>JAJOZX010007518.1:25000-135000 GCA_023014485.1 Bathynomus jamesi
GTGTCACTTTCGTGAAATAATTTTCATATATATATATATATATATATATATATATATATATATATATATATATATATTATATATATATAATATATGAATTGACTGGATTCTTTGGATCTGATATATTTGCATGTCGGTTATAAATAGATATAGGAGTGTACATATTTGTGGATAGTAGTCTATAATGACTTGATCCTCTGGATCCAGAGATTCTATCTTAGTTTTAAATCGATAACACTGCCCAACACCAATTTTCTGATTTAATTCTAAACCTGTTTTTAGAAATTTGTGTGCTGATTTCAAAAATCACCTTAGTTTTTGCTATCACGTCAGGTTTTCTAGCAATCAAACACGATATTTTGGAGATATCGCATTTTGGCAGGGTTTATGCCCATTTTTTTTTTCAAAAATAAGTTTTTTACATACTCAGAATCAGCATGGAAAAGCAACAATTGTGCAGGGAGTGAACATTTAATATACAATGGTAATATTACACATAAAGTGATTGAAAGTGTTTAAATAAGCAAAAATGAATCGATATTAAATTCTCTCAGATCATGACGTCACGCTCACACCTGGGGAATCACAGATACCCAAAATTTTAATATGTTGTACATGACCTTTAGATTTAATGCACAGATTGCATATTCCACAGATAAAATTTTAACAGCAAAACAGCTGTTAACCATCTCAAAATCATCAATTTTGATAAGCGCCCTTCATGGGATCAGTGGATCACCCAAAATAGGCATATTGCATTGCACGAAAACCTGATGTGATGGACAAAAATCTAAGGTGATTTTTAAATCAGACATCAGTTTATCCAGAAACAGGTCTTAGAATTAAATCAGCAGCAAAAACAATTTTTTTTTGTTTGGGCAGTGTAATTATTATTTTAAATTGATAATTATTTAGTTTTAAAATTGGTCGTTGCCAATGTACAGGCAGTTTTACATAAATTTCTTATGTTCTTGTGGTTCGGAACCCACGTAAAGTGTAGGTCCCCTCCGCCACACGGAGACATACACCATACACAATTACGAACACAGTTAGGTAGACCAGCCATGAGTGGATCCTAGGTCTTTGTTGGTCTGAAACATTATAACTATATATATATATATATATATTATAATATATATATATATATATATATATATGCTCGTAGCTCGTAGCTTACGAAATAATAACGAATTTTTTCTTTATTGCTTGTAAAGACATGATTTAATTGCGAAAATGAATCGTGGCTTAGCACTGAACACGTGACTTTGTAGGGGAGTATCAAATCAGAGGTTATAGACTTTTTGTTAAAAACAGAATAGGTAGGCGAGGAGGTGGTGTTATGTTGTATATCAAAGATAATATTGCGAACGTTATAGAAGTAAAGAACACAATTCCAGAACCAATAGATTCGATTATAACAGAACTTAAATTGAACGATTTCAAACTTCTTGTTGCGGTTATATATAGGCCTCCTAATCAAACAGCTGCTACGGACGAAGCGTTATATCGTGAACTAAAGAGAATAATAGGTAGTGAGCAGGCTTTAGTTATGGGTGACTTTAATTGCGCCAAAGTGAATTACGATTATAGTAAGATAGTATCCCTGTTAAGAGAAGAAGGAAGCCCCCTGATTAAATCTTACAACTATCATATTAAGATTATTCCTGGATGGAATGATTTTATTGCCCCCCTCCCTGAAGAGGGAATCGAAAAACGCCTATGATTTGTGGTGCTTTCATGGTAGACCCAGATTAGGACCAGTATACATGAATATGTGTAAAAGTAGGGGTCAGTATAAGGCGGCCATAAGACGATGTAAAGAAGAAGAAGAGTCCATTCGAGCATCAAAAGCCTGTGAAGCTCGCATAAATAACGATAACAACAAATTCTGGAAATTTGTTAAGAATCAAACGGGTGTAAAAAATGTCCTCCCTCCGACATTCGATGGGGTGTCGGGGGAGGATGAAATTGCAAAGCTGTGGAAAAACCACCACTATAACATTCTTAACAGTATGAGTAGGGATAATCTTAAGATAGATTACAGCGAAACGACTGTGGGATGGACAAGGGAAAATACTTTGACATCAGTTTCTAAAGTAAAGAGGTTAATTAAAGAGTTAAAGACTGGTTCTGCGTCAGGGGTAGATGACTTATCGAATGAGCACTTAAAATATGCCAATGACGTAGTATGTCTGCATATATCATTCCTCCTATCAGCCATGCTTCTGTCCAGCAATAATTACAGGCCTGTTGCTGTCGCTTCGTGCTTCTCGAAACTACTAGAAAAACTCTTGTTACTCCGATTAAATGATTTCCTATGGACATCTCCTAATCAGTTTGGTTTTAAAAGGTCCCACTCAACTGATCTGTGTATCTATATACTTAAAGAAACAATATCTAAATACATTGACAGTATTTATAGCTGTTTCCTAGATATAAGTAAGACATATGATACGGTGAACCACAATATTTTATTTGAAAAAATAGGAGACAAGAAGGTTCCCATGTACATATTAAATGTATTGAAATTTTAGTATTCCCATCAATCTTTTACCGTTAGGTGGGGCAATGTACTATCCGAGTGCTTTGGCTCGTCTTGCGGGGTGAGACAAGGCTCCTTCTTCTCCCCTATGCTGTTTAATGTGTATATTCACGGATTAATTGCTTCACTTAATGAAGCAACAGTGGGATGTTGTATAGATAACACAAGGATAAATAACTTAGTTTATGCCGATGATATGGTGTTAATAAGTCCCTCTGTTAAAGGTCTGGATCGGCTACTAAAAGTGTGCGAAGTGTATTCGCAGAAACATGATATTCTTTTTAATGTTACAAAAACTAAGGCTTGCAGTTTCATCCTAAAAGCTGTAATCAGCCAACTGATATAAGGTTTAAAATGAATGGTGAAGTAATTGAGGAAGTACAAGAGTTTAAGTATTTGGGTCAAACTATTACCAGCTCCATGAGTGATGACTCGGATATAAGAAAACAATCTCGAAGCCTGTGTGCTAAAGCGAATATGACCATAAGGAACTTTCGAGTCTGTACAAGTGAAGCTAAAGACACTCTCTTTCGTACTTTCTGCAGTAATATATACGGACAGCAACTGTGAGTGAATTATAAAAAAGGTTCTGTCAGAACCCTAAATTTGCTGTACAACAGGTCTTTTAGATTCTTATATAAATTACCTCCGAGATGCTCAGCTTCGCAAATGTTTGCTACCCGCAATGTCCCGAGCTTCCCGGAGGTAAGAAGACGTGCTGAATACAGTCTAATGCAAAGAATTAAAAAATCAACCAATCCGATTGTCCAAGCTATCCATGAGTCCTGCCATTTATCCTCTAAGATATGGAATTCTTGGTACGAAAACGTCTGTCTGTAGCTCCACTTAACTCCGACATTACAGTATTACTTCTAATCAATTGTATATATTTCTATCCTTAGTATGTGAACTGTCATTGTATTAATAATATGTGTCATATGGACTATAGTCTGCCAACAAACCTTTTTATTTTCATTTCCTTTCATATATATACATTCTAACTGCAAACACGCAGTATAATTAACGTAAAGAACGATGCTTGTATAGGAGAATATCCCGCGCAAGATGAGGAGGGAGAACGAAACAAATGAAAAAATGAGGTAACCACCCGGGAATCGAACCCGGGATCTTCCGATTGCCGGTGAGATATGATAACCATTACACCATGGGCCTCACTCGATCAAATGCCGTAATTCTCCTACATACGCGCAGAAACCAATGCCCCAAGGGGCACCTCCCGCATACCTCATTTTTTCATTTGTTTCGTTCTCCCTCCTCATCTTGCGCGGAATATTCTCCTATACAAGCGTCGTTCTTTACGTTAATTATACTGCGTGTTTGCAGTTAGAATGTATATAATGTACGGCATGCGGGAGGTGCCCCTTGGGCATTGGTTTCTGCGCGTATGTAGGAGAATTACGGCATTTGATCGAGTGAGGCCCATGGTGTAATGGTTATCATATCTGACCGGCAATCGGAAGATCCCGGGTTCGATTCCCGGGTGGTTACCTCTTTTTTCATTGTTTCGTTCTCCCTCCTCATCTTGCGCGGAATATTCTCCTATACAAGCGTCGTTCTTTACGTTAATTATACTGCGTGTTTGCAGTTAGAATGTATATATATATATATATATATATATTATATATATATATATATGTGTGTGTGTGTGTGTGTGTGTGTGTGTGTAAGAAAGTATGAATTATAGTTTGAAACAGATAACGAATTTCCCACTATTACCCTCCATGATTCGAAGAGAAGATACATGTAATTTCTTGTTTAAAAATATTCCTTCACGACGCTCAGAAGAAAGAATTTCCTGACTAACAAATGCATTTGAAGTCCTCTTCAAGAAAACTAAAATTAATAATGATTTTTGTTTCGTCTTCAAATGAGTTTCGTCTCTCCCCCTCATCAATCATGGATGGGTTTCCATCAATACTGGAACGAACGGTGACTTTGTGTTTAGTCATAAAAAGTTACAAGGGGAAAATCTTACCTTCTACAAAAAAAAATAAAATAAAAAAAAATAAATCGAAATAAATGTTCTTACCATTTTTATAATACGAAAGACGTTTACGATGATGCATTCATAACTTTTCATTAGCTAAATTCTATTACAAACTTTGAAAAGTTATTTTTTCCCATTCAAAATTCAAACTTTTGCTTATATTTCTATTCATAAACGTTCATTTGCATTGTAATAAATGCGTTATCGTTCTAAAAGTTAAATGTAAAAATTTGTTTTTCTTCTTTGTTTTAGAGTGTAGTACTCATGTGGGGGAGTAGAATTTTTGAAAATAAAATGAATATTATCTTACGCAACAACACTTTTCCGTTAATTAGACCATTTTTCAAACATAGTTTTCATGTATGATAAAGAGAATATAAGAGAACGCCTTTCAAAACACTCACGACATGCAACGCTATAACTATGTTTTATTTACTCTGAAAAACCAATTTCAATCACTAACTTTAACGCAATGCCTAAAATTATTTACATAAAGTATTCGTATTAGTTATTATTGCCTTATAGTAAATACATCAACGATACATTAATGTTGCAAACGAAATACATCAACGGTATATTGCAAACGTTGTAAATTCCATATAACGGAACGTATTGTCATTGATCTATGAGGGAGGGTTTCTATTTAGATAACGCGAAACTTTTTGTCGCTAATATGCGCTATCTCAAACGGCATCACCGTTGGACGACAAGAGACTGAAATTAAACTGGCTCTGTCATAGATGAACAACATCCACCCCACACGATCCCACATCCCCCACTATATAGATACGCGCGCGCGTGTGTGTATGTGTGTGTGTGTGTGTGTGTGTGTGTGTATCTTTGATCTTTGACGCTTGTGCATCAAGACACAATCAATGATAAAAAAGTCTGTGTAAAATTGGTAAATTATAAAAAAGAATTAACTGTATATTATTATTATTATTATTATTATTATTATTATTATATCAATTTGAAGAAAATACGGCACATATTTATATTACTTCGATTCTTCGCTTAAATAAAATATTAGGAGTTATTTTTATAAATCATATATACTAGAAAATTCTAATTATAAAGGACATGATTTAAGATTGTTATTGGCGTAGTGCCATCAATTGGCACTGTTTAAAGTGACAGGTGGGGGGTCAACCTTTTTTCCTATACTTAAATGTGTTGACAGATATGTGGCTTTTTTTCATTAAATAAATACACACACACACACACATATATATATAGTGTGTGTGTGTGTGTGTGTGTGTGTGTGTGTGTGTGTTCATTTAATTAAAAAAACATGTCTATCAACATATTATTCTTTAATATATATATATATATATATATATATATATATATATATATATATATATATATATATATATATATATATATATATATCGGAACAGACAACAGACAAAGAAAAGCCATAGAAATTCTTTTCCCTGTTATCTCCAAAACATCCTTAGAAGACACACGTGGTGTCAAGGAATAAACTCAGAAGACACGCGGTTTCAAGCAATAAAAGAAAACAATGACGCTAGCCTCGAACCGCGGAATTCGAATGTTCCTAAGGTATAAGGCGCAGTTTACTGACATTCATTCTCACTTCTTTCGTGCGTCCACTCGTAAGTCAACTCTACACGCAGTCTCCCTGCATCAGCTTTAGCCGGCACCAGACCAAGGCTCACTTCAACATATTCCATTCAAGAAACGAAGCATCACTTGAAGTGAACTACCAATCCTTCTCGCAACAAACCAGACAACCGCAGTAGGCGTTTCCCATGGTCTCTTCATAACCTCTCAACCGGTTACCAATCATCCTCGAGAGCACCGGCAAAGTTCAACGCTATGAGAAGACATCCTCAAGGAGGATACAGGACGTGAACTCCTACGAAGCTACAAGCCCAAATCACTTCACCTTGGCTCAGCGTCGCCGCCTTACGGAAAGCGGCCGTGAACGAGGATCCAATAGGCCCGTGAACACTTCACCGGGAAGACCTCGACTTGCAGAATAACGCACGTCAACTTCACCTCAGGCCTACGTTCTACAAGGTCGACCTTCAAGCATACCCTTCATCTCGAGAGGTATTTTCAACACGGTCGGTAAGCTCGTTGTGCCTCGTCTTAAACAATGACGCAAAGCCTACATCAGTGTACCGCAAAAGCGTAGGCTATAAACGCAGTGTTTTACAAGTCGCTCAAACTAACTCTCGTTGAAACGCAGTAGGCCTATTTCATAATCCAAGTGTCATTACAATATTTGAATGTGCATCAGACTAATTCTCTAATACAAACCCGCACTAGGCTTATTTCCTATTTTCCAATTCAAGTGGCATTCCAAAACTGTAATCGTGTAGCATCATGCTATTGTGTTCAATCATGTAATCCACAAATACTTTGCATCCGTTTATTTATGTGATTTATTTAAGCATTCATTATTGACGGCCGAATCCACTTCCCGTGTACTAAACGCACGTGCATTCTTTGTCATTACTAGACCCATTGAATGTTCCATTTTGCATGCCATTTGCCTACCATAAATGAATGTATTATTTGTCAATTAAACTCTTAACCATTCCTCTTATGGGCTAAGCTCCATGTCATCTTACCATAATATAAAGGCTGTTCAATAATTACTGTACTGTCAATCATTTGTTATTCACTGTGAACAAATAACTGATTTATTTTCTTAATTAAATACAAAACAATAAGGTGCCTTTTATAACCTTAACAATATTTGCTTGGGTGCAATCCAAGCTGGTGACCTCGAAGCAATTCGTATCACTCAGAAATATTATAGTAGGCCTACTCCATTAGCCACTTTCAACCGGTGATACTGTAGGACAGCATAAATTGTTAACCCAGCCTGTCATTAATAAACAATCAATTTGCATCAATTAATCACTAGCATTAAATTAATCATTATCACCTTAAACGGCTAAATCTAGGCCCACTATACACACCACACACTACATATATATATATATATATATATATACTGTATGTAAAGAACGACGCTTGTTTAGAAGAATATCCGCACAAGAAGAGGAGAGAAAACGAACAATGAAAAATGAGGCACCTCCCGGGAATCGAACACGGGATCATCCGAATGCCGGTCAGATATGATAACCACTACACCAAGGTCCTCGATGAATCAGAATTCGTCGAAGGGCATTCGATTCCGCTCGTACATAGGAGAATTACGGAAAGTATAAGCTAGTGAGACTCGAACCCGCGTCGTGTGGTTTCAGGGTCAGCGTTTCTAGTTTTTCACCTTATTGCCTTTTCAACTTCCATCTTATTTAAGTGCGGCTATTGCACTAAAAAAAATTCTTATATATTCCATTGCATATTTTCTGGCTTCATTCCACGATAATCTATATAAAGACATGAAGCGGTACTCTTCAAATATTCCTTATTGGTCATACGTTTTTTCTTATGTGCGTATCGAATGACAGCGGAAAGGATCTCTTTTGCGACTTGTGAGAAGATTCTCACCTGCCTACACAAGAGACCCTTTGTTGGTCGGGACCAGGCTCTCGACAAGGCAGCAGTTCTCCTGAGGACGTTTCCATGATGATTTACAACTCAAGTTCTCTGGTCATTGTCCGTTCTTCCAAGATGTAGCATCTATCTTAACAGGTCCTCAGTTCAGCCTACCCTCACTTAGGCTTACATTCGTTTCAGCCTATCTGTTATTCCTTTCAACCGTAAAGAACTCAGAAATTCATTCGCGTGTATTCCTACAATTCGTTAATAATCTATTTTACTTCCATTTATATTGTGTACATTTGTCTTTCAATGTAATTAACCCTATATGGACAGCTGCTACAAATTTCTAATCTTTCATATACACACATTTATAACTTAACCCCACAGAAAATTCTGTCAATTATGTCACTTCTTACCAATAATTCAATCGAACCCGCACATTCAATTTGGGCCATTGTCATGTTATTCTGTGAACATTAATTTGTTTGTAATTAAAGTAAAAAGTCTCGCAGTTTATTCTTTTCCTTGTTTTGATCGAAAGATCAAATAGTGACCCCAATTAACTCTTCAATTTCCGCCAACTACTTAATTCTAAATTCCCGGAGCCTATAAAAGTGGTGTCTATAATCAACGCACTACAGACATGTTCGGAATGAAGATTTTAAATGACTTTTTTACGTCCAATTCCAAGCTTGAATTTTGTCTCTCGAACAAATACAGCGAGATGAAAATGCAAAGTAGAAACTTCGAGGATTTCCGTACACACAAATACACAACAAGCACACGTACAGTCAGGGGCGTACCTAAAGTATTTGGCACACGGGGCGGATCCTTCCTTTGGCACCCCCCCATAAATAATTTTAAAATTTAAACACACAGAAAAATATATTATGTTTGCAAGTAGATTTTTAAACAGTAGAGTACTGTCATAAGCAAATTGGAAATAAGAAAAATGCAGGACATTAAAAATTCAGTGAACAGGTAATACTGCATTTTATTTTATACAAAAAACACAGGAAATCCAGTCTCAACGCTCAGCCCATTCTTCAAAGGTAAATAGAGACGATTCACAGTCTCTGCTTTCGAGCCTTAATTTCTGCAAATTGATGAATGACCTCATCAAAATTCACCTTCTTTGCATATTCATGTTCAATTGAAAGTAAAGTCAGATTTGTCAATCTTCTCTGACTCATGGTCGAGCGAAAGAAATTTTTTAGCAATTTCAATTTGGAAAAACTTCTTTCACATGAAGCAATATACACACAGACAGTCAAAAAAATCTCAAACACAGTGACAAGCTTGGCAAAGATTCACAAAAATCCCATTTCACAATAAACTCCAGAAACTGCAATGCTGTCCATTTCTTTGCCTCTTCAACGCTGATTTTGGCAGCTTCCAAATGCCTCCGAAGTCGTCCAATTTCTACACTGATATCTTCATCAGAGAATTCATCGAAAATCTGAGTTAAATTTGGAATATACTTCCGAAGTTCTTCTTCTGTTGTAACAACCAAAGTGTTTGGCTGAATAACAGCGAAGATTGACAGAATTTGATCCATTGCCTTAGAACGAATCTCCAATTTTTGATGAAAGCGATCAAGACATTCAAACATAGCCCTTTTTACTTCCTCTGGCAATGTGAGACCAGCATCCTTTGCCATCTCTCCTGGCATCCTTTTTCGGAGCTTTACTCTCCCTCTTCTCTCCATAGAAATGTCCATTTCCTCACACTTTGTAGTTGCATAATGAATGGCCCTCTCCACAATTTCATTGCGCTGATCTTCAAGAAACAGTTTTAGAGCTTGGAGCTTCACAATGCACTTTTCAAGGCTGATTCCAACTGTTTGCAAATACTTTTGTGTGAGATTAATTTCTTCCAGGACTTCACACCAGAAAGAAAGGTAACTCAAAAAAGAGAAATCACATAGAGCAGAGAGCAAAATCTGAGCTGATCCTCTTGTGTCCACATTTTCTTTGGGATCGCACAGTACTTCAAGGGTTGAGGTCAGTTTTTCAAAATTTGCCTTCACTGGTTTCACAGCGTCATAATGAGCACTCCATCTTGTCTGGGAAAGTCTTTTGACTGTCATGCCTACATTCTCCATCAACACTTCCCATCGATGAGTTGAGACTGAAAAGAAGGAATAGACTCTCTCCAAGGTTCCAAAAAAGTTACACATGAAGAAACGCTTACAAATGAGTGCACTCCGCAAAGGTTCAGAGAATGATTTGCACAAGGCACAAACAAAGCCTTGGGATTAATCTCTCTGATCTTTGACTGAACACCACCATGAATCTCAGTCACAGTTGCAGCGTTGTCATATCCTTGACCACGGCACAGCTTTATGTCCAGTCCATCTCTCTCCAGATGTCTCAGGATATCCCCTGTGAGCTCAGCAGCAGTCTTTCCGGCAATAGGAAAGAAGCCCAAGAATGATTCCTTTACTTCAACTTTGTCACATTCAATATGGACGTATCTGATCACTTCACACATCTGATCAGTGTGGGACACATCAGGAGTGCTATCAAAACGAACCCCAAAATACTTTGCTTTCTTGATATCAGCCACTATTTTCTCTTTGACGTAATTCCCCAAAAGGCAAATGAACTCATTCTGAATCTTTGGAGATAAATACGAAGCCACTCTCCTCCCAGATGAAAAAGAATGCTTAATCCTTACAAAATGTTCTTTCTTTCTTTTCTTTTAAAATCAAAAGGTATAAAGCATGAACTTGCATAACAAGCATGAATTATTATGACTTGAAATACATTAACTGAACAAATTGTCTGTGATTATTATTATTATTATTTGGGGGGGGGGGGGGTTAAGTGCAAACACGACTCCTAAAAAAGTAGAAAACTATGAGCATTACTCACAAATAACTAGACCCACTGACAAAATGAAAATTAACAGTATATCCAGTAAATAAAGAAGTAAAAAAAAAATTATTACACAGAAAAGCTTCAAACAAGTGGTTCTCAAACTTTTTCCAACCAGATACCCATTGAGTTATCAGATTACACTGGTCAACACTCATTTTATTGCCAATCATATTAGAGTGATTTTGGGGTAACTTTGTGGTGCTGATTCCGAATATGACATCGGTTTTGCTAGATTGGCTCTAATTTATGAGATAATTGGTACCCCATTGAAACACGTAAAAATGCAAAAAACTTAATGTTCAGGCGGAGCCTACTTACAAATCGCATTGAAATTGTCTCAAATCATACAAAAGTAAACACATGAAATACATAATGGCATTTTATTCGGTCTCACCATCTAGAATGTTCCGGTAGTTTCCCATATGCACGCGTTATGGTTACGTTTCCTATTAATTGAGGGTATTCATTATCTCAAGAACTAGAGCCAAATCGGAAAAACTACTTTCATTTTGGAATTCAGCAACCCCAAAATACCCTAAATTCGTACGAATTTCCTTGGCAACGAAAAAAAAAAGTTTTTTTGTTGACCTGTGTTATCAATCCAGACAAGCAGAGACCATTAATTATCATTATTATTATCATTATTAGTTATCATTAATTACACAGGTCAACAAAAAAACATTTTTTTTTCGTTGCCAAGGAAATTCGTACGAATTTAGGGTATTTTGGGGTTGCTGAATTCCAAAATGAAAGTAGTTTTTCCGATTTGGCTCTAGTTCTTGAGATAATGAATACCCTCAATTAATAGGAAACGTAACCATAACGCGTGCATATGGGAAACTACCGGAACATTCAGATGGTAAGACCGAATAAAATGCCATTATGTATTTCATGTGTTTACTTTTGTATGATTTGAGACAATTTCAATGCGATTTGTAAGTAGGGTCCGCCTGAACATTAAATTTTTTGCATTTTTACGTGTTTCAATGGGGTACCAATTATCTCATAAATTAGAGCCAATCTAGCAAAACCGATGTCATATTCGGAATCAGCACCACAAAGTTACCCCAAAATCACTCTAATATGATTGGCAATAAAATGAGTGTTGACCAGTGTTATCATTTATAAACACTTAAACATCACTATGATACCACATTGTCAAAAATTACTGGACACTGGTATAAGTACCATGATATTGTTATAAACATCAGCACTTTATGCTTTATCATAATTATTTAATGAAACATACCTCATGTATGTGGAGTCACAGTGTCAAGTGAACAAAACTTGGAATGTCAGTTGCAGCCAGCTGGCTATGTTTAACAAACTGATGACTAAAACGTCAACAAACATTCGCCTTTCGATGTAATTTTTATCAAATATTTAATTTTTCGTTTGTAAATTTTGTATTGCCAATAAAAATAAAAATTTATTTTATAGTGGAAATTAACATTAAGCTGTTGTAATAGTTTGAACATTTTTAATTTTTTTTCTTACTTTGGCGAATTTTTCATTTGGTTTGAAAACTTGTACTGGTATTTCAACTCTCCCGATGGCACCCCCTTCCTGGCTGTCACCCGGGGCGGACCGCCCCCTCGCACCCCTCTTAGTACGCCACTGCGTACAGTTGATTAAAAGGAATCCTCAAGTGAAACTTCATATTTCTTACAGGTATTTATTGATATAAGAATCAGAGAGTTTCACGAGCAGAATTTTTTTTAAACCAATTGTACCATTAAATGTAAAGTACAAACTACATTAAGGAATTTTTTCTACAATAAACAACTAATCTCAACTAACCAAACCTACATAACATTGCTTCACCATATATATACATATCAGATGTCCCCCAAAAATGTTCCTATTTCTAAATAAATGTTCAAAGCTAAAAAAAACCGGAATCTAGACACAAAGATAATGCTGATTACTTCATAGAAGTTGGTCTTTTCAAGTGTCTTAGGCTTGGTTGAATAAATCCTGTATTTTATGTAATCCCTCAAAAAAAGGTCAAGAGGTGTAAAGTCAGTTGAGCATGGGTCCATTTCACTGTCTCATGAAAGATGAAAGAAAATTAGTCGACCGGGAAAAATGCTTCCTCGAAAAGTTCCGTGTTTCACAAGCAGTGTGTGGAGGTGCTCCAACCTGCTGAAACCACTGTGAAGCTTGGATAATGCAGTTATTTCTTTTACGGGACAGACTAATTAGTTGTGTTAAGTAGAAATCTCGTAGCACTCTGATGATATGAATTTTGCGTTACTGTTACTGATTTTCCAGTTTCATTCTCAAAGAAGTAGGGACCAACTACACCATACCACCCAACAGCGACCCAAATACTGAGTTTAGCAACACTACGTGGACGCTCTTTTGGAGCGCCGGCATGACTTCCCCAGTAACGAAAGTTTTGCTTTTTAATTTCTCTAGACAGATGTACAGTCCCCTGCAATAGTTCCGCTCCACCCCCTTCGAGATGTGGAACAACGCAGTCCCTCTTAAACCCCAGTTCCCCACACTCGCTCCCTCCCTCTTCTCCTTCCGCTCTCAGGTGTTGTCATAGTAATACTTTTATTTTTTGAAAACCAAAGAATAAATATATTGTTCACTGCTAGGACGACTATGTATTTTATTCCATGCATTATTTATAAATTTAGGGAATAGAGTACTTAGGTTATTTTACAAACGTGGGATACTTTAAAAACTTTCAATCACAGGATTTTGATGTGGCCATGTTATAGTTAAAGTGTAAGATAAGTTGTAGTATCGACTTTTCCTCTAGGCAATAACATTTCTATTTAAAGTTCATACATTATCAACAAGTGATTAGCCAGAAAAAGGTCTATTCATGGAGAGATAATGATAACATAGCTCAATTTTTTTACAAAAATAAACATGAATCAAGTAAATTTAGGGATTTTCTTAAGACCATACAAAACATAATGTTCAAATTATAAGGAACTGACAATTGTTCAAGTAAATAAATATATATTTACTACATCACAACCATAATATTATTATACACATTTACTCAATACTTGATCCATCCTCCATTATTATTAATGACCTCTCGTATCCTATTTGGAACAGATGCCACGTGATTGTAGATGACTTGTGGGTTCGTGCGGAAAAGTTCCCACTCTGCCATGGTGTGTTCCAGCAGGTGCCGAGATGTCCGCTCCTGTCCAGGCTCTCAAGCGTTAACCACATTTGCCCACACATTTTCAATGGGATTTAGGTCACACCCCTTGGTGGTCCAGTTCAGCAGCTCGACATCTTGTTGTTCCTGAAACCACCGTCTGATGATCCTGGCAGTATGAACAGGGCAGCTATCCTGTAATATATATGTTAACCCTCCCGTCTATGGCCTTGGGTGTTTCGAGGTTGATGGGGGTTCTAGTTAGGTGGAAACAACAGATTTTCTCACTCTTGGGTAGCTGGTACCGTGTAGGGCAGTGGTGACGAACATATGGCACGCGTGCCCTTTTGGGCACGCGATCAAATTTGCTTGGCACGCCTAAGCATAGAAATTGTTATCCAAAAAATGAGTATAAAATAATAGACTTAATGTTTATAATTTGGTGTAATATATATAAACTTTGGTGGGCACGCGAATTTTTTTATGGTTTACATGTTTTTTTTGACACGCGACTGTAAAAAGGTTCGCCAACCCTAGTATAGGGAATCGCAGTAGTTTCTTTTATACTACATTACGATTTCTTCTTGTAGCGGATCGGAGGATTCTGTGAAAACTGACTAAATTATCTGACGGTTCCTTGTAGCGTATCGGGAAATTATTTATTCTATTTTACAATTTAGGTCTCTGGAGAAAGCAGGGCTCAAAGTACACTGTGTGTCAAGAAATTATGTAGCAATGTTTTTTTAAGATAACTTTCTAATGAATGATGCTATTAAATTGTCATTTTTACCAATCATTTGTATGCATTATATACATAATCTGTGACATTTTTAATTCAATTGACCAAACCGTTGTTGAATTACGAGATGAAATTAGTAGTTCAGGTGTGTCAAGCAATTATGCAGGGGATGTTTATGATAATACAGAAGTTCATTGGCCTATTCATGTTGATTTTTTTTTGTATTTCAGAGTGATGTTCTTGTAAACCATGGGGAAGAAAAAGGATTTAACACAAAATGAGAAAAAGATCATTGTGATAAAATTGGGTGAAGGGCTGATAACTTTGGAGATTTCAAAACAGATTGGTAGAAACCACAGAACTGTCAAAAAAGTTGTTGGAAACATTAACAAAAGAAGAAGACCATCTAAGAACAAAGGTTTTAGAAATGTAACATCAAGGGATTTGAGAAAAATTAAGCTGGTAGTCAGTAAAAACCTTTGCTTGACAGCAAAACAATTTTTGAGAAAGCTGGAATTGTAAACTTATCAAGAAATACACCAGGAGCGGCTCGCAGGTAGGCACTGTGGAACTGCAGCACCCCCATGGTCTTATGATCTTTATATTTAAATATTTAAAATAGCCTCTCTGATTTTTTTTTTCAATGAACTTTGAGTTTTTAAATCAGATTATATCCTTTTTTCCAGATTTTGTTCGAAACGCTTGAAACCTCGGCGGCGGACGTACGAAGAGCGAGTCAGAATCGCGGGTTTAAGAGGATCCAAAGCACTCTGGACAGAGCAGTACCGATTTGTTTGTTTGACGTGGTAGTTGTGTGCTGTATCGTTTGCTAATTCGAAATTTAATTTCCGAATTGCATTTATCAATGATTCGTTATCATTTATTTTTTGTCGTGAGATTGAAGTTAATTATATAATAATTGGATTATTTACAATATATAGCTTTCATTTCAGAATATTTTTTCGCTCAGAATAAAAACAGAAGAATGGAATTTGTTTATAAATAAAATTTTTGGCAAATTCGAAATTACCCGTTAAGCGTAAGTACCCTATAATTGATTTTATGATACTATTTTACTTATTTTTATGACTGAGTAGTGAGTAGTTATCTATTTATCTATTCGACTTTCTCTCTCTCTCATATATATATAATCGACACAATGTTCGCAATTTCTGAGGCAGCACCCCTATAACTGAAAGTCACGAGCCGCCACTGAAATACACACTGTCGTATTCTCAAGGAAGTTGCAAAGAACACGAAAGCTAAATCCCGACCTCCTCTTACTAACCAGCACAAAATCAAACGACTAGATTGCGCTAAAACATACCTAAAAACAGATTTCTCTAGTTATCTTTTCAGATGAATGTCGTGCAACTTTGGATGGGCAAGATGGGTGGTCAAGGGGATGGATTCTCTTAGATAGAAGTGGACCAACGAGACTCAGAAGACAGCAAGGAGGAGGAATAATGTTCTGGGTAGGCATTGTTAGAAGTACGTTGACAGGGCCCTTCAAGGTAGAAGATGGAGTGAAGCTGAATTGTGAAAACTATACAAATTTCTTAAATGAAAATTTCTTTAATTGGTATAAGGATCAGTCACGAAGTTTCAAGCAGAAATTCATGCATGACAATGCACCTTCTCATGCCTCTAGATTTACAACTGGACATTTAGCCTCAAAAGGATTCAAAGTAAATAAATTAATGCAGTGGCTTACAGCTTCTCCTGACCCAAACCCAATAGAAAACTTGTGGTCTATTGTTAAACAGAGGACATGTCTTTAAAGAAAGCAGTTTACAAGTAAGAAGGAGCTATGGGGAGCAATCAAAGGTGTATGTCAGAGCTTAAATTCAACAGAAATATCTAATCTCACCAAATCTATGGAAGAAAGAGGCATTAAAGTTATTCAGAAGAAAGGAGGATATATACTGTATGTATGTGAGCACTTAATATAAATGTTAAATTGCTGATTGATTGGTTTGAAATACATAATGGTTTTGGCTTCTTGCAGAATTTTTGTTTCATTCTCCTTTGAAATGACAATTTATCCTGTTATACAAGTGTTGCATAATTGCATGACACACCTGAATTATTAATTTCATCTCGTAATTAAAAAACGGTTTGGTCAATTGAATTGAAAATGTCACAGATTATGTATATAATGCATACAAATGAGTGATAAAAATTACAATTCAATAGCATCATTCATAGAAAGTTATTTAAAAAAAAACATTGTTGCATAATTTCTTGACACGCAGTGTAGAAGACAAAGAGATCCTCTAACTGAATTTTACTCTTCTAAAATATTACAGGTAATGCTTCAGCCTCCACGTCAGGTCAGAATAATCAGAATGATAATTTGAAAAATTGCAAGTTTATATACTGATAATTTGGTGACATCATTATTATTTAATGTTGACCTGTTTTGTTTTTTATTCTCAATAGGCTGAATTTTTTTTGCACAATTTTTGCACAATTTTTTTTTGCACAATTTTATCATGATTTGCCAAGTTAACTAAAAATTGAAATTGAAATATGCATTTTATTATGGATTAAAATTAAACATGCATATGAGCCAAAATTAAATGCTTAAAATTTTAAGTTTAATTTAGAGTTTTGGCAAGTTATGACTTCATCTTTTACAACAAAGAGAGAATGTATAAAAAAATTAACATTACAGAATTTCACACGATTACATGACTAAGCTTAATCTAAAAAATTAGGTAATTTAAAGAAAAAGAAATAATTTATCAATTAATTAGCAAAAATAAAATAGAAAGAAAATTAAATTTTTTCCAAACTTGCATTTTATATACAGTTAGAGTGTGACGCGAGTTTGGACTTTATATGCATAAATGAATGTTAGAATTATTCATTTTTATATATGTATATTAATATATATTATTTAATATATTGTGTCGGTGGGTTCAAATCACAGTTTAAAATTAGATGCTATTCGAGTCGTAACCTGACACGCCGAATTACAGTGTCCTTCGAATTTTGGGATCATTCGTGGTGCAATACTTTTGTCATATCGTGATTCGATATTAACACTTACAAATAAGTGCTGTATTCCTCTACATTATGATGATTAATTTCAGCTATTGTGCGATTCCATGTAGACGGTTTGATCTCGTAATATCGTCGTTTTTGGTGTATTATTTAAAGCGAAACAAGATTATTGATATACACGAACATTTTCGGAAGCTGTTAATATATTTTTGAGTATTTATAGAGGAAGTTTTATTAAAAATTAAATGCGTGAGTGGATGAGTGGGTCAGTTATTATGTAAAAGAGAATGGATTAGGAGGGAAGGTTAAAAGGAAAGAAGTAAAAACACAAATGACAGAAGTAGTTGATTGGGTGGGAGGAATGAGAGACATGGGAGGAGGTAATAATCTGGGAGCAGTGGGGAGGGGGGAAAGAGAAGGGTCATGAAAGAGGGACTGCGTTGCCTCCACATCTCGGAGAGGGTGGAGTGGAACTATTGTAGGGGACTGTACGTACATCGTGCAATTACACGACTACTTTTCAGTACAAAAATGCATCGTTTTTGAAAATCTGTGTAATACCCCTTTGAAAAACTCAAACATGTGATTTAAGAAAAAATGCTTAGTTTGTTACCAGCTCCGTTGGAAGAAATGCAATTTTTTCTATTGACGACCCGCTAGTGGTCATTTTAAGCAGGTTGTTATATATATATATATTATATGATGAATTTCACAATTAAACACGTGAAATGAATGAATGATGCAAACCCACAAGGAAAAAGAAAAATGATTCCATGGCCCTTCGTGTATTCGTCATTCACTGACGAGGTGTACTTCTGAATACACGAAAGGCCTTGGAATCATTTTTCTTTTACCTTATGTGTTTTCATTATATATATATAATATATATATATATATATATATATATATATATATATATATGGGATGAATTTCACAATAAAACACGTGAAATGAATGAATGCTGCAAATCCACAAGGAAAAAGAAAAACGATTCCAAGGCCTTTTGTGTATTCAAAGCTACACCTCGTCAGGGAATGAAGATAAAAGGCGAGATGCCCATAAATATACAACGTACAGGAAAAACAAAACAATTAGCACATATTTAACAAGGGTTAATGAGAGGCAAAAGAAATTTTAACATGATATCGTCAATTTTATACTTCCCCGCACTGTTATTGAAATTGTTTTTAAAATGAATAAATGCACATTCTAGAATATTTCTTTCTATTATATCTCTGTTTTTAACAAGCGCTTTAGAACTATCCCACTTGATGCTATTGTTACATCTATACATATGGTTAAATAAAGCATTGGAAGTATTAGCTGTTCTACAAGCATATTTATGCTGTTTTACCCTAATATCTAACGTTTTACCGGTTTGGCCTATATATACTGAGTTACATTGTGTACATCCGATCGAATACACACAACCAACAACATTATCAGGGCTATTCTTTATTAGGCGTGATTTAACAGTATTATTATACTTAAAGATGACATCAATGCCAATTGCTTTAAGTACAGTTAGAAGGTATTGAAAATTAACATGGTAAAGTAGGCTAAGGATATTTTTACGCTGAAATTCCTTTACAATTACATTATTATAATACCTATTCTTGGCTTTTTTAAGACAGTTATCTAAAAATGAAATAGGATAACATAATTTAGTACCAATATTCATGATATTGCATAACTCGGAATCTAAAAATTCAGGACTGACAACTCTCAATGCTCGAAGAAACATAGCAGAGAAAATAGAGGATTTAATCGAAGGATGATGGTCTGAATAAATGCACATAAGAGTTATTATTAGTAGGCTTACGGTAGACTTCATATTTGAACTGATTAGAGCATCTCCAAATTTTTAGATCAAGAAAAGATAGGCTTCCATCATTTTCTTTTTCAACTGTAAACTTAATAAATGGGACTAAATTGTTGAGCCTACCAAGAAATAAGTCCACATCCAAATTATTAGGCCAAAGGCATAAAATATCATCTATATACCTATACCAAACCAGGTTAAAATTAACAATCGTAGGCAAAATTCTACTTTCAAAAAATTCCATATATAAGTTAGCTAATACCGGTGAGAGGGGATTTCCATCGCCAATCCAAACGACATAGCATAAAACTTATTTTCAAACTGAAATTTACAATCTTTGACGCAAAGCTTAATTAACTCAATAAGAGTGTTGTGTTGACCAGGGAAAGAATATTCAGAGGTCTTATATTTTAAAAAATCAAGTAGGTCATACATCGAAGCTTACCAATTTGAAATTAGGGTCATTAGAGAACTTCAGTTTGTCAATAAGATCCATGCTATTTACAATATGTGACTCAGAAATAGAGCCAACTAACGGCGTTAATAAACTAACTAACCATTTTGATAGCTTATAGGTTACGGAGCCCACTGAGCTAACAATAGGCCTCATGGGATTATTAACTTTGTGTTTTTTTACTAAGCCGTACAGATATGGTAGTGACGGATTGATACTAAGAAACTGCTGTGAAAGCCCATTATAGTTATTTTTTAATATTTCTCTTAATTTTCTGTTAAACATTTTATTAACATCCTCCAATGGGTCTCTATTAGAGGTTTGTACGTGTCACGATCACTCAATAATGTATTCATCTTTTCAACATAACTGTTTTTGTCCATGATGACGATCGAATTGGATTTGTCCGCTTTAGTAATATGTAATGAATCATTATTTTTCAGTGTTTTTAGGGCTTTTTCAAACCTCAAAGGATAATTCAATTCAAACCTCGCTATTCACAAAAGTCCCTGTTGATGACCTACTTGATTTTTTAAAAGATAAGATCTCTGAATATTCTTTCCCTGTTCAACACAACACTCTTATTGAGTTAATTAAGCTTTGTGTCAAAGATTGTAAATTTCAGTTTGAAAATAAGTTTTATGCTATGTCGTTTGGATTGGCGATGGAAATCCCCTCTCACCGGTATTAGCTAACTTATATATGGAATTTTTTGAAAGTAGAATTTTGCCTACGATTGTTAATTTTAACCTGGTTTGGTACAGGTATATAGATGATATTTTATGCCTTTGGCCTAATAATTTGGATGTGGACTTATTTCTTGGTAGGCTCAACAATTTAGTCCCATCTATTAAGTTTACAGTTGAAAAAGAAAATGATGGAAGCCTATCTTTTCTTGATCTAAAAATTTGGAGATGCTCTAATCAGTTCAAATATGAAGTCTACCGTAAGCCTACTAATAATAACTCTTATGTGCATTTTTATTCAAACCATCATCCTTCGATTAAATCCTCTATTTTCTCTGCTATGTTTCTTCGAGCATTGAGAGTTGTCAGTCCTGAATTTTTAGATTCCGAGTTATGCAATATCATGAATATTGGTACTAAATTATGTTATCCTATTTCATTTTTAGATAACTGTCTTAAGAAAGCCAAGAATAGGTATTATAATAATGTAATTGTAAAGGAATTTCAGCGTAAAAATATCCTTAGCCTACCTTACCATGTTAATTTTCAATACCTTCCAACTGTACATAAAGCAATTGGCATTAATGTCATCTTTAAGTATAATAATACTGTTAAATTACGCCTAATAAAGAATAGCCCTGATAATGTTGTTGGTTGTGTGTATTCGATCGGATGTACACAATGTAACTCAGTATATAGAGGCCAAACTGGTAAAACGTTAGATATTAGGGTAAAACAGCATAAATATGCTTGTAGAACAGCTAATACTTCCAATGCTTTATTTAACCATATGTATAGATGTAACCATAGCATCAAGTGGGATAGTTCTAAAGCGCTTGTTAAAAACAGAGATATAATAGAAAGAAATATTCTAGAATGTGCATTTATTCATTTTAAAAACAATTTCAATAACAGTGCGGGGACGTATAAAATTGACGATATTATGTTAAAATTTCTTTTGCCTCTCATTAACCCTTGTTAAATATGTGCTAATTGTTTTGTTTTTCCTGTACGTTGTATATATTTATGGGCATCTCGCCTTTTATCTTCATTCCCTGACGAGGTGTAGCTTTGAATACACGAAAGGTCTCGGAATCGTTTTTCTTTTTCCTTGTGGATTTGCAGCATATATATATATATATATATATATATATATATATATACATACAGTATATATATATATATATATATATATATATATATATATATATATATATGTACAGTATATGGTAGTGGAAGAAGCGTTATTTAGATTTGCGAATTGCAATACATGCCCCAAACTTTTCTTGAATTCATTGGCGTGAAGCGCACATATATAAATGCATACTAGTGATGCACCGATGCCAATTTTTTGCCGATGCCGATTACTTAAAATTTTGCCGATGATGATGCCGATGCCGATTATCTAATAAATGAAATTTAGGGAAAAGATTTGTTCTATATTAATATATAATATTTTTGCATTACCTAGTAACTTATGGATTTAAATTTTATTTTTAATTTACTTTTCTGACGACAGTTTTATTTTTTTAAATACAGCTACAGTTTTAAACAGGCCCTATAATGTATTTCCCTAGTGTCCACTTAGGTTAGTAAAAACTAAAAAAGCTGGTTGTCATTGGAGTGGACAGTGGACACCCACATGGTGAACTTTATTTTCTGATTTTCATATATTGCTCTTCGAATTCATAGAAAGAAGGAACAAAAATTATCAAAGTCCAAGAATAAACAAGTGTTTATTAATTCAGAAAGCATATATATATATATATATATATTATATATATACACACACACCCAGGCCCGTATCCAGGATTTTTTTTCGGGGGAGGGGACACACCAACTTCAGAAAATAGATAATAGTATGTATAGCTCTTCTTAGGAGCAGTGAGGGTGCATAGGGTGACGTTACTTTAAATTCATTAACTGCAAGTAGATGATGTATGAAATGAAGCTCAGAAAAAAATTCAAATGAATGTCTCTGAAATTGTTCACTGGTAAATTTGTAATTTGTTCTGTAGTATCACATTCAGTTAGGACAATATTTTCACTTTGGGAACTTTGCCCTTCACTAGTATCAATTCTCTGCCTCTTAATCGGCACAAAAAATGAAGTAATCTTCTTCATTAATTCTGTAAAGATGAGAACACTCAAGTTAATAACACGAAAATAATACACCTATATGAACTAAGACTAGCACAAGCACAATCCACATAACCAACAATATGCCGGGTCTGTGTTGACAGCCAGCGGCTATGCCGGTAGCTATGCATTCCACCAACACACCACATATAAACTCACACAAACAACATCACTTTAGCTTTGCTAGACTCAAATACCCTTGTTTATATTAAATTTTTGCTGACTACGCTGCTCTTCTTTTGACGTTCAGCAGCGTCTTATACAAAATTATATTATTAAACAAAAAAGCAAAAAAATTAAAACACTTCAAAAAAATAGTTTTTCGCGAAATTTCGGGGAGGGCACGTGCCCCTCTGCCCCCCCCCCCCCTCTGGCCCCCCCCCTCTGGATACGGGCCTGTATTACACCAATTTTTTGGTATTTTTTAAATACAAATTTTACTACAATATTCATTACGATACTTAAAAAATATTCCAGAATATTTTCATTACAAAATATTAAACTCAATGAGCTCGGTAGCTAGCTTTACATAGGCTTTATTATATATATATCAGTAGCGGATACAGGGGGCGGTTGCTAGGTGGCTAGCCACTCCCCTTATAAGTACTAATTATAAAAAATGTATACATATAATACGATTTTTGTCATATATATCGGTGGTGTTTTGTATGCATGTTTGCTAGATTGTTAATAAAAAATCAAATGTTATCAGTATAATGTAGATCATCACTCATCAGCCCCCCCCCCTAAAAAACCTCTGGATCCGCTACTGTGTATTATATTATATATATATATATATATATATATATTGTTTACCCATTGTTCAATTAATATTTAAAATTCAAAATTAAGATATACATTGTAAACTTTTAATTTCCTTTATATATATATATATATAATATATATATATATATATATATATATATATATGATACTTTTTCATTTCTCTTTCATGACTGAATAATAATTTTCTTTATCAATAACAGTATCATGCTTCCTTTTTGTTTCTTTAACTTCTCTGTTGGTTTTCGTTCTCTTTATTTTTCCGCTACTATCTGTTTTTTCTTGAACAATTTCAGCAAAGCAAGATGAAAAAGTAAAATTGAAACCTTCACTGTCACTGATTTCACTTTCAGTCGTTTCAGAATTTCTTGAATGTGAGGGACTGGATTGAGAATCACTCGATGTATTTAGCTGAAGCTGAGCCAATTCCTCTCTATCCTCTGCCATCCAAGTGACAAGGGTCTCATTCAGTGGCGACTCGTGGTATAAATGTATGGGGGTGCGATTTCATAAAATTTATAATTTTTAGAATTCTAGTACATAAACAATCACATGGTGCTTCCGTACGGTACTTATATGTCAAAAGAAGCCATAAATTTGTATTAAAAAAATATTTTAATAAAATATAAAAATAATTGTTGAATAAATTGACTATAATAAATTTGACTATAATAATGTACCACTGTACGACAACACGGACTCACAATAGGCTAGTGCGAATCCAACTGCCGCTCACAAGAGTACTGTACTTGTATTAACATATGCGGCTATGCCAGACGTACAATTCTAGTTAATTACAAATAAGTAATAATTTTAATAAAATACATATAAATGGCTTATATCATTATTACTGAAGTAACTATTAGTAAAAATAAAGTTATTATAAAAAAAATTCGCGATTGTACTTATATTTTCATTACAACAGTAAAATATAATTTATATTTACTTGAGCGAAAAATCTATCACTCATTTGGCTGCAATATTATTTTGTATTCAAACAGCGGTACGCTGTTTGAAACTATGCTATAAGTTTAGAATATTATGTACTGTATGAAGGCTTACTCAAAATGCCTCATGAATCATGATATGCCACAGGAATTTTTAAAATATATTTCAAGAATATTTATTTTAATATCTTAAAATTAATATATTTTTTATCTGTTAAATTAATATTTATCGTTTCAAGCAAGGGGGAGCGACCGCTCCATCGCTCCTATACGCCAGTCGCCACTGGTCTCATTGATATCTCTTGAAAAGTCTTCATTTTCAAAAAATTTGTCCATATATCTAGGGTCAAGTAAAGTTGCGAAAATCACATTTTTATCATTCAAATACGTCTGAAATCTTTCCTTTGCTGAAGTTTTCCAGACAGAGAGAGTGGACCCCAATCCTGAAAATTGCTGATTTTTCAGCTCTCTTAAAAAAATTGTTCATTATCTTTACAGTTGGAATAATTGATGACGCTAAAGCTTTTCGTTCATTTAAAATATTTGTCAGATCATCAAAATTTTTGAGAATGTGAACTAGTTTTTCAAGAATTTGCCACTGGTTATTTTCCAAGGATGTAAGTTTAGGATAATCACATAAATAGGGAATTAGGGCTCGTTTTTGTTCCAAAATTCGCTGTAACATTAAAAACTGACTATTCCATCTTGTTGATATGTCTTGGATAAATTTGTGAACGGGTACATTATACTTACTTTGATAAGTTTTATAAGTGTCAAAGGCAGATGGAGAGTGGTTAAAGTGACCAACAATAGATTTACACACTGAAATTATGTTCTTGACATATTTCTGAACAAATATGGCATCATTTAGAAGAAGCTGTAGTGTATGTAAAAACAAGGTAATGACTTATATCCAGTTTGATTTATTCCTGCTGTCATGTTTACAGGATTTCTCGAGCAATTAGATGAACTTTTGAAGCTGGAATTATAAATTCATCCATTGCATTCTGAATGCAGTCACTTATATTTGTTGCTGTATGGGATTCATCAAGAGGTGTTACTCTAAGGATTGCTGTTCTTCGTTCAAAGTCTTTATTTAACCAGTGAGCAGTTAAGCTAATGAAGGATAAATTAGCTGTGGTAGTAGTCCACCCATCAGTTGTAAATGAAATGAAGGATGCTTCATTTATTTCATCCTGTATCTTTTTCTTCACTTTTTCATATACCATATGTCCCACAAAAAAGTACACCCAACTTTAGATTGTACTAACTCCTCCAAAAATTGAGATATTTTGGATCTGTTTGTTTGATTTAATATAGCAAATTATTCTTTGTTAACGTTCAAAATTTATTCATGTTTAAACGATTTAGTGTTTAAGCATCTGCTTTTAACTGAAGGGTACAACAAAATGGATTGCGCAAAATTGGTCAATGAAAAAATAATGTGTGTGCTATCGATGTAATGAAAAGACAAATACATAATAATAGATACTTTAACATAATTTTAATAAGATACAAAGCAGATTTTTCTTTATTCCTTATTGCAAAAGTTATGCTTAGTTTCGTTTTTTCAACATGACCGCCATTCCTATCGATACAAATCTGGAGTCGAGCTCTCATCTTCCCCATCACTCTTTTGATAAGATCTGGATTGTCTTTTAACAAGTTGATTTCAGCTGTGATGCGAGTCCTCAAATCATCTAAACTGATAGGTTGTGATGCAAATACTCTATTTTTCAAATGACCCCATAAAAAGTAATCACACGGGGTCAAGTCAGGGCTGAATGCTGAATGTTCTCGTCTGTTCTTGCCGTCTTCGGATGGCCTGAACGTCCTTTGTTCAAATTGAGGACCGTTCCTTCTTTTTTGTATTTCCGAACATTCTTCAAAATTGTATGTTTAGTTGGAGAAGCTCTATCGGGAAATTGCAGGTCGAAAGTATTCTGAACTTGTTTTAAGTTTGCAGATAAGTTGTAACCATGAGAACGCGCTGCCTTCGTGTAAACTGCTTGATAAGGGTTTCAAAGTTATTTATAAATTTTGTAATTCAGATTCTTCATTTATATGTATGACTCGTATCTTAGATACAAAAGTTCGAATTATTTAAAAAAAATATTTGCAATATCCTTCGACGTAAAAATTAGCACATTGGTTAAAGCAAGAGGAGCTATCTGGCTGGGAGAAATGATCATTCGGCGCAACCCATTTTGCTGTACCCTTCAGTTAAAAGCAGATGCTTAAACACTAAATCGTTTAAACATGAATAAATTTTGAAAGTTAACAAAGAATAATTTGCTATATTAAATCAAACAAACAGATCCAAAATATCTCAATTTTTGGAGGAGTTAGTACAATCTAAAGTTGGGTGTACTTTTTTGTGGGACATATGGTATATTCTCAAACACAGTTTCTGTTATATACCTTCTACTAGGAATAGAATAGTTGGGGCAAATATGATTTAGAAGTCTTTGAAAACCAAGGTCTTTAACAAATGAAAAAGGCTGTATATCTTCAGCAATCATTTCCCCAATCAAATTATGAATTTCAACAGCTCTATGGTCACTAATGTCCAAAATTTTCTTCCTTTCCTTTCAAAGGTTTCAAAAAGGGGTTTGTTGTGTAGAACCAGAAGACTTTCCTATTTTCTTAGCAAAATATTCTGTCCCTACTGAAAGATTAATGCGTTTTCTGTTTTTGTTCCTCATCTTGTGCAATAGATTTATGGTTTGTTTTGATATGTTGTAACATATTTGTAGCTGTAAAGGTTCTGGTTGAGCTACCCTTCATTCCTCTTGATGTATTTTGCCCACATTGAGTACAAATAGCTGATGAATTATCCTCATCATTCACCTTAAAATGTTTCCAGACCCAACTACTTGATTTTGTAAGGACTGAACTGGTGGAACTTCCACTAGCCATTTTCAGTTTTGTTTTAGTAATGAATTATTGATAAAAATGTATGCTTTAAGAAAAATTAGAAAATGTGCAAGAATCTGAAAATATGGGAAAAAAATCATGAAAGCATTATTTTTTTTCTCATGCTGAAATAGTTAATAATATCAACAATCACATGTACTACGCCTATCAGTGGCGTACTAAGGGGGTGTGAGGGGGGCGGTCCGCCCCGGGTGACAGCCAGGAAAGGGGGGCCATCGGGAGAATTGAAATACCAGTACAAGTTTTCAAACCAAATGAAAAATTCGCCAAAGTAAGAAATTTTTTTTAAAAATGTTCAAACTATTACAACAGCTTAATGTTAATTTCCACTATAAAATAAATTTTTATTTTTATTGGCAATACAAAATTTACAAACGAAAAATTAAATATTTGATAAAAATTACATCGAAAGGCGAACGTTTGTTGACGTTTTAGTCATCAGTTTGTTGAGCATAGCCAGCTGGCTGCAACTGACATTCCAAGTCTTGTTCACTTGACACTGTGACTCCACATACATGAGGTATGTTTTATTAAATAATTATGATAAAGCATAAAGTGCTGGTGGTGGTGATATAACGGCATGATTTTTTTTTAATGCAACTACATGGTGATGTTAAGACAGAGAGGGTGATGATGTGACTGCAGACTTTCCCAGACAAGATGGAGTACTCATTATGACGCTGTGAAACCAGTGAAGGCAAATTTTGAAAAGCTGACCTCAACCCTTGAAGTACTGTGCGATCCTAAAGAAAATGTGGACACAGAGGATCAGCTCAGATTTTGCTCTCTGCTGTATGTGATTTCTCTTTTTTGAGTTACCTTTCTTTCTAGTGTGAAGTCCTGGAAGAAATTAATCTCACACAAAAGTATTTGCAAACAGTTGGAATCAGCCTTGAAAGGTGCATTGTGGAAGCTCCAAGCTCAAACTGTTTCTTGAAGATCAGCGCAATGAAATTGTGGAGAGGGCCATTCATTATTCGACTACAAAGTGTGAGGAAATTGACATTTCTATGGAGAGAAGAGGGAGAGTAAAGCTCCGAAAAAGGATGCCAGGAGAGATGGCAAAGGATGCTGGTCTCACATTGCCAGAGGAAGTAAAAAGGGCTATGTTTGAATGCAGTGGTGTAATGCTAAATAAAGAAGTGAGGGAACGCATTTTGAAAGTGTTACTCAGATGCGGGGGGGACAATGGCGAGCGAGCGCGGCGAGCCCATACAGCTGGGGGTCTTGGGGCACTGTAAGCCCCCCGGGAAATCTTTTGAAATCTGACCAATTTCAGGGATATTTTGAGGTCATATACACTGGATATTAGGATATATTCCAAGGTTGAAGATGCAGTATTTCCAGTGTCATTAGATATACGACATCCAGTACGATCAATAAAAATAGCTAACAACTGGAATGATTAACTAAAAAAAAGTTAACAACTGGTACGCCGTGGTGACTGTTTCATCAGATCTTTATAGGCTAGCATTGCCTCAGTCGAAGCTAAAAGAAATGAAACAGTTAATGATTCTTTCTCATATTTCTTCTTGGGGTGGGAATTAAAATTTCATGACGTTAGAGATTTGTAAGTTCGGATTTATTTGAAATAGTGAGGGAACGCCGTTCCGTCTACCAAAAAAGTAAGGGAACGCCGTTCCCACGCGTTCCCACAGCACTACACCACTGTTTGAATGTCTTGATCGCTTTCATCAAGAATTGGAGATTCGTTCTAAGGCAATGTATCAAATTCTGTCAATCTTCGCTGTTATTTAGCCAAACACTTTGGTTGTTGCAACAGAAGAAGAACTTCGGAAGTATATTCCAAATTTGATTCAGATTTTCGATGAATTCTCTGATGAAGATATTAGTGTGGAAATTGGACGACTTCGGAGGCATTTGGAAGCCGCCAAAATCAGCGTTGAAGAGGCAAAGAAATGGACAGCATTGCAGTTTCTGGAGTTTATTGTGAAATGGGATTTTTGTGAATCTTTGCCAAGCTTGTCACTGTGTTTGAGATTCTTTTTGACTGTCTGTGTGTCTATTGCTTAATGTGAAAGAGGTTTTTCCAAATTGAAATTGATAACAAATTTCTTTCGCTCGACCATGAGTCAGAGAAGATTGACAAATCTGGCTTTACTTTCAATTGAACATGAATATGCAAAGAAGGTGAATTTTGATGAGGTCATTGATCAAAGTGCAGAAATTAAGGCTCGAAAGCAGAAACTGTGAATCCTCTCTATTTACCTTTGAAGAATAGGCTGAGCGTTGAGACTGGATTTCCTGTTTTTTGTATAAAATAAAATGCAGTATTACCTGTTCACTGAATTTTTAATGTCCTGCATTTTTCTTATTTCCAATTTGCTTATGACAGTACTGTACTGTTTAAAAATCCAGTTGCAAACAATATATTTTTTCTGTGTGTTTAAATTTTAAAATTATTTATGGGGGGTGCCAAAGGAAGGATCCGCCCCGGGTGCCAAATACTTTAGGTACGCCCCTGACGCCTATATTATGAAAGTATGAAAGTGTATATTGGTTAGTCTATTAATTTAGTATATAGGAATTTAGGAAACTGGGAATATATTTGCAATATAGCTACAGCTTATAGTAGCCTATAGACTAAGAACACTGCAAAAATACATCAATTTTTCAAAAGAGTTCTGTTTAAAAGTAGGGTACAACCCTCTTGCTTTTCTGTCAATGCATTCTAGACTGGAATGCATTTCCAGTATCAAACATATCTAAACTTTAAATCCATAGCAAATTCTGAATTTAATTGCTAAGCATAAGTATCCTTTGCCACTTTTCCTAACTTTTATTCATTTTTGAGTGTCACAAAGAAAAGCACTTTAAATTTTACTAATATTTTAAATTTTTAATGGGTCCACCGTCCGGTCTTACCACAAAAAAATAATAAATCAGCACATTGAATAGTACTGGGCTCTTCTGAATAACAAACATGAAAATCAAATTATGTAAGCTAACCTAAGCTGCTACAAATGTTTGAAAAACCGGGCTAGCCTAAGTCTAGGCCTTGCTATATGACTACTAGCTTGTACCCATTTCATAACGAGTTCTACTTGTATTTCCTTGTCAAGAAATTTAAATTTACCATAAATAATAATATGGGTAATGGGTATCTAAGTGGAAAAATCCTATGTCAGATTTCAGATCATGTTTACTCACTATACTCACTACTGTACTCAGTTTTACTAAGTGTGGTTGTCCCATTTTCTGTTTACCGTTTTCTTAGTTTTTCAGGGTGACTATAATTAAAATGCTCATTTCATTATTTAAATTTGAATTTAAAATGCAATAAGTCAGTAACTTAAGACATTATAACTTAAAATAATCATTGAAAATCTATTTATAAAATTTGGAATATTTAATATTAATCGGCAAACAATCGGAAAAATTTTGCCGATGCCGATAAGCAAAATATCTGCCGATTATGCCGATGCCGATTAATCGGTGCATCACTAATGCATACATACGTACACACAAAGATGCGTCCATATCTGTTTTAGTACTTGAGTCTTAAATACTTCATCTCACACCCAGAATGATATAAAGTAAATACAGTACGATAATTAAATTTCAAATCAGAAATTATCAGTTATTCGTAAAAAAATCACAATTTTTAAGAAATTAAATTCTTGTGTAAAGAAGAGCTTCGGATTTATGGGAGAGAGAGAGAGAGAGAGAGAGAGAGAGGAGAATTTTAAGAACACCAAAGATGATTTGCGATCATAATTCAAAACTTTTAAATTAATGTCTTAAGCTTTATTATCACCATATATTAAATTTTTAAAATTAAACTATAATTACTTAGGAGAACTTATATAAGAAGCCTAATTGCGACTGTATAATGTTCGTGTTTGAACGTAAGTTTGAAATATGAAGGAAGGAAACTGCATTTCAGAGAGAGATAAATAGATAAATAAATAAATAAATAAAGAGAGAGAGAGAGAGAGAGAGAGAGAGAGAGAGAGTTAACAAAGAACCTAAGATCCACTCTAGGCTAGCTCAAGAACGAAGTAGGAAAATTAGAGTTAGGAATGAATAAAAAAAAAAAAAATACTGAAAATTTATACCATGTTTACACTGATAAACGTGTAAAGCTTTTACAGAGGAATCGTAGTAATAGTAAAGTATAGAACAGACAAGGCTCTCTCCCTCCTCTGCCACTCTGCCGGCCACTGCTGACAGAAAATAGCGGTGAAAGAGGAGTTAGGAAAGTAGGAAAAAGTATAATGCAGAAAATAGCTTCAGAGTTCATACACACCATGCATACACTTATCTCGTGTACTCAGTTACGCATTAGAAGACAGCGAAAAATAAAGGATAACAAGAATACTAAACTACTTAATCTAATTTACATCATGCATTTTTTTGAAGAATTTTTTATTTATGTTCAAGAAGTCATCATTTCGTTGTGGTATCATTTCTCCGTAGCCACCAAAGCCACCGTACGCAAGATTTATCATGTAGTAATTTATATTGTGTCCTTCCCGTGCATAATGGGGAATAATAATACAGTACATATGCATAATTTTTTTTCTTGCAAAATTTTGACGTACATTATTTAAAACTAAAGTTTAGACCCTCGAGAGATCTTATCAAGTTTCTCATCATCTGAAAACTCCCAGTACTCTGAAACCAGACCCAACCAGCGCCTCCTACTACATTTACTGACAAAGGGAACATTACTACTACTACTACTCAATCTTAACTGCCTCTCCCTCAAGCAGCACCCTTTAAAAAAATAGAAAATGAAGAAACAAAGGAAAGAAAGAAGGGGGGAGAGGAGTGGCTTTCCGAAATAATTTAATATAGTTATTCGGAGGATTTGACTCCCGCGAATTCCCATCTATTACAAACACTATATAAAAATATAAAAAATTCTATTATTTGAAAACTCCCAGTGATCTGATACCAAATCCGAACAACGCCCCCTACTATATTTAAAATCAAAAGGGAACATAACCGTCCCCGGCTCCACCCCAAACAACGCCCCTTATAACCCCTCTAAGTTGTAAGCTTATTAGGCAGTTTTGACTCCCAAGCGTTCTCACAGTAATACGCAGTGCTCCGTAACTAGACCAGACCAGCGCCTCGTACTACATTTACATCTAAAGGATAATCACTACTCCTATCTCACTGAATAAACACCATGTATTTAAAGAGTAGCCATTCTTTATACTGAATTAGCTATATTCTATTCTCTTTCCGAGCAGACTTGGAAAGGAGGATGGGGGAAAAGTCAAAGGTTTCACTCAGAAGATTCCCGGGGTGAAGGATCTCAGGCCCGCCCGAAATTTCCTTCTTTAACACGTGAAACTAGCCGCCCTTTAATGCAAATTGCTGCACTAAAATAAAGGGTGATCCAGAGAAATGGGACCCAAAAGAAACCCCTGTAACTCTTAAAGTATAAGTCCTTTTATAAAATCATACGCAGCATTCGAAAGAGGATAGTTACAAGTTTGTACAGGATTGTATAGGTTTTGACAATACAAGACAAGATAAGATACAAAACAAAATAAAAGTGTTAGTTAAAACTAACCCTTCAAGATGACTGCATGGACTGTGGAACAGCTGCGTTTCATAACTGAGCAATATTATGAGCATGGAAGAAGTGTAGTTTCAGCTCAAAGATCTTTCAAGACAAATTTTCAGATGTCAAAATCACCTTCTAATAGCTGAAACTACACTTCTTCCATACTCATAATATTGCTCAGTTATGAAACGCAGCTGTTCCAGTGTTCCACAGTCCATGCAGTCATCTTGAAGGGTTAGTTTTAACTAACACTTTTATTTTGTTTGTATCTTATCTTGTCTTGTATTGTCAAAACCTATACAATCTTGTACAAACTTGTAACTATCCTCTTTCGAATGATGCGTATGATTTTATAAAAGGACTTATACTTTAAGAGTTACAGGGGTTTCTTTTGGGTCCCATTTCTCTGGATCACCCTTTACCTATCCAACCTGTTCTTAAACATATTAACTGAAGTGCATGTCACGACCCCGGCGGGTAAGCTATTCCGCCTCTCGACTAGTCTTATAGGTGAAGAAACCCCTCGCATAGTTTATCTCAAATCTTTTAACTCTTATTTTAAAACAAACTAATTGAATTTATAGCACTAGTTAAAACTGAGAACTCTGACATCATAAGGACATCAAGGGACTTTGTAGGAGAATTTGAAATGGTAGGTTACGAAATGTTTCACAAAGATAGGAATGGAAGGGAAGGAGGCGGAGTACTTTTATATGCTCGTGACTTTCTGCACCGGGTAAATAGTAATATTATTTCTGCTCATGAAATGTTGGGAATTGAACTAAATTTGAACAATAAAATAGTAAACTATTTCTAGTAGATAGGCATCCTCACTACCCTGTTAATAAGGATATAAATTTGTATAATTAATTAAGCAGATCAGTGAATAATAAGATTAGTGTAATTTTTGGTGATTTTAACTGCTGTAATATAAACTAGGAAGACAAAAAAGTTGATGCTGAGAGCTCAAGACTTTTGGAATTTGCAGATGATAATTTGTTAAATTAATGGGCAGACGGTCCTACTGAGGGTAATAATAAACTAGATCTCGTATTCACGAGAGAAAATGACCTAGTCTCTACCCTCACTATTGGTGAAAACTTTGATTAGGTTTAACATTAGGGTTCCAATTAGTACAAGAAAAGACACACCAAAGGTTAGATTTCTTTAGAGCAAATTTTGAAAGTTTCGGAAGTAGTTTAGATACTCTTGAAGTTTTAATAAAAGGTTGTCAGTGTCACCTGGAGCTCATACAGGAATCAATTTAGAATATTACAGGACAGTTTTATACCCACTAAAATAGTTTCCTCTTTGTCAACCAAGACGACGAAATGGTTTGACAGTGAAATTAACAATGCTATTACAGAAAGAAATAAAACATACAAACTACTTAAGTCACATTCCAACCAGACTAATTAAAAAAATTATATAAACCTATGTCGGAAGGTTAAATCCTCAATTAGATCAGTTAACCATAATGAAAAAGCTAGAGTTGCCTCACTGTAAAGTTAATCCGAAAGAGTTTTTTGCACATGTTAATAGCAGGAAGCCAATTAAAAATTCCATAGCTCCGCAAAAAGATAGAAATGGCAAACTGAAATTCAGTGATATAGATATAGCTTATACCCTAAACGATTTATTCGTTACAGTCTTCACGAAAAAAGCCTTAACTGAGGTGCCAAATCTTTGGATTACGTATGACTGTGGCATCCCTTCAGCCGCATTTATTTTGACGCTAACTTGTTATTTACATGTTGGCTTAGCATGTAGCCAACATTTTTATCTAACATGCAGTTAGTGTGCACCGTTTACACTGGAATACATGTTACAGTATTGAACACACATCACAAAACTACAAACATTTGTCTGCTAACTCACTAGTGGACAGCAGGGTTGCCAACCTATCACGAACAAAATTTCACCAAAAAGAAAGTAATGAGGAGGTTTTAAGAACGCTTCAAAATGATTTTGATAAGTTGAGCGAATGGTCTGCTACTTAACAGATAGCATTCAATTTGGACAAATGTAAGCTAATGCGCAGAGATTACAAGAACCCGAAAAACGATTACTCCCTGTTGGGGAAGAACTTGACTGAAAATGATTGAGAGAAACCGTCAAAGCACTGTGCACAGTGTGCAGAAGTCGAAGAGAGGTCCTTAAAAAACTGGGTTATATTAAAAGATGGTTCCAATTTGGATCTACAGAGCTACAGAAGCTAAGGCTAACAAATACCCTAAGATCCACTCTAAAGTTAACCCGAGAGAAAGGAAAGAGTAGGGGGTTAAAAAGAGGAGAATAAGGGGTTAAGTAAATAGCAAAACCTATCATTCGTCGGTTAACATTCATTCAGAAAAAAGAAAGACACCATCATCCGCCGGACACTGCCGACAAGTCGGAAAAATAGTCGAAGAGAATAGGAAAGGGATGAAAGATGAAAAGAAGTAAAATAAGAACGCTTACAAATCATGCAAACACAGTCTTAACTCACTGTCATACCATGCAAACTACAGACATGGAAGTATAGAGAGTTACAGACATGCAAGTAAAAAAAAAAAAAAAAAAAAAGTAAAGTAAAAAAAAGTGGGTTAGTTTACGCTACGAACTACATCCATCTACGTTTGTGTTAGTCTATTTTTTTTTTTAATAATAGTTTCATTGCTGGCATCACACGCTGGCATGTCACAAGCTGGCATTATCGTCAACAGACTCACCCTCAACCCCCCCCCCCCAGAGCTCCAGTTGCTAATTGTTTTTTTTATTTTAAACAACGTTAATATTTTTAAAATGCCTATCTAGACGGTTCTTAAACACATTAACGCTGGTAGAGTTCACGACGGGCGCGGGAAGATTATTCCATTTATCAATTACTTTAAACGTAAAGAAATTTTTAGCGATATTAGTAATGAAACATCTGCCACGCAACTTAAATCTGTTATTACGAGTATTGTTATTATCGAAAGTGAACAGTTTGTCAAAATTTACGTTATCGATGTTGTTAATGATTTTGAAAACTTCAATAAGCTCCCCCTTAATCTCCTAGTTTCGAGTGAATGCAAGTCTAACTCTTTAATCCTATCTTCATAAGGCTTTTTGCGCAATGACGGAATTAGTTTCGTGGCATGACGCTGAACCCTTTCTAACCTATCAATATCCTCACACAAATACGGGCACCAAAACTGAACGGCATATTCTAAATGAGGCCTGACTAGGGACTTGTAAAGGGGCAATATAATATCCTTCGATTTAAATTCGAAATTACGCGCTATGAAGCCTAACATCCTATTAGCTTTTGCGCAAGACTCCAGGCACTGGTTCCTAACTTTTAAATCCTTAGATACGTACACCTAAATCTACTTCCTTGTCAACGCTCGCTAACTCGTCTATCATCCATCGTGTACGTGTAATTATTGTTAAGAGAACCTATATGCAAAACTTTACATTTGTCTACGTTAAATTGCATCTGCCACTTATCCGTCCACTCCATAATCCTATTTACATCGTCTTGGAGCCTATTTCTATCGTCCTCGTTAACAACCTTACCGCCTATTTTAGTATCGTCTGCGAATTTTGACACGTTACTAGTCAATCCTACATCTATGTCGTTAATGTAAATTACGAATAGCAATGAACCCTGTGGGACACCGCTGCCTACATCCAACCACCCCGATTCACTACCATTAACAACGACTGTCTCCTAGCACGAAGCCATTCCTCTAACCAGCTAGCTACCTGACCGCGTATACCGTGCGCTTTAACCTTCGCAATTAAACTTCTATGCGGAACTGTATCGAACGCCTTTTTAAAATCTAAATAAATAACGTCAGCCGCTCTATGCCTATCGTATTCGCGCACTATTTCGTTATAAAATTCTAACAAATTAGTTAAACAAGATCTATGGCATCGAAACCCATGCTGACTACTATTAGTCAAATCTCGACTTCCTAAGTGATCGATGATACGATCTCTAACTACGGATTCCAAAAGTTTACCGACAATTGACGTTAAGCTAATGGGTCTATAATTGCTAGCTACCGTGCGGTCGCCTTTTTTAAAAATAGGCGTGACGTTAGCTAATTTGAAGTCTTCAGGAATAATCCCCGTTTCGAGTGACTGATTAAAAATCTTCGTTAAGGGGCCTACGATAGCGTCTTTCAAATCTTTCAAATGTCTGGGATAAAAAGCGTCAGGGCCTGGAGCCTTGCTAACTTTTAGCCTATCGATATAATGCGCAATCTCACCCTCGTAAACAGTTATTTCATCCAAAATAGTCTCGCTACTAAATGGAACAATATCGTCCATGTTGGGAACATTATTTACGTCTTCTACGGTAAAAACTGTCGCAAAAAAGTTATTGAAAACACCCGCCATCGCCTGAGCGTCAGAAGCCAAAGCGCCGTTAACATCCACTAGAGGGCCTATGCTATCTTTTATCGGCTTACGATTATTGACGTATTCAAAAAACTTTTTTCGATTATGTTTACTATCCGCAGCTATAAGTATCTCTAAATTACGCTTTGCATTCCTAACTGATCTTTTAACCTGACATCTAAGCTCGATATATAAATTAAAGTTAGCTGCCGTGTCATTGCGCTTATTAAGTCTATACGCTCTGTTACGCTTGTTTATGAACTCGCCTATTTCCCAAGTCCACCACTTGGGCCTACCATGAATTCTAACGCGCTTGTGCCTACGAAGAATAAACTCCCTTTCAATATTCATAAAACTTTCGTTAAACGCCTCCCAATGCAAATTTGTGTCATTACCCATAAATAAATTATCCCAGTCCACTACTTTCATCCTATCCGCAAAACTATCAAAATTACCTACGAAAATCAGGGACTTCTATTACGTTACTATCCTTAGTGTTTTCTATCAATAACTTAAACCTAAGAATTCTATCACTACATCCTAAACTCTCGCCTAGTTCTAAATCTTCGACTATATTTTCGCCGTTCGTCATCACCAAATCTAAAATATTGTCACCGCGAATTGGTTCGGCAACCATCTGTCGCAAAAAATTATCTTCCATGAACTCAATCAATCTCAAACCCTCCTCATTACCAGTAAAAGTCTCTCGTAATTAACATTATGGCAGTTAAAGTCTCCGACAATTATACTATTCCGATTGTCAATAAAGTTACCAAGAAGTGAGGAAAATCTAGTATCGGTATCGAGGGGTTGAACGGGAGGTCTATAAACAAAATTAAAACTAATACTACGCGCCCTAACTTCAACACATATCGCATTAATTGCTGCCGGAAAATCTATCTTAACCTCAAGAGCCCTAAGGGAATTACGAATGTACAGCAAAATGCCGTCACCAATCCTATGTAACCTATCATTAGTAAAGAGTTTAAAACCCGGTATATCAAATTCCCCTAACAAGTCCCGAGTCACGGTATGTAACCACGTTTCAGTGATAGCAACTATATCGTACTTACCGGAATAAATTATCGCCTAAATTAGTTTAATTTTTCTAATATACGCTCGTTACAATAAAAGACGTTCAGTTATTTTTTACCACGCGCCGGCGTTTTTAAACTATTTTTTTACGTCAGGCCCGCGTTCTCCGGATCCACAACGTTTAAAGAAGGCTTCGATCTATACAGCTTTCGTACTTTTCGTCAATTAACTACCTACCTAGCATTACCTATTTCATTAAAATGCACCCCCATCTTTTATAAAAAGGCTTGGATCGCTGAATTCTGACCACAGCTTTACGAAGGGTACATTTTCCTCAGCAGAAATCTCTTCTAATTTATTATTCAACAATATCGTTTTGACGTAATCCTAAGACCCAAACCTTGCCATGGGGTAATACTTAGAACTAAAGACCTATCTGACCTCGCCTTTAGGGACCTAATTACCCCCTATATCTCTCCAAAAGGTCAGGCACTCTCGTATCGGGCCTATACGAGTCGTTGCCCCTACCATCGTCACCAACATCGAGTGACGGAGGCAACATCAATCCTATCCACTTCGTCTCTAACTCTGTCAACCCTGGCCACTGGGAGACAGAGCCTCCTGCTCTTTGTTGGATGCCGTTCAACGAACTGTATCCATATGGCGCACAAAGAGTCCCCAATTACCATAGTGGTTATTATTCGTTTTTGACCCGTCACACCCAACTATAACAACAATATACAGGGTGTCCCAGAATTAACTGTCAATGAAATCGGAAAAAAAATTTAAAAACACACTTTTATTTATGTTTATCATGTTTAATATGTGTTAAAAATGTATAAATTTCTAAATTTTTTTCATAATTTTATTTTCATAATTTTTTCATTATCTGGTCCAATGAAAGACCTCTGAAGTCATAGAATGGCAAAGAGACTCTCCAAAAGTTAACGTGTGGCTTGGAATGACCAAATCCAAAATTTATGGTGCTCCATCTTGTTGAAACACAACATTATCAAGAATGCCATCATCAAGAAGCTGTGGTTCGAGAAACTGCTGAAGCATATCAAAGGTAGACGGTACCTGTTACAGTTGCTTTCGCAAAGAAGAATGGGCCATAAATTTTGGATTTGGTCATTCCAAGCCACACGTTAACTTTTGGAGTCTCTTTGCCATTCTATGACTTCAGACGGTCTTTCATTGGACCAGATAATGAAAAAATTATGAAAATAAATTATGAACAAAATTTAGAAATTTATACATTTTTAACACATATTAAACATGATAAACATAAATAAAAGTGTGTTTTTAAAAAATTTGTCCGATTTCATTGAAATAGTTAATTCTGGGACACCCTGTATATTGAATAACTAGGCTGACCATACGTACCGTTTTGAACGGGACAGTACCGTTTGTTTTATATTTCCTGCCGTCTCGTCGTTTTAATAAAAATGTCAATTTTGTCCCGGTTTATGTATTTACTTTTTCATGAATACAGAATATTACATAACCCCCGTCCCGTTTTTGTCTCAAGGAAATATGGTCAGCCTATGAATAACCAATCAAAACTGAATAAGAAAATATATATATATTATCTTGTGCAAATTTGTATAAAATGTGTTTTTTTATTAAAATATATTTCTTATTTTTGGTTTTTTCAATATATATATATATATATATCGACTATTTGGTGAATATTTCTTATTTTTGGTGATTCTGGCTACTTCTGCGTAATTCAATTTGTCCTGTTTTACAAATAAATCATTTTTAGCAATTTTTCGTCTGTTTAGATCTGTTTTTTTGTGACTAGAAGTATGATGTGTCAGTTATGCATATTTGATTTTGAAGACGTGATCTGCCATATTGCCCTCGATGAAGACAAGAGTTTGGACCTTTTTTTCAATCACGGAATAATTAAGACATCCGTGACCTGCCCTAAATACAATAGTGCTTGTATTTTAAGAAAAGACCAGAAGGTCTTTAGGTGCCGTAAAAAAAATCCTAAAAATAAACGTGTCATTTCAGTTTAAGGGCAGGCGAAATTTAGCGGACTACCCATGCAAGGTTGGCACATGTTATTACATTATCATTTGTATAATTTAGGTCTCGGGGGTACGGGGGCGGCTCCCCCGTAAAGATCACGCATCACAAATTGATCGGTCCTAATGTTTTGCGGACAGTTCAGTACGTGACACCGGTTAGGTCAACTGCACGCCCTAGATCATGGGTCGGGGAACTTTTTTGGGTATTACCCAAAAATCTATTTGAGTAAAATGAAATTACCCCCAGACTTCAAAGTAAACAAAAACAAGCCAATTGCTCTTAAAATTGTTGCATATGGTATACAAAAAATTCAAATAATGTTTATTGGATCCATTATTATGGAGAAATAAAAAAAAGCCACACATGCTGGCATAAGAATAGCACACAAACAAAATTAGTAAAAAGGATTGAAGAACTGAAGAATTTCATTCAAAACATCTCCACTTCAGGTTTTGGAAAAATGATGGTGTTTCATTTTTGATACATCATCAAAATCAGGACGTAAATTCGTAATATTCTAAAATTTAGAATAACGCCACATTTATGTAACAAAATAAAATAAAAATATACGAAAAAAATATCAGCACAAAGTGTCAAGCACTAAAAGCACCTCTTCGTTTCATGATACCATACACACGACTGAGGCTCTGAGGGAAGTGTGTCTCATACCGCACGCATTACCCCCAAATTTTTTAAATTTACCCCATTTGGGGTAATTTACCCCTGTTCCCCGACCTCTGCCCTAGATGATTGGTTAGGTTAAGTCATGATATTTTCGTTTAAATTCGTTAGTTTAAACGAAAATGACGAGTGCAAACTTTTCTGGTTAATTTTGAGGTGTTTTGTACGAAACTGCCATCCGTTTCCTGTGCAAATGTGTAGTTTTCAAGATGACGATATCTCGAAAACTACGCATTTGCACAGGAAACGGATGGCAGATTCGTGCAGAGCACCTCAAAATTGACCAGAAAAGTTTGCTCTCATTATAAAAAGAGTGGGTCAAAAAACGAATAATTACCAAAATAGTTTCCCCCCTCATTCACGTCCCTTTCCAAATGGGCGAAAGGGTTCGAAACCTCGATAGGGGGGATTCCTATCACCTAACGTACGCAACCTAGCTCCACCCTTAACTTCTTTAAATCCCTCCCGATCTACTAATCTTGGATCAACCTTAACCCCTTCCTCAACTCTATCCAACCTTCCTGATAAGCTACCTGAACTAGAAACTAGGTTACGCCCCTCGCCCTTCAAATTACTAACGTCTTCAACGTTAATATTGGTTCGGCTTTCGTCAACCGTAGCCCTACCCATGCCCTCATCAAGCGTTGCAAGTCTTTCCGTTACCTCACGTACACTGCGTTTTATGTCAACTATTTCTTCCGTTAAATCGCGCAAAAAAAAAAAAAAAAAAAAAAAAATCTCTCGGTAATCGCCATAGGACCGCCGTTATAATCTTTAAAATCTGTATACCACCGTTTTACCCTACACGTAACACACGACGATTTCTGCGACGGCATTGGGCAAGTTAAATTAGTTTATAACCGTCACAAGTATAAGTTAAATTAAGCCGGCACGCTATGAAAACTTCTAAATCGCTAAAAACCACTAATATTCAATTATCATACTTAACTATAACAATGTGAATATAAATGCAAGTATATAAAATTAAAAACTTTCCAAAAGTAAAATTATTTATTAGCAATATGCAAAAGTAAAAGCAATATCAGAGAGCTCAGGAAATGCGTCCGTTCAGTACAGAGTCTGACTGACGAATGAAGTACAGAGTCTGGCTGACGAATGAGTCTGGTTGGAAAGGTTACAAGCAAGGGCCACAAAAGTGATCCCTTCAATGAGACTGCAAAACTACCACCAAAGATTAAGAACGCTTAAATCTACCTTAGACACCAGAAGGTTGCGCAGTCAGTTTATTCAAGTTTTCAAGATACTCACTGGAAAAGACAGGGTAGACTACAGGAAATTATTCTCATTCAATACCAATCCGATAAGAAATAATGGTTTCAAATTGGAACTTAAAACATTCAATTCCTCCATCTGTGGTAATTTCTTCTTCTATAAAATAGTGAATATCTGGAACCAATTTTCCTCGGAGGTTGTTTCAAGCCAAAGTGCAAACATGTTTAAAAATAGGCTGCACAAAATTCTGAGTATACTTGGAGTTTAAAACTGTCTTCACATATAATTTAAGAAAATAGTATTATAACGTAACCCTGCGGGAGTTTGTTTAAACATTTCCTCCTACACATAAATCTCACCCAACTTTAGAGAGACGTCTCTGGTTGACTGTGCCCCACACAGCATGATCAACCATCACGCAATTCATTTTTTTATCATTTGTCTCATAAACATCTCTAAGTGGGAGACTGTTGAATTAGCCGTATCAACAATGGCTGATCACCTACGAAACACTTTAATTCCCCATAAGGGATAAATACACGGGCATAGATACAGGGACCTCCCACTGACATTCCTTGACTGAAAGAGATTTTCTCTACTCTTGTGATGGCACAACACCGCGAAGAATGAACGAATCAGTATATCACTCGCTGCCCTAAGACCTTCATGCCGGGAGACCCATACTGAAACTCGGCGACATTCAAAGAGTTGGCAGACATACACAGGACAGACATAACAGAAAACATGCTTACATACTTGTATGCCTTGTTAATATATATAAGAATAGAATAGAAAAATATTTTGTAGAAACGCATAATTTTCTAAAAAAAAACTTTTAAAAAAATGCATTGCATGGATTAGGTGAGGTAGAGTTACAGTTCTGCCGATACAATTTTTTTCTTTTGGTTGGCTGGATGCGTGTTACGGATGAGGGCATATTGTGGAAAATCTGATTTCTGTTCTTAATTCTTGTTTCAAAATGTTCCAGGTTTTTGTAACGATAACGAGTGGTTGATGCGCGATTGCCACAGGTATACAGCGGTGTTATCTAGTGTATGATCTCTGTGTGCATGACGTAATTGTAGGTAGAGCTAGCTTATATATTCTCCTCTTCCTGTAAACTTTCCTTGGCCACTTTTCCAGGATCAAGGTATTTTCTCCAACCTTTTTTCGTACCCGTCTCTGGCGGGGAGGGAGCGGAGGGTGGGGAGAGAGCCTTATTCTTTTCTATCCAGTTTTCTACTACTGCTAGAATATTTAAAAAATGAACAGTTTGATAACAGGAACCTCCTCGAGAGGACCGAAAGGTCCTCGAGGCTTCCTCTTGTCCTTGTAACCCCTTGTAGAGGACGGAGTTTAAAACTGTACACAATACTCGAGTTGAGGTCTAACTAGTGAATTGTAAAGATACATTACAATCTCCTTGTTTCTAAATTGGAACTGTCTTTTAATATACTGTAACATGGTTTTTTTTAAGGACCTTTTTTACGACTTCTGCACAGTGCTTTGACGGTTTGAGATCCTTACTGATATAAACTCCTAAGCCTTTCTCTAAATCATTTTCAGTCAAGTTCTTCCCCAACAGAGAGTAATCGATCTTCGGGTTCTTGTAATCTATATGCATTACTTTACATTTATCCAAGTTGAATAGCATCTGCCAAGTAGCAGACCATTCGCCCAACCTATTAAGATCATTTTAAAGCGTTTTTACAACCTCCTCATTACTTACACTATTTCCTAATTTGGTATCGTCTGCAAATTTAGAAATTGTATTTAGTAGCCCAACGTCTATATCGTTAATATCGATAATAAAAAGTAAAGGATCCAGAACGGAACCCTGTGGAATCCCACTGGTGACGAGGGACCACCCCAAAGCCATTCCATTTATTACCATTCTCTGCTTCCTCTCTCTTAACCAATCTTCAACCCAGGGCCGTTTCTAGCTATTAGGGGGCCCTAAGCAGTATACCGATTTGAGGCCCCACCCCTCCATCCACCAACTCACGCCTTACTACATCACCTCAGCACACACATACAAAAAATGGCTGTGTTAATAAAAAACAATTTAGGAAAGTATAAGCATATAGTAAGAATAAAGTTAAATAATATAGAAATAAGATCTCACAATAGTTATTTACACATAACGACCAAAACGTTTCGTTTGTCTCCGTTTTATCACATTTGTCTCATACAAAAACTTTAATTAATACGACAATAATAATAATGATAATAATAATAATAATAATAATAATAATAATAAATAATAACTTCAGCTACATTCCTATTCTTGCCCACTGAGCTATGACGTGGGAGCCTGTCTAGGGGCCCCCTAGTAGCAGAGGGGCCCAAGCGGCCGCTTAGTCTGATTATGCCAGGAAACGGCCCTGCTTCAACCCACTTGGAAACCGTGACCCGACAATTCAGCGCAAGACAATTCAGCGCGAAAATACCAACAAGGAAGAAGAAAGAACAAATCCAGAGGGAAGAGAGGCTTGCAACCAGGTCCGGCGCCAGCCTATTTGGCGCCCTTAGCAGGACTACAGCTGGCGCCCCCACCCGCCTCCCACTTCACGATTGGGTTTGCCCACAAAGTAATCAAGGTACCATATTAAAGAAACTATTTGCCTTACACTGATCTATTTTAATTTGCTAATACATACATTTATTATAAAATTATAAAATCATTTCACAGTTCAAGAAAGTGTCATGACCAATCAAAACAGCGAGTAAAGCGAGGCATATGTAGTAACAAATCAGAACGCTCAAAAGTGCTAAAATATGCGTGCAAAAAGGACATATCTACTGTTTTTTCCAAGCAAGAAGGGCATATGTCACATAAAAACAGTTATTCGCTTATTGACGACTCCTGGAACTCATATTAAGCCGTAAATAAGCCGAGTCGCTTATTGACGACTCCCGTCTGTGCGCGCAACATTTTTAAATCGCTTATTTACGACTCCCGTCCCTAAAGGGTTAAAGGTCGTGATAGTGAAAGTTCTATAATGACCCAATAAGATGAATAAGTTAATTATGTAAATATCAGTCAAGCTAAACTGGTGTACATACGTCGTACAACCTTTCATCATTTGTCTATGCTTCTCATTCCTTCATTATTTTTTTCATGTTGTTCTTACATAATACTATCAGACGTGCACAGGGCGGGAGGCGCTGGCGCCCCCCAGATCTTTGGCGCCCTTAGCATTTACTAACCTCGCCTAATGGAAGCGGCGGCCCTGCTTGCAACTGTTAGGTTAGGTTAGGTTTCTAGTTTTTGAAATAAAATCTTAATTTTAACAATTCTAACAAATTTTGTTTTTTTAAATAAAATTTTAATAATTATACTCCTTTGAATTTTATCTCCGATTTGTCACTCCTTCGTTATGTCACTCCTTCGTTACGGTATTTATGTCACTCCTTTGTTATGTCACTCCTTTGAAATGTCACTCCTTCGATACAGACCCAATTTAGCATATATATAAATATACAAATTTTTCTCTTTTTTATTTATTGCGATTTATTTTTATTATTTTAACTAAACTTTTAACTGTACTGACTTGCGCTGAATTGTCGGCGCTGAATTGTCTTGCGCTGAATTGTCTTTGCGCTGAATTGTCGGCGCTGAATTGTCGGCGCTGAATTGTCCTGCGCTGAATTGTCGGTGCTCCAATTGCCATTTTCTCGCATTTTATAATTGTTCGTAACTGCTGAGAAAACGTCCTTGGTGAGACTTATTCAAAAACATACGCCTATCCGTGCACGTCAGAGTTAAAAAGCAATCGTACGTTTGAGAGGGAAAGTCTCTTTGAAGAGGAGCAATACAGCGAACCTTTATGTGAAAAAATGGATATTGCAAAGATTCGAAGGATTATTTACTTTCCAATCAAAAATATTGGTTACGCGGTCAATAAGCTCACGGACAGTTTACGCCACAAAGTTTTGCGAATGTCTTTCTCGGTTTGATATAACGTACAACGGTAGAAGTTAATACCCTATTTCAAATTTTAATGAGACTTCTGCGCTAATTTTTGCCTTTCATAAATTAAAAATAAAAGCGAAGCAAAGGAAATTAAGATCATTGTTTACAGAAAAATTTTCTAATTCTTATGAATTTGGTGATAAATTGTTTACAGGCAAAACAAAATTTGGATCAATGAAAGAAAGCCACCACAAAAGTTTCTGGTAAACAATGTCACCCTAAAAAAAAAAGATCAATTAAACAATGCCACCCCCAAAATCACTAAAGTAAAGAATGTAAGTAAAAACACCTTCATGAGGAATTGCTTATTATTTATTACTGTATGCCCTTGATGATTGGTTAGGTTAAGTCATGATATTTTCATTTAAACTAACTAAAATATCACAACTTAACCTAACCTAACCTAAATAACCTACCTACCTAAATAACTTACAGATCAATGAAAGAAAGCCACCCTCGATCCGTTTTGGGGTGGCTTTCTTTCAATGATCCCAAAATTTCAGCCATATGCCAAACCACGTATGTGCCCTATTCTTAATGTTTATTGGAGAGGACATCGGCTTCAAATATTGTTTTAAACTCAATATAAATAACAGCGGCATTTACATAATAGATTTTCCGTATAAATATTTGGAGTTCGGATTGTCGAAAAGTAATAAAACGTTGACATTTATATATCGCCATTTTCTCAATTAACCAGTAGCCAATGGCGTCACGATAATGATAATAACGCAACAGGTATTAACGTCGGCATAATGATTACTCGTGCTTTTCAAAAGATATCTTAGTCTGAAAATGGTCGGCGTTGGAAAAAACGCAAGAAAAGTAATTTCGGTAAAGTCTACTACGGTATAGATTTACCTCACGCAACCAGGTAAAGGTTAAATTTACCTGAATTTTTTCTACCTTTGCTGCAGCTTCAATAATGTGATAACTGGGGATTGTCACGCCATCGAGTGGATGATCATTTGGAGAAATTATTTGGCAAATGCACAAATGCCGCTAAAAGAGATCTCACTTCTTTGAGAGAGCCTCTTTCACGAATGGTGTAAAGAGGCTGGAGTCGACGATCTGGGCTGGTAATGCCCAAACTGGGCTTATTGATCACTCGAACATAACTCCTTTAATCATAAGTATCTACATCGTGGGTGAAGTCAAAATGTCATTGGTTTTATTTGTGCACAAAAAGTATACGGGGCTCCAATAAACCTTAGCCCCCCCCCCCCCCCGCCCATGGCCTAAACCATTAGAGGTACAGTAAAACTAAACATACCTTACAAAAGAGAATTTAATCTGCATTTAATGAGAAACAATTAAAACTTGGTGTTCCCGCCATTGGCTTCCAAGACAGCCTGAATTCGCTTTGGGTAGCTTGCCAAAAGTGACGTGAATAGATCTTGATCGTTACGCAAATTTGCTAAAACAGTTTCAATGTGTTGCGTCATTGTATCCTTCGAAAATCGATTTGCTGCAGGTTCTTGAAACAAGAGACATTCAACCTTGTCCTTTATAACTGATCCAATGTGTTCACAGACGTTCAGGTCAGGAGAATTTTCTGGCCATTCTTCATTTCCAAAGAACTCGATCTCATGGTTCCGCAACAACTGTTGAGTGGCTAATGCCTTAAAGCAGGGGGCCTTATCGTGCAGAAGTGTGACCTGATCGACATCCATAACATTGTTGTTTGGGTTTCTTAGAAAAGGAATGACATGCTGGGATAGAATAATATCACGAAAATACTGTCCATCCCAACTCTGACCATTTGGTTTCAGCACCCACATGAGTTTCTTTGCAGTGAACAAAACAAACACACCAACACAGTCTGGACTTTTTAATAATTCGCGATAATGTTCATTGTCATCGATTTCATCTGGTGTTGTGGCCCACACTCGATCATTTTGGTAGTTAGGCCGACGTGTTACGTAAACAAAAAATTCATCGGAGACAGCTAAATGCATGAAATCATCCACATCCCAATCTTCAAGATTTGGATGTAGGTAGCGGTGTCCACAGGGTTCAGTGTTAGGCCCATTGCTATTCGTAATTTACATTAACGACATAGATGTAGGATTGACTAGTAACGTGTCAAAATTCGCGGACGATACTAAAATAGGTGGTAAGATTGTTAACGAGGACGATAGAAATAGGCTCCAAGACGATGTAAATAGGATTATAGAGTGGAGGGATAAGTGGCAGATGCAATTTAACAGACAAATGTAAAGTTTTGCATGTAAGTTCTCGTAACGATAATTACACGTACACGATGGATGGTAGAGAGTTAGCGAGCGTTGACGAGGAAGTAGATTTAGGCGTACGCCTATCTAAGGATTTAAAAGTTAGGCCAGTGCCTGGAGTCTTGCGCAAAAGCTATAGGATGTTAGGCTTCATAGCGCGTAATTTCGAATTTAAATCGAAGGATATTATATTGCCCCTTTACAAGTCCCTAGTCAGGCCTCATTTAGAATATGCCGTTCAGTTTTGGTGCCCGTATTTGCGTGAGGATATTGATAGGTTAGAAAGGGTTCAGCGTCGTGCCACGAAACTAATTCCGTCATTGCGCAACAAGCCTTATGAAGATAGGATAAAAGACTTAGACTTGCATTCACTCGAAACTAGGAGATTAAGGGGGGAGCTATTGAAGTTTTCAAAATCGTTAATAACATCGATAACGTAAATTTTGACAAAGTGTTCACGTTCGATAATAGTAATACTCGTAATAACGGATTTAAGTTGCGTGGCAGACGTTTCATTACTAATATCGCTAAAAACGTCTTTACGTTTGAAGTAATTGATAAATGGAATAATCTTCCCGCGTCAGTCATTCATTCTACCAGCGTTAATATGTTTAAGAACAGTTTGGATAGGCATTTTGAAAATATTAACGTTGTTTAAAATAAAAAACAATTAGTAACAGGAGCTCTGGGGGTGGTGGTCGAGGATGAGTCTGTTGACGATTAATGCCAGCTTGTGACATGTCAGCGTGTGATGCCAGCAATAAAATTAAACAAAAAAAAAAATTACACTAACATGAACATAGATGTAGCTCGTAGAGTAAACTAACCCACTTTTTGTTTAACTTTACCTACTTTTTATTTTTTCTTATCCTCTACTTACTTGCATGTCTGTAAATCTCTTTACTTGCATGTCTGTAGTTTGCATGGTATGACTTTGAGTTAAGACTGTGTTTGCATGGTTTGTAAGTGTTCTTATTTTACTTCTTTTCATCTTTCACCCCTTTCCTATTCTCTCCGACTATTTTTCTGACTTGTCGGCAGTGGCCGGCGGATGATGATGGTGAGTCTTTTTTTTCTCTTTTTCTGAATGAATGTTAACCCATGAGTGATAGGTGTTGCTTCTTACTTAACCCCTTATTTTCTTCTCTTAACCCCCTACTCTTTCCTTTCTCTCGGGCTAACCTTAGAGTAGATCTTAGGGTCTTTGTTAGCCTTAGCTTCTGTAGATCTGTAGATAATGGACAAATCACATTCTGTCATCGATGTTAAGTTGAGTTTTTCTTGGCTTTGGAAGTTCATGCCAAGGCTTTAAACCTTGCCTATGACGGTACAGTCGAATGATCTCACCACTAACGATCTTTCCTCTCAACACTTCGATCTCTATAGAAAGTTTAGCACAGTTGTTTTTCCACTTACGCGTACCGCTTTCAATGATGTCCTTTGTTTCCCGAGAGAGTGGCAAATTTGGGCGCCCAGATTTGGTTGTATCCATTTCACATTCATCCAAAGTTTTATTCCAATTTCTTTTGACGAAGTCCTCACTTCTTCGCAACTTTTTGGTAACCCATGAACGTGTTATAAAGGTGGCTCCAGCATCACGAGCTTCCCGAAATGTTATTGCTAGTATGCGATCTATCACACGTTGCCTCTCCGAATCACCAATTAATTGAGAAGCCATTATATTATCACTTTATCAACTAGACTAATTTTAATACCTGCAATAAATAAAGAATTTTATATATTTTTATAATCACTAAAAACTATTTCGATATAAGTAAACATGAAAGCTGCAAATGGGGGGGGCTAAGGTTTTTTGGAACCCCTTACATTCCGAGGGAGGAAGATAAATCCACAATCGTCCTCCGCTCCCAATAAAGTTCATTTGGGAGCAGTGACAAACAGGGTGAATAGTGATTATTATAGTGTTTGTAATAGATGCAGTGAGGTCTCACTTATGGCGCTTCTGACCATTAAACAGGAACCAGTTAGTCCACCATGTTTGCTGTCAACGTCTCAATGTTCTGTATCCAGACGTGTTCGATTGTGACCAATGTTCAAGTTTCTTTGTCGGATATATATATATATATATATATATATATATATATATATATATACAGGGTGGGCCGAAAGTCTGGATCCATAGGAAAATATTTATTTTAATACATAAATTACAACAAATGGTAAATACTTAAAATGAATATCAACTTTAACTCGTAAATGCGTATCCGTGATACTGTACAGTAGTTCGTACTCCAGCATAAATACTCAAATACTTTTTTTATTTCAGCCCAGAAATGGCTTCGAATCTAACAACAGAAGACCGGGTAGAACTTGTGCTCATGTACGCAAGACAGGGCGCTACACACAGAGAAGTTGCTACCGAATTCAATAGAAATCATCCTGATAAGCATCCAGTAACACATGCGACTGTTGGCAAGTTGTTTAAACGTTTCAAAGAAACAGGAAGTGTACATGATCGACGGCGTTCTGGTCGTCCAAAAACTGCAACTGATGAAAATACCTCTGCAATGGTATGTGAAACTTTAACGAATAGTCCAGTAAAGTCAATAAGAAGATTATCAAATGAAACACGCATCTCGAGAACATCAATTCGAAGAATTATTAAAAATCATAAATTCCATCCCTAAGTGTCTCGATGTCAGAGGCCGCCAATTTGAGCATTTGTTATAATTTGTTGTTTATACTGGAGTACGAACCACTGTACAGTATCACGGATACGCATTTACGAGTTAAAGTTGATATTCATTTTATGTATTTACCATTTGTTGTAATTTATGTATTAAAATAAATATTTTCCTATGGATCCAGACTTTCGGCCCACCCTGTATATATACCGGGTGTCCCAATAAAATTTTTACACATCATATATATATATATTATATATATATATATATATATCAGCATGCACACTTTAGATGATAGTAATATGCGCTGACGTATTAGTATATTTATAGTACTTAGTAATAGTAGTATAGTAATTATGTATTGTACTTAAATAACAGTAGTATCCCTTGTTAGAGGAAATGGCGGCATTGCAGTTATAGTTTGAGCAACGTAAGTGGATTCTGAAGCACTACTGGAAGACGGAGAATATGGCTGAGGTACAGAGACATTAGAGAAATGAGTTTGGAACATTACCACCATCACGGGTAACAATTACAAGATTACGTGATAAGTTTGAGACTGACGGAACATTGCAAAACGTCAACAAAGGCCGATCTGGAAGACGTCGCACTTCAACTGACAATGAAAGTGTTGAGACCGTGTTACAGGCCTTCACAAACTCTCCAAATAAGTCTACAAGACAATGTTCTCGTGAGACTGGTGTTTCTAAATCCAGCGTTCATCGCATTTTGCGACGTGAAAAGTGGAAACCGTACATACCTAGACTGCTCCATGCAATGAATGAGGACGATCCAGATCGTCGAAAAGAATTTTGTGAGTGGTTTTTGCACATTTGTGATGAAAAATAATCTTTTCCTGATTTCATTGTTTGGTCCGATGAAGCCACTTTTAAACTTAATGGTACTATCAATCGACACAACTGTGTGTACTGGGCCACCGAAAATCCAAACGTAACAGAAGAACGAGCACTTAATCAACCAGGAGTGTCAGTGTGGTGGGTCTGTCTTCCACAGGACTGATAGGGCCATTTTTCTTTGAGGACACTGTCACAGGTGCTGCTTACTTATCAATGCTGCAAGACAACATTGTACCTTCAATCAGAGCTCTTTTTTTGGAAGAAGAGTGTTACTTTCAACAGGATGGCGCGCCACCACATTACCATAATGACGTTAGAAATTTTCTCAATGTTTGTTTTCCTAGAAGATGGATAGGAAGTAGGGGATGTACGGAGTATCCACCACGATCTCCTGACTTAACACACTTAGACTTTTACTTGTGGAGCACTCTGAAGAACACTGTGTATGTTGAGAAACCAAGGACACTACAGGCCTTGAGACACGAAATTGAAATAGCCTGAGCCAACATTCCACTCCGAACAATCCGAACAGTATGCCGATCTGTTGCGCGCCGTTGTCAAGAATGTATTGATGCTAGTGGCGGACATTTTGAACATTTAAAACATTAAAGTAAGCAGCACAACGATGAAGGTATTGACGCTGCTGGCTGATATCACTGGTCCACAGCCAAAATGCTTCGGAAATAAAAGTAGTCAATCTTTACCAATTTTGGGTCACTGAATACGAAAATGATGCCTAAAATTGCCAATTGGCTCTATTTATAAAGATATCAGGCAACCCTGCACCCTCTAACTGGACTGCATCTGTCGCGTAATATGTAGACGCCTGTGACACATCGACGCATTGACTCTACTGCGCATGCGCGGTTATATTTTTATTTTAATAAATTAATGTAAATATATACATATATTTATATATATATATACACAATAAAATGTAATTTTAAATTTATATATTACATTACGGTATGTATTTGTAAATTATTTATTAAGAAATAGATTGGATCACTTTAACATATTGCTTCCCATAATGTTTTTGATATTAATATAAATGGAATACCAACCTAACTTAACCTTACCTAATTTAAAATTATTAAAATACAATGTAATTACATTAATTTATTAATATAAAAAAAATATAACTACGCGCATGCGCAGTAGAGTCAAGGCGTCGATGTGTCACAGGCGTCTACATATTACGCCACAGCATCAGTTCATTCGCGGAAGTCATACAGTGTACCCTTGTCAAACTCTTTTTAGTGTTTGCTTTTGAAACTGAATTTTTTTCAGCCTAATTTGAACAAAGATGCCTCGTAATTGCGTGAACAGTGTAGATAACTTCTGTTATGTTTGTGGAGAATTGACTTTTGTATCACAAAAACGTGCTACAGACGCCGTGATTAGGAAAGCTATCACCTTTATTTTGGCTGTAAGATTGGAGATCAGGACAAGAGCTGGGCCCCACACATATGCTGCAATACTTGTGCAACAAACCTTCGCCAGTGGTTGAATCGGAAAAGGAAATCTATGCCTTTTGCAGTGCCAATGGTGTGGAGGGAACCAACAGATCATGTCAGCAATTGTTACTTGTGCATGGTGCCTCCAGTCAAGAAAGGATTTGCAAGAAGAAAAAGTGGATTTTACAATATCTGAATATACCCTCTGCTATACGCCCGATACCTCACGGCGAAGGACTACCCGTTCCTGAGCCCCCACACTCATTCTCCCTGGAGTCAGAGGACGAGGAGAATGAAGGAACCTGCGAAACTTGTGAGCCTTCAACTTCACAAGACTCTGAATTTGTTTATAACTTGACATCTTCTAAACCGCACATGATAACTCAGAATGAATTAAACGACCTTATCAGAGATATAGAACTGCCAAAGAGTAAGGCAGAGCTGTTGGGCTCCAGATTGCAGCAGTGGAATCTCCTCGCTGAAAATGTTAGAGTGTGTAAGTTTCGTGACCGTCAAAAAGATTTTGTCCCAGTCTTCATCATGGAAGGTGACCTTGTAGCTTGCAACGACATCGATAGTCTGATGGCAGCTCTCAACATTATTCACAATCCTGATGAGTGGAGACTGTTCATTGATTCATCGAAGTTGAGTCTAAAAGCTGTTTTGTTGCATATTGGCAACGTATTGCCATCAATTCCAGTTGGTCATGCAGTCCACATGAAGGAAACATATGACAGCATGAAGTTGGAACTTTTTGAACTGCATAAACTATGACAAACATCAGTGGCAGGTTTGTGGTGACTTGAAAGTTATTGCTATGGTGCTTGGACTGCAGCCGGGCTACACTAAGTATTGCTGTTTTCTGTGTGAATGGGATAGTCGGGCTAGGACTTCTCATTACATCAAGAAGGATTGGCCACTCCGACACTCATTGGAACCTGGAACAAAAAATGTTCAGTATCCTCCACTTGTAGAATCGAGCAAGATTTTGTTACCACCCTTACACATCAAACTGGGCGTCATGAAAAATTTTGTTAAGGCTATGGATAAAACGGGGGTAGCTTTTAAGTACCTCGGTGGTAAATTCCCAAAGCTCAGTGAAGCAAAAATCAAGGAGGGTGTATTTGTTGGTCCACAGATCCACGAGCTTCTTAGAGATGAGGAGTTTGACCGTATCCCAGGTGGTGAGGAGAAGACAGCGTGGAATGCTTTCCGGTTAGTAGCAACCAATTTTCTTGGAAATACCAAAGCTGACAATTACAGGGAGCTGGTGGAAAAACCTGCTGTTGTCCTATCCAAAAATGGGCTGCAATATGTCTTTAAAGATACATTTCCTCCATTCGCACCTGGAATTTTTTCCGGCCAACTGCGGAGCAGTCAGCGATGAACATGGTGAACGTTTTCACCAGGATATCTCAGCGATGGAGAAACGCTACCAGGGAAAATGGAGTCCATCATTGTTAACAGACTACTGCTGGACAATAACAAGAGATGCTCCAGAAGTTGAATACAAGAGACAAGTAAAGAAGCGACGGGTTGAATCAATATAAGTGACTGCATTATACAGGTATGTTACTAATATGTGGTATACATATACGCAAAATGTGTAACTTAAATTTTCTTGGAAACTGTAGCCAATCGATTGTTTTTATGGTCATATTCGTTTTCAGCACCCCAAAATCCATAATAGGAAACACATTTTATCTCTGAAGCACATACTTTTTCAAAATTTGTAGACCAGTGATATTTCGAACATTTAAACATTAAAGAAGCCTATTTGCTATCTATTTACTATCCGCCTATTTTGCTTATTGATACATATGTTAATATGATGTGTAAACATTTTTTGGGGACACTCTGTATATATATATATATATATATATATATATATATATATATATATTGTGTGTGTGGGTGTGGGTGTGTTACACAACCACAGAGAAAAATAAAAAGCGAATCCAAAGTCTTTCCTGTATTAACAACATTTCATCAGGGAGTGGATGAAGGAAGAAAAGGACAGAATATATACGGTATATTTGTACAACGAAGATAAAACAGCTAAAAGAGACAAAAGGAATTAGCAAAAGATTAACTAGTAATGATAAAGAGAAAAATGGTTAAATTCAAGTGTGTGTATATATATATATATGAATAAAACCACGAAGGAAAGGAAACAGAATGGTGCTCAAGCGCTTTCGTCTAATGACATCATCAGGAACACTGAAGTAAATAAAGAGTTCAAGACTATATACAGGTTACAAAAAGAAAAAAAAAAAAAAAAAATATATATATATATATATATATATATATATATATATAATAAATATAGAAATAAAAATTGTGGGAGGAGCATACAAATTTGTAAGGAAAACTACCAATTTTAGCACTTTGCCAGAATTCAACACAAGATCAAATGGATTGTTTACAACCAATTTTATAGTTAATGCCTGAATGATATATAGGTCACAAAAATATATATATAAAAAAATAAAAAAATAAATAAATAAATTGAAAAATAAAAATTGTAAGAGGAGTATACAAATTTATAAGGGAAAACTACCCAAGTTTTGCACTCTGCCCTTCTTGTCTAAATCCATTCTGAACGAATTCAACACAAGATCAAATGGATTGTTTACAACCAATTTTATAGTTAATGCCTGAATGATATATAGGTCACAAAAAATAAAATAAAAAAATATATAAAACTAAATTGAAAAATAAAAATTGTAAGAGAAGCATACAAATTTATAAGGGAAAATTACCGAAGTTTTAGCACTCTGCCCTTCTTGTCTAAATCCGTTCTGAACAAATTCAAAACAACGGGATCGAGAAGGCCATATTTTCTTCAATGTTTCTCCGAGCTTTTAGGATCGCCAGTCCGGAATACATCGATGCCGAATTGGAAAAAATCAATGATATTGGAAGTGATCTGTGCTACCCACCTGCGTTTACGGAATCTTGTCTTAACAAGGCAAAACGAACCTTCTATCGTGTGAATAATAACACTCGCACTTTGTCAAAGAATATTTTAGTACTTCCATTTTTCCCGGGCTTTTTAGGCATTGCTAATGTACTTAAACTTTTGGATATTAATGTAGTATTTTCATATAACAATATTGTAAAAAATATCAGTAAAAAATAGCCCTACCAATAATTCAGGCATTATCTATAAAATTGGTTGTAAACAATGTGATTCCTTTTACATTGGTCAGACGGGAAAGGATTTGCACACGCGTGTAAAACAGCATCAATATTCCATTAGAACGGGACAGTCGTGCAGTGCCCTTTTTGTCCATTTGTCAGAGTTATCCCACTGTATTGATTGGAATAATGCTTCAGTTTTGTTTCACTCTAGCAACATTGTTAATAGAAATATTCTTGAGTCTACTATTATCCAACTTACAAATAACTTTAACATGAGCAAAGGTCTTTTTCAACTCGATCCCGTTGTTTTGAATTCGTTCAGAACGGATTTAGACAAGAAGGGCAGAGTGCTGAAACTTTGGTAATTTTCCCTTATAAATTTGTATGCTTCTCTTACAATTTTTATTTTTCAATTGTTTTATATTTTTTTTATATTTTTATTTTTTGTGACCTATATATCATTCAGGCATTAACTATAAAATTGGTTGTAAACAATCCATTTGATCTTGTGTTGAATTCGTTCAGAACGGATTTAGACAAGAAGGGCAGAGTGCTAAAACTTGGGTAGTTTTCCCTTATAAACTTGTATGCTACTCTTACAATTTTTATTTTTCAATTTTTTTATTTTTTATTTATTTTTTTTTTAATATATTTTTTGTGACCTATATATCATTCAGGCATTAACTATAAAATTGGTTGTAAACAATCCATTTGAGCTTGTGTTGAATTCGGGCAAAGTGCTAAAATTGGTAGTTTTCCTTAGAAATTTGTATGCTCCTCCCACAACTTTTATTTCTGTATTTATATATATATATATATATATATATATAATATTTTTTTTTGTAACCTGTCTTGAACTCTTTATTTACTTCAGTGTTCCTGAGGATGTCATTAGACGAAAGCGCTTGAGCACCATTCTGTGTTTCCTTTCCTTCGTGGTTTTTATTCATCATAAATATTTTTCACGTGTTACTTTCGTGAAATAATTTTCATATATATATATATATATATATATATAGATATATATATATATATATATATAACCTTTGGTTAGCTTCCGTGCGAATTGTTCATTCTGACGAAGGTCAAGCTTTTCACTCCACCTTAGACCTACAGTTTAACGTGGACTCCGAACCACGCCCCACCAGCAGCCCAGCGTCTTAACGACTAGGCTACCCAGAGTACCCATTTATCTACCAACCACTTTCTTTATTGTGTGGAAGGATGAACAGCTGGGTTTTGCTGCGCGCCGGCTGCCGTCAGCGGGTCTCGAACCCGGGGTCGATGGATTCGTAGTCAGCGACGCTAACCACTATACCACCGAGGCACATATATATATATATATATATACACACACACATGCACACATATATTGACTTAGTAAATGAGGTCGTGAAGCCATTTATATAAACTACTGCGGACACTGCCATATATATATATATATATATATATATATATATATATATATATATATATGTAAGATTGCAAAATTTTTTAGAAAAATTAAAAACTTGCAAGAAAGTATAAAATAAGATCCAAATAACGTTTTCAGCCCATACACTGTAATAGGCTGAGTGTAATGGGCCCTTCTTCAATCCGGAAGGAAACAGGACAATCTAAGTCAGTGGTTCCCAAACCCATGGTCGCGACCCAAGTGAGGGTCGGGAAGGTGTTCCTGAGGGTCGCGGGACGGAAATTCTCAACGATTGATTCAATCAAACTATATGAATATAAACACAACGTATCAAAATAATGGGTCATTAACACTGCATGTACCAGCGTTTAGGGTCGCCAGGCCAGGACAATATTGTATTCAGGGTCGCCACCATAAAAGTTTGGGAACCACTGATCTAAGTGGTCGCTGATCGGACTAAAACTAAAACTAAAAGTTTTAGTCCAACAAGCGACCACTTGGGTTGTCCTGTTTTCTTCTGGGTTGAAGAAGGGCCCATTATACTGTATGGGCTGAAAACGTTATTCAGATCTCACTTTATACTTTACTTTCTTGCGGGTTTTTAACTTATATATATATATATATATATATATATATATATATATATATATATATATATAAATATAATTTAAAGGGAAATTTAATAATGAGTTCCTGTCAAAAGTTTCTAGAACTCCATTAAAAAAATTAATCTTCCCAATTACAAGACATTAAATAAATAATCTCACTTAATTTATTATTTATTTTACGCTTTAAATTTTATTTTTTTTAATGTAACTTATTAATTTCACTTAAAATGATGAATCTGATCTCGCAAGTACAACATACACTAAAATACAGAATGTTTTTCGAATTTATTTTGCCAAATACATTAATACTAGCACCATTACGCGTTTCATGCACGCTAGGAAAAGTCTGTTAATGGTCCTAAATGCTTGAAGGGTGATCGGAATAGTCCTAAATGCTTGAAGGATGACCGAAAAGTCTCTCCACAGTGGTAATTACGTTTAATTACATTACATTACCGTAGTCAATGGGAAAACAATTTGAACATTTATAATGTGGTTCCGTAAAGTTCGGGTAAAGTTTCATTCTATTTCCCATCCATTCTATAAAGACTTTTCGGACATTCTGCGTTATAGTTTATATATATATATATATATATATATATATATATATATATATATATATATATATATAATATATATATATATATGATGCAAATCAAAAGGAAAAACAAAAAATGATTCCAAAGCCTGTCATGTATTCAGAAATATACCTCGTCAGGGAGTCTGACGAGGTGTACTTCTGAATACACGAAAGGCCTTGGAATCATTTTTCTTTCTCCTTGTGGGTTTACATCATTCATTCATTTCACGTGTTTAATTGTGAAATTCATCCCAGTGGTGAATATAAAAGCGGGGACACGAAAGTGTTGGAAGGTTTATCAGGAAAGGAAAGGAAGGCTAAATCTCGTAATTGTGAGATAATGATGTTTTGATATTTATAATTATAAAGTAGAGCAACATTTAACGGAATAAAATGTTATCATCCAGAATCCATTAACGACATGGAATCCATCCAAACGACTCGGTCAATATTGTTAAGATCACTTTTATTTACTCCTTTTCCAACGTTCAAACTCTAACTGTTTTTTATCTCTGCACTCATAGCCATCATATATATATATATATATATATATATATATATATATATATATATATATATATATACAGGGTGGGCCGTAAGTTTCCATACATAGGAAAAATTAAACGTTTGTTTTTATGTTTCAGATACCCTAAGAATATGCGTTTGACGTAAGATCTTATTTACTGATGAAGCAAATTTTTACGTCAATGGAGAGGTTAATCGGCAAAACATACGTTATTGGAGTAATGCTAACCCTAACTGGCTGAGTCCGACGAAGATGCAAGGTGCCGGTAAAGTGATGGTGTGGGCCGGGATATGGGGTGACAGAATTATTGGACCAATTTTTGTCAGTGGAAATCTTAATGCCGAAAGGTATCTTAACATGTTGCAAGAAGAGATTTTCCCATCCCTGCTAAACGAGGAAGGTAACTTCCCAGTTTACTTCCAGCAAGATGGAGCTCCACCTCATTATGGTCTTCACGTGCGTCGGTATTTGGATCAGCAGTTTCCGGATGCTTGGATTGGTCGGCGTGGTCCTGTGGAGTGGCCTCCCAGATCCCCAGATCTCACCCCCCTTGATTTCTATCTTTGGGGGCACTTGAAGGCCATGGTGTATCAGGAAAAGATACGAGACATAAATCATCTAAAGGAACGTATCACCAACGCCATTACAAGCATAACGTCAACTGTGCTAATGCGTGTTCATCAACAGTGGGGAACACGTATTGAAATGTGTTTTCAAAACAATGGCAACCATGTAGAGCATATTATATAATAAAAATGGTTGTCCATAACAAAATATTTATTTTTCCTATGTATGGAAACTTACGGCCCACCCTGTATATATATATATATATATATATATATATATATATATATATATATATATATATATATATATAGTTAGTTAGTTAGTTAGTTAGTTATTTATGGATTTATGAAAAGGCTGTTTAAAATGGTCACCCTTTGGGATCAATTTAGTTTATATAGATTTGGAGAATACACAAGAGAGAAGACAAAAAGTTATAAGTTCTCCCTTATATTTACATTCCTTAGCGAACTATTAAAATTTTATAAACATCAGTAATAATTTATATATATATATATATTATATATATATATATATATATATATATATGGGATGAATTTCACAATTAAAACGTTAGACATTAGGATAAAACAGCATAAATATGCGTGTAGAACAGCAGATAATTCTAATGCATTGTTTAACCATATGTATAGATGTAATCATAGTATCAAGTGGGATAGTTCTAAAGCGCTCGTTAAAAACACAGATATAATTGAAAGGAATATTCTAGAATGTGCATTTCTCCATTTTAAAAATAATTTCAATAACAGTGCGGGAACGTATAAAATTGACAATATCCTGTTAAAATACCTTTTGCCTCTAATCAACTCTTGTTAATCATGTGCTAAGCATTTTATTTTTCTGTCCCGCTGTACATAGGTGTATATTTTTGTCATCTCGCCTTCTCCCTTCATTCCCTGACGAGGTTGAGAAAAGTCTTTAGGGATTTTATAAATACAACTATTTAGGTAACAACATTATACAGATAAGTGTTCAAATGATGAAACAAATCAAACAAAAAGGCTATAAGAATTTTATTCATAGAAAATATTATCCAGAATCCATTAACGACATGGAATCCATTCAAACGACTCTGTCAATATTGCTAAGATGTCGTCGGATGCAGAATTCAGAGAGCACTATAACATCAAAATTACAACGGCAAGAAAAATAATGGGAATCATCTGGAGGAGCTTCCACAGCAGAAAAGCAACCATCATGCTCAAATTATGGAAGAGTCTAGTCCTACCAATAATTGAGTATTGCTCAGTACTCAAGCCCATACAGAAAACGAGACATTGCGAACATTGAAGCTATGCAAAGGACTTTTATGTCTAAGATAGAGGAAATGGAAGGTGAAAATTACTGGTCTCGACCACAATCCCTGGAACTCCACTCTCTCGAAAGAAGGCGCGAGCGGTACACAATGATATACAGGGTGTACATAAAGTCAGGATCTATTTTTGTGAAGCACTTGGAAATTATATGGAATTCAATCATAAAATGATAAAGTGGTAACATTTATTAAATAATTAAGAGTAGGATTCGACGTGACGCCCATCAGTATCCCTGCACAGCTCAAATCGTTCCGCAGCATTTCTAAACACATTCTGGAGCATTTGCGGGTTATGTTATCTGCAGCAGTTCGTATACGCGTACGTAAGTTTTCAAGACTCGTAATCTTCGTCTGATAGACGTGCGATTCGATAAAGCCCCATGCAAAGAAATCTAAAGGGGTTAAATCTGGTGATCTCGCTGGCCAAGGTCTGTTGCTTCCGCGTCCGATCCAGCGATTTGGAAAACGTCCATTTAGATAATCCTGAACAATTTTGGCATAGTGACAAGGAGCACCATCATGTTGATAGACGACGGTACTAACAATCCTATCCCCGTCGTCTATCAACATGATGGTGCTCCTTGTTACTATGCCGAAATTGTTCAGGATTATCTAAATGGACGTTTTCCAAATCGCTGGATCGGACGCGGAAGCAACAGACCTTGGCCAGCGAGATCACCAGATTTAACCCCTTTAGATTTCTTTGCATGGGGGCTTTATCAAATCGCACGTCTATCAGACGAAGATTACGAGTCTTGAAAACTTACGTACACGTATACGAACTGCTGCAGATAACATAACCCCGCAAATGCTCCAGAATGTGTTTAGAAATGCTGCGGAACGATTTGAGCTGTGCAGGGATACTGATGGGCGTCACGTCGAATCCTACTCTTAATTATTTAATAAATGTTACCACTTTATCATTTTATGATTGAATTCCATATAATTTCCAAGTGCTTCACAAAATAGATCCTGACTTTATGTACACCCTGTACATATGGAAAATACTTAGAAAGGAAATGGAAAGAAACTGGAATGAAAGAAGAGGCAGATTTGTACTGTCCCAGCTGCGGTGGGACAGGCCATGAAAACGAGGATGGAAAAATACCCTTAGAATACGAGGCCCAAAGCTTTTCAATGTTCTTCCAAAAGAAGTGAGGAATCTCCAGCACACCGACCTGAATAACTTCAAGAACCGACTGGACAGATTCCTGTGCAAAGTTCCTGACCAGCCATGCGGGGCTGGTTACGAGGGCAGGAGGAGATCAGACAGCAATTCCCTCCTTCACCAAATCCCGCAAGTGAGGCGGGATGCTGCAGAGGGGTCGACCGCAGGTCGATCCTGAACCGTCGATCAAACTCACCTAAAGTAACCTAAAGTAACAAATATTTAGTTAAATTACAATTTAATCTCGAAAGAGTTCACCATCCGCTATTATACATTTGTGGATTCTCTGTGAAACTTTTCATTGTTCTTCAGAACATATTGACTGGGATCCTTTTCAGTTGTTCATCTATTCTGCGGCTAAGGGTATTCACATTTGGATAGATGAAACCAGCAGTGTAGAGTTTGTCACGCAAATAAGACCAAAGCCAGAAATCACGGGGTTAAATCAGGTGATCTGGCTGGTTACTCCATGGGACCTCGCCGCCCAACCCATCTTCCTTCAACGTTCGTATCCAGAATCTCACGGGCAGCTGCAGAGTAATGTAGCGGCGCTCCATCATGTTCATAAAGCCAATTCCTGCCTCTCTCACTACCTGACAATAGCGTTTTCCATCCATTGTATCTCTCAATATGTCAAAGGAAACGAGTCCTGAGTAACCAATGCACGCCCAAATGTTACTGTAGCCGTTTTAACTGGTTTACCTAATCGTATTTTGGAATTTTATTTCGTCCAGTAGTGAACGTTGTGTTTATTTCCTTTACTCGTTAAACGGAACACACATTCATCTGAAAATTTTGTCTCTTCAAGGAAATCTGGATAACTGTTGAACTTTTGTCTCATTGTTTCAGCAAGCTGCAGCCATCTATCAGAATTATAGTCGTGTGCGAGCTGAGAGTAAGTGGGTTTGTAATCGTGTTACCCTTGTGATTTCAATATTTTTGCAACTGAAAATTTGGAAATACCCAATTCCTGTGCGACTTTTCTCGTTCAAATTGTTGGATCGACTTGAAAACTGTCGAGGACATCTTCTTTGATGTTGTCTCCTGTCGCCGTCCCTGGCCTTCTGCTTCTTGGACGATCTTTTACCAGGATCCCTGTTTCCAAAAGTTTGAGCTTTCATTGTCGAAGAGTGGTTGCATTTGGTGGTAGTTTATTATATTTTGTTGAAATAAACGCAAACTTTCTTCACAATTATTAGAAGAAATAGCCCACGATACAAGATACAGTTTTTCTTCATTGCTGTATTTCATCTTTACTGACATGGCGGTGACTGGGGCTAGGGCCCAGGGCCTTCCTGTTCTAGCCTAGAGTAATTCCTCGCCTTGAAAAGTATCGCATACACTGCAGTGACATCATTATAATTTATTTATTATTAACAAATTATTTGCATGTATAAAATCTTTAAAGACTTTTCCCCCACTCTGTATTGTTATGTATGGGAATAATGTAATAAGGTTAAGTAATTACTGGTTATAAATTAACTCACAAACAAAATTGATCATGCAGACAGAATGAATTGTATGTATAAATACCAAACAGAAAGCTAAGCCAAGCTCAAACGAAGAATCGTATTCGTCAAAAATGGCGGGGCCATTTCTGTATAGGTTCGGGTGTAAACGAAACAATTTGGAAATTCTTAAGTACATGGAATTTAAAACATATGCATGTTAAATACTCGTGTAATTAGGGGAAAATACATGAATTCAAGTGTCTATTTAATTCTGAATAAGTTCGGATAAAAATACCATATAAATTATCCAGAAACTAAAGAATAACCAAGGTAAAAATTACATTTTTAAACAAAACGTAGCCATTCCTTCCTGCGGGTTCCCGTGCTTCACTCCAAAGAAAAAAAGAAGGCGTTATAAAATTGAACGTTCATTTATGTATAAAATGGGAAAACTCCGTTCGAATTAGATTGTTACATTATTAACAAGTTTAAGGGCATGTAAAATTACACCTTCTAAAAGGCTAATAATTCTTACAAATAAGATTAATCAAAAAGGGAATCTTATTTGGGTAGGTCAGAAATCTTACGCCCGACAGCCTAGCGCAGCAACAGGGGCATAGGTCGAAGAAGATGATGTTTTATATATAAAAATCAAATTGTATGAAGGCAGAGAACGAGAATGAAATTTATATCAAGTTACTCTTTACCTATTGCCGAATAACGTAGCATAAAATTATGTTAGCTAAAAGATGGGATTAAAAATATAAAATTCGAAGCGGAAGATGCTCAGATGAAACAAAGGGAAACGCATAGCATCAGTGCTTCTCTGAACATGGAAATGTGAATTCGTAAAAGACTCCGTGTGAAAGTTGAAATAAAAATCCCAAAATTAGTTCACCCTATAAGAGTATAGAAAACGGATCTAACGCGTAAATCAAATCACTCTTAAAGCGAATGTGCTGGCTAAAGAAATAGAAACACTAAAATTGTCTTCCCTTAAAAAAAATATAGCGGAAGAAAACGCGAAAGAATCAAATTCTAAAACCTTGTTTCTTAGATAAATATGTAGTAATAAGAATGAGAAGGTGGATCACGAATATAATTACGAGAAATTAATGCCATCCAAAGGGGGGTTACGGCTGTAAGATAAGTAGCTGACAATTCGTAATTATTGAAATTCATCTTTTATTCTATTACCTTATACATTATACCATTTTATTTAATTGTCTTGTATTAATTTTGAATCTCAGAATTCTTAAGACAGAGGTCAGTTGTCTCAAATATCTTTTCTTTAAAGGAAGTAATTGATGTTAAAGTTCATAGAAATGAAATGGTCAAATAACCAGATAGGATTCAAATAATTCTATGAAATTGTATTATGTACAAAACACGGTCAAAAGGCCGGGTAGAGAACTAACGGTTACTCTAAAGATAATTCAATCAAAATTGTAGTATGTATGCGTTTATTCATTGCAATGATTTTGCGTATTACAATACGGCTGTATTCAGTTACATAACTACAAATTGTAGATTAAAATTGTCTAACAGTCATATTTAAATTGCTTGTGCATTTTACTAAATTGTCTTATTATCAAGTGTCATTCTTCAACAAATTTTCACTACAGTCAAAAAGTTTATTTTGCATCGTAATTGGTTTAGAAGTTTTGTGATGAATATATTATTTGTATAAAAGGTTTTATAATTATCCCCCCACACGAATTGACAGAGAAATAAGAATATATAATAATCAGTGATAGATATAACCTTGGGTTAAATTTATATTATGTGGTTTAAAGGAAAACAGGCTAAATAAAGGTATAATTTACACCTTAAAAAATAAAGTATAAAACCACGTCATATAATACTGTGTATATATATATATATATATATATATATATATATACACAGTATTATATGACGTGGTTTTATACTTTATTTTTTAAGGTGTAAATTATACCTTTATTTAGCCTGTTTTCCTTTAAACCACATAATATAATATATATATATATATATATATATATATTATATATATATACTTCCCAACCACGGTCTTATAAATGTGGAAAATGCTACAATAAAGACGTTGTTTCATAAAAAGATCATGATAACAGCATCATCAAAACGCCACACACGGTCCGAATTTAAAAAAGTTCCGTAAAATTTGGTAAAAATTTAAAATTTTTCCGTTTCACAATTTACACCTAAAAATATTTAGTGACAGAAAAAAAGTCGATGGTTTCTTTTCTGTGACAAGAGCATACCCGATCCTATATATTTGTTTCGAAGATCAAAATATATTTTGTGGGGTATTGTCGAGCGGAGTTATATAACTTTATTCATCAGAAGTCGGGTAGCCAAAAGTTAGGACTGTTATGATGGGGCTTTCTTTACAATGGAAAAAATTCTGCACTTTCCATCAATGACAAATTTGTTATTCATAAACACTTTAATTTCGCTAAAGTAAAGCGAAAAACTTCTTTTTCGAAATAACCTCGCTTCCGAAATGCTGTTTCTGCTGTTTGCGTGAGATAAAGGAGACCACAATCATTGTTTCGTAGTAATCTTTCGGGTTGTTTAACCTCTTTCGTAACGACAAAGAACGTGTGGCGGAGGAGATCTACGTCGAATCCGAACCAATAGTACGGGTCGCTATAAATCATCCGAACGTAGAGGACGGTCCCCTAGCCAACTACCGAACAAACCCCAACGTCATTTAACTTCGTTGATCAAACGAGAAGCGGTGCTGCAACGTAGCCGCGGTGTAGACCTACCCCAGTTTCAGATAAAAGACACGAACGCTGACCTATTTCAAATTAACATAATAATGTTGATACTCTTAAATCGATTATAATATTCCCAAATCTCGTTCGCAAGAATACGCAATTTTACGGAAGTTGAAAACTGATTAATGTCTTGCGTGGAGAAGGTTTACGAGTATTTGAAACTTAACTGTTAAGATCGGGAAAGAAATGGAAATGGATTCCAATTTTTTATAGGTTTATGTGCTAACACGAATTAAAGCAAAAAATTTAACCTAAAACAAATTGGGAAGTGTCATTTATCAGGTTTTGAAATATCACCATGAAAACCGTTCACTTAATACCAAACATATAGTCAATGTACGTTATTTATATATATATATATATATATATATATATATATATATATATATATATATATATATACATTCTTTCAACTTCGCAGTTTCGGCAAGCAGATTCTATATGCATTTTCAATCGACGAATTTGTCTCACTTTCCACATCGTGTAAAAATATTCTATCCAAAAATCCAATCACGACGATAATTCAATTTAAAATGTATCGGTGGATATGTTTCGAATTTATCGCATTTTCAAGGAAAATTTGCTACAGGCACGATCATAAAATTTTCTCGACTTCTCAGCGAATGAAATTTTTATATGAACGCTTTCTCGCCGATACATTTGGGTTCAATCTGCGTTTGTAAGAGAGAGGTAGAGGTTAAGCTTTCCATATCTACACCCCTGTACACTCAAAGCCATTACGCCGGCAAAGTAACGAAATGCCGGCATGATGGCTTTGTGCGAACGTGAGTGTAAATACAAAGCATTTCATGTTTATCTCTCTCTTAGGAGCTTTTTCGAAATTTGGACTGTTTCCGGATATTTTTGAAAATAAGATATTTAATGTAGATTTTTACGCTGATTTAAAAAATGTAAGTCTTCCTTTTGGAGAAATGAGCGGTTCAAAAGTTGTTTGTTATTGTAATTTTGTATTAGATCAAAAACTATAACGATACAATATGATAATAAAAACCCACTCTAATAGACAGAGTTTATTTCCACAACAGTTTCGATGCCCACTAGCATCCTCTTCGGGTGGATACAGATTTTCTGTATCCACCCGAAGAGGATGCTAGTGGGCATCGAAACTGTTGTGGAAATAAACTCTGTCTATTAGAGTGGGTTTTTATTATCATATTGTGACTTTCGCGTAGAAAAAGTGAAGTTTTTTTGCATTTATAACGATACAACTGAGAACTAATACAAGAGTTATTGTATTCTTTAGTAATATTGGCTTATGTCACTAAGTATTTGTGTGAATAGATTTTGACCGTTATTTTTCTGTTGCCACATGAATTCGTGCAAGTAGGTATCAATCAGGTCAACTGAATGCCCAATTAGGTTAATTGAATGTCCGGTTAGATCAACTAAGTGCCCGATTAGATTAAATGAATGACCGGTTAGGTTAATTGTACGCCCTTGACGATTGGTTAAGTGTCGTAACCATGCAATTGGCATGCAGAAATGTTAGTTTTAAGATTTTTATTTTGTTCGCAAAAAGCCAAGCGTTTTGGGTTATGAATATTCATAAAGGCATAAGTTAAAGATGTTTTCAAAAATAGAACGGACGTTCTATTTAAGTGGTTCTCAGGGGAAGAGGAAACCCAAAACCACTTGGCCGCGGAGATTTACAACTAAAGGTTCCAAATGTACAAATGGTTAGTTTCGCTTTCAAATGAGGTTGTGACTTTTATAACGCAGACTCGAAGACGCCAACAAAGTTGAACCACGAGGGGGTCATAAACTTAGGGCTTCGAATCTGTTAACGGTCTTTAAATGTATTTCGTGGGAAGAAGGAGGGGTCTATACTCGGAAATCAGGTCCAGCTCCAATCAGGGGGCCCAGGATCCTGGGAAACGTAGTGAAGACGCCTTCTTTCTCTCTTGTATGGGTAATAGCCTTCTGTAGGGACGATCTTAGGAAAATAAATGATTTGATAGGTTTGCAGAATATTGGAAGGCGGGGTCCTTCAAATTTGAAAAGTAAATTCCAAAATTGTTAAGTCAGTTGTAGTCGTTCCTCCTTGAAGTTAACTGTGGTTAAACAAACACCCTGTAGACTTGTGGCGTAATAAACTTTAAAACGGAAAGTGTACCATGTCATTAGCTTACGCGGAAATCGGCGCGTAAAAGTAAGAAAACTTAAAACTGAAAGAATCAATTGTCACTAAAGTAAAAAGAATTAAGAACTTATAGTTCATGAAATTCGTTTACGCGGAAATTTGAGAATATTCACTTGAAGGTTAGCGACCTTAACCGAGAATTTGATTGTAACTTAATTAATGTTAACCAACGGACCAAGAGTTTTGTGAACGGTCTCTTAAGTAAATTTAGCTCCACTTAAATAAGAAATAGGGTACGTCTGGGCCCTAATTTCCTGAATCCGTCCATTTGGGTTCAGAAAGAAGTCCCGGTAGTTAACATTGTAGAGTTTGCAAGTTTTGTAGCGGCCGTAAATCTACGGTCCGTACGCAGCACAAGTGGGAGTAAGTTTGTCTCCTGCAGAGTAAGTAACTTTAGTCTTTGAATATCTGGGTCGAATTCCGACCACTTCATTTATTGTTATGTATTTATTTTGTTGCACTAAAACATAAAAACCCTCTATCTATAAATTATTGAAATTCCGATAACTGTTAATCTTTTCTTTAGATTTATCATTGTTGATCAATTTGACGATTTAAATTCAATCACTGTGAACTTTGTCTTTGACGTTAAGATTATTGTATTGTCTGAAATTTTATAGATGTAATACAGAATAAAATATTAAATGCATGTACTGTGTCAAGTAACATTTAATAAAATTTATAAGAGGGCGTGTGTTGTTTTAAATACCTTGTGATAGACCCCTCTTGTTAGCTGGGGAAAATTAACGTTCCAAGTAGGCTTGTGGAAAGCCGAAGGAACCTAGCCTATCAATTTAAAGGACCATCCGTCTTGGGTAGGCCGAATAATCCTGAACGTAAATAAGAGATAAACTCACCGGGTACGCCCAACTTAAAGGGTGCCCGTGAAGTAAATTAAAAGTCAGAGAACGGGCGTTCAATACCATAAATAAATATACGGATTGGGCGCGTACGTCATTTGGTGTCAGAAGTGGGATTATTCTATTGCAAGGTATTTATCGCAAGAGTGTAACTCTTTTGTTAAAATAAATTTGCGTAACAATAAAGCAATTGTAGGAAGTAACTGGAACAGGGATTTTATGAAATAATTGTAACAACAATTATATGAAGTCACTGTAACGGTGATTTTATGAAATAATTGTAACAGCAATTATAGGAAATAATTGTAACAGTAATTATACTAAAGTAAATATAACAATAATTCGGTACAATAATTGAGAACAGTAAGAAGGGTCGTTAACAGTGATAAAAGTTATAAAGGTTTTTTTTTAACAAACAAATAACTTTCGCAATGTCGGTAAAGAGCGTAGAAATAACGAATGAGGAAAGCGTAAGTGACATGAGTGATTCCGAAACAACGAACTTAAACGAAATAAGTACAGAAAGTTTGGAAAATTTAAAAAGCATAAATTTGGCCAAAATTATTCGGTTAATAAAGGAATTAAGGGAGGAAATAAATCGAAGAAGGTCGAAACTGGAAGACCTTGTAATGATTATTCCGCGATGGGAGTATTTGGACAACCGAGGATCGGGGGTTCGTCCCCGAAGAATCTCTCTAGTTCCTCCCAGTACAGAAGAACTTGCGAGGCAAGAAAGGATTGGGTGGAGACCAGAGAACCCAGAAGACATCCCAAAGAATCCTTGCAGAAGTGCACACACCACAAGAGACGAGAAACACCGCACCGACGAAGACCGGCAGCAGAATATAAAAACCGTCGTACAGGTATTAAAGAGTACTAGCTTACCTTTGCAACGTGAACAGGCAGTAAGGGGTCCTGAGCAAACGACTTTTGGACACACCTTGGAAGGAAGTTCGCCGAAGTTTGTGGGCGAACGGGCACAAGAGAACCCAGGAACCAGCCCAAACGCCGTCAGGAAGGAACAAGGTGAGACAGTCAACCAAATTGCCACAGGAACATTAAGTGCAGGTAATGCCTTGGTTCAGGCTAATCCCACAAGGAGACATATTAAAGTGGGCATACCTAAGGACGCGTTGAAGACCGTTATGCCGGAGTATGCTTGTAATTGCATCAAAGGAACATCCTTTCGGGACTATTGGATGGAATCAACCCAGTTTTCGGTAAACAACTCAAGCTTAGGGCTGAGAGATGAAGAGGTCCTAAGAGAAGAAACGCCACATGACAGAAGCCGAAGACTGCAGAAATTACAAAATCCTCCCACATCCTGGGACTACAACTCACGACATTCAGAAGAACGAACAGCCACAGCCACAAAGGAGGACAACATCAAGGATGTGGAGGTGAACGACGGAGACAAGTCCAGCAAGAGAGGAGAGCCCAGAAGGAAGAACTGTGACACTGGTCACAGGAGGAATAACACAACTCAAGAATGTGACTACAACCCCATCAGAAACCAGAAGAGAAAACAAACCAAGTCAAATGAAAACAGAGACTCCAAAGAGGAAACAATGGAAGAAAGTGGCCGGAGCCAGTGCAAGATTTGTCAGCAAATGCGAAATTGGGAAGAGGCGTGCCCTCGAGCAAACCTTCGACAAAATTGGAAGGAGAAGCCTCCCGAATAGCTTCAGAGGAAGTAGCGGCGAGTCCGTCGGCTAGGACTGATCACCCTACCAGTACTCGTCGCTCAACAAGCTTCCACCGCGCTGAGCGATGGTGGAGCTTCTGTCACATTGACATAAGCTATGCACAAGAACATCGGGAGCCTTCATTGGACAGTGGCCAACTTCTCAGTTGCACCTGCCCCGCCCACTCATGTAAGAGGAGTAGAAGTAAGTTTGACTATGGGAAGGGGGGTTGAAGAATTCTTTTGTGTTTGTATAATTCCAGAGGCTCAGCAAGACTTGACTATAGGCGTATTGTTTCGGAGGACATGAAGACGAAACAAAGGTACGAAGCCCAGGTAGACCACCAGAAGAGGACAGTCACTGAATGAAACAGTAACCATCCAAGTAAAGGGAGTAGACAGTAAAGTGCGAGGGTGACTCTGGTAGAGGCAATCCCGCACGAAACACTAAAGGTGGCCGCCGTGATTCTGACGAGTGAAGTCAGAGACCGGGGATAGTTCCCTGGGACGTCTACTCTACGCTGCAATGAATGTGCAGTGAAGCTCGGGGAAACTTAAAAAATGTTACCGAGCAGGATCCCACAGAGGAAGATGAGGTTACTGATGATCAATCAGGATGACGAAGAATACCTTGGCGAAAAAAGAGACGTCGTGGGCATAGTGACGGAGGCAGAGCTAATTGGGAGGGTAGTCGACGCTCACCCCAAATTGGAACGAATGTCACGGTGAAAGGAAGTCAAGCAATTGAAGAAGGACTTCGAAGAACGAGTGACAAGCCTCAAGTCCCATGTCCTTGGTTGGAAATCCTTTTCCGACAAAGAAAGGAAAATCGTCGAAGAGTGGCTAAGGGATTATTCAGATGTCTTCTTACTGGGTGGCGAGCCCTTGGGTTATGATAACCTGATGCCAATGAAGTTGGAAACCCAGGACCATCCTCCCATCTTTAGGCGACCCTACAGGTACCTATTACACACGAGGAGGAGGTAAAGCGACAAATAGCAGAAATGCTGGATCAAGGAGTGATACAGCATAGCCGTTCCACCTGGTCGTTTCCATTGGTAATCGTGAAAAATGGGGAATATGGGTTCCCCTGGACGTCTATTCTCCGCTGCATAGGATATGCAGTGAGGCTCGAGGATACTTGGAGAAGTTGTCGAGCAGAATTCCAAAGGGAAGTTAAATGATATGGGAATAGACAGTGGAAAATTGGGGATATGAGTTCCCCTGGACGTCTATTCTCCACTGCATGGGATATGCGGTGAGGCTCGAGGATACTTGGAAAAGTTGTCGAGCAGAATCCCCAAAGAAGTTAAAGGAAAAGGGAATAGACGAAGAAGAAAATTTGGGGTATGGTTTCCCCTGGACGTTTACTCTACGCTGCAATGAATGTGCAGTGAGGCTCAGCGTGGTTTGCAAGTATCACAGAGCGGGAAATCTCAACGGGAAGTTAACCTTTCCAAGGAGGCGGTAAAGTATCTTGAGAAATAAAGGTGACGACTAAAGAGTATTACCGTGAAATAAGATGACATCGGCATGGTGGTTGAGGCAACGAGAACGGGGAGGTTCGTCGGAACAGCCGTTTGATTCCTCGCCCGAAACGAAAAAATGGAACAAGTGTCACGGTGAGAAAGAGCCAAATTTCCACAAGTGACTAAGAAGAGATTGAAAGCACCTCAAGACGCATGTTCACCGATGTCCGTCGCTCTCAAAGGGAAGAAGACCGACGAGGGAAAGAAAGATTAACTACTACCGTCACCGGTAGAGTACCAGGACCAGTGATCACTAGGAACGAAGAGTGACCACAGGAATCCAAAGGGGAAGCGATTGAAGAAAAGAAGCGTAGGGCCCTGAGGCTTTGTGTAGACTATAGACCTTGGGACGTCAATGGCAGCAAGGATAAATATTAAGTACCCATCATTGAGGAAACCTTGGCCAAGTTGCACGGGACTCATTACTTCTCGAGCAGGGATTTACGCTCGGGAGAATGGCAGTTGGCCATTCACGACGATAGCATCTCGAAAACTGCCTTCCCCACGGGAAGCGGTCATTTCGAGTTCAGGGTGGTCCCGTTTGGATTGTCCAATAGTCCACCAGTGTTCCAAAGAGTAATGAATTTATTTTGCCGAAGCAATTGGACAAGGAAGTACAGATTACTTAGATGACCTCATTGTCCTTGGAAGGTTTTAGAAGGACATGACGAGAGGGTACAACGAGCCTTGGATAGCCTACGCACCACCAACTTAAAGGTAAAGTTGGAAAAATGACAGTTATTACAGTCCCAGGTGGGGTAATTAGGCCATGTGGTCACCAGGAACGGGGTGAAGCCCCAACAATCCAAAGAAGAGGCCAACCAACAGAAAGGAATTGAAGCAATGTTATATTTGGGCAGAGAGTCATCGTCCGTTCTGACCATAAGCCGTTGAAGTGGCTTCTGAGGGAAGGACACCGAGAGCCCAAATGGAAGACTAGAGCGTTCGGTTATGACATTGCAAGACTGCGACGTTCTCATCGAGTACGTGAAAGGCAAACTCAACAGAGTGGCCGATTGGTTGTCCCGCCCGCCTGGAGTGACGAAGGAGTTTGTGAACGCAATATCCGAACAAAGCGATCATTGATCGCAAGGTAATCGGCAAACAACAGTAGAAGGACGTTGAAATAGCGGCAATTCGAGCAGCCATCGAAGAAGGAAAGGCTTTCAGCTGGTCCGTAACCAAGCCCATCCAGCCGTCGAGAGTCAAACTAGTGAGGAACCTGCTGGTTTACATCGATGCGAACGGAAGAGAGGTCATCGTAGTTCCTAAAAAGTTGAGAGAGCAGCTCATTTGGAAAGCCCACACTGACGTCGGGAGCATGCATCCGGGAGCTGCCGGAACTACAGAAATCCTACGGGACCTTTATTTTGGCCAGGTATGGTTCAACAGGTACAGCAGGTAGTCCAAGCGTGCGACACGTGCGCGCGGAACAAATGGACGCGGAAAGTGACTGTGGAAACAATGCCTTGTGTGCGAGGCCACAGTCCTTGGGAACTTCTGCACGTGGACTTAGTTGGTCCCCTTCCTCCGACCGTGGAAGGCAGCCATTATATCCTCACGTGTGGATAGTTTCAGCAAATTCACCATACTGGCAGCAATAAAGGACAAGACGGCCCGGGAGGTGGCGGACAAGTGCCATCGTTTGATACGGTGCAAACTGGGTGCCCCTTCAGCAGTAGTATCCGACCAAGGCAAGGAGTTCTGGAACTCTACCTTGCAGGAGCTCTTCAGGGTTTGGGAGTACGACACCAGGACCGCCGCATACCAGCCCCAAAGCAACGGGGAGGTCGAACGTCGGAATAAAGAGTTATGCATCAAACTCTGCATACTTTGTAAAGAAACGGGACGAGACTGGGATAAAATCCTCGACACCGTGGAATTGTCCTTGAACATCAGAGTGCATCGAGCCACGGGGTATTCTCCATTCTTCTTGATGTACGGGCGAGCCCCCAACGTACCTTCAAAGCTATTTCGCATGCCACAGGAGGCGTGCGGGAGCCCGTACAACCCAGAGGAATACGCCGAAGACCGAAAGAGGAGTCAGAGAAATCTACCGCCGAGTGGAAGAGTTCATGCGGAGATACGAGAAGGCTAACGGAATCAAGGAATTGAAGCCGTTCGAAGAGAAGGCGCCCCATGGCTTGGTGTACATTGATTACCCGCGACCGGGCAGAGGCAAGTTGGAGCCCCGGTACGAGGGTCCCTACATCATCATCAGGAACAGAAGACTCCAGTCACTTATCTCCTGCGTCACATGATCACTGGACATAGATAGTGATCCATCGAGACCGCATCCGCCGCAGCATCGATGCCCCATGGGACGTTGAGCGACAAGGCGGGGCGGACGACGCAGGGGATGAGATGGGGGAAGGGCCACCGCCCCTCCTCTCGGGAGCTTCGCCCTCGACACCGGAGAAACATCAACACGGGGAAGTGAACCGGAAGGCGCCTCCCGCCCCCTGGCAGGACCGAGCGGCGGAACGAGGACCGCCGGGCGCTTCCGAACTACTTCCTCACGGAGAGCTTCGCCCAGGACAGGGAGAAACATCAACACGGGGAAGTGAACCGGAAGGCGCCTCCCGCCCCCTGGCAGGACCGAGCGGCGGAACGAGGACCGCCGGGCGCTTCCGAACTACTTCCTCGCGGAGAGCTTCGCCCAGGACAGGGAGAAACATCGACTAGGGGAGGTGAACCGGAGGGCGCTTCTTGCCCACTGGCAGGACCGAGTGGCGGAATGGGATCCGCCGGGCGCCTCCGAGCTACTTCCTCCCCGAGAGCTTCGCCCAGGGAACGGAGGAACATCGACCCGTGGAGGTGAACCGGAGTGCACCTCCTGCCCCCTGGCAGGACCGAGTGGCGAGCAGGAGCCGCCAGGTGCTTCCGAACTACCTCCTCGCGGGGACCTTATGGGAATAGGGTCCCCCGGAGAAAGCAGACAGGCTGCTTTCCCAGGGCCACCGTTTGAGCGTCAGTATGCTCTTAGGCCCCGACCTCGAGTACACTACGAGGAACCCGAGGATGACTAAAATTAAGTGTGTCAGTGTTGGTGTCCCAATAAAGGGACAAATAAAATCTATCAGTGATAGTGTCCCAATCAAGGGGACAAGTAAATGGAAAGTTTTTGTGAGTAAAGTGATAATACCCGACCCTAGTTAAGAAAGTTTGCATCGGAGTGCAAAATTAAAGGAGGGGAGGGATGTCGTAACCATGCAATTGGCATGCAGAAATGTTAGTTTTAAGATTTTTATTTTGTTCGCAAAAAGCCAAGCGTTTTGGGTTATGAATATTCATAAAGGCATAAGTTAAAGATGTTTTCAAAATAGAACGGCGTTCTATTTAAGTGGTTCTCAGGGAAGAGGAACCCAAAACCGCTTGGCCGCGGAGATTTACAACTAAAGTTCCAGATGTACAAATGGTTAGTTTCGCTTTCAAATGAGGTTGTGACTTTATAACGCAGACTCGAAGACGCCAACAAAGTTGAACCACGAGGGGGTCATAAACTTAGGGCTTCGAATCTGTTAACGGTCTTTAAATGTATTTCGTGGGAAGAAGGAGGGGTCTATACTCGGAAATCAGGTCCAGCTCCAATCAGGGGGCCCAGGATCCTGGGAAACGTAGTGAAGACGCCTTCTTTCTCTCTTGTATGGGTAATAGCCTTCTGGAGGGACGATCTTAGGAAAATAAATGATTTGATAGGTTTGCAGAATATTGGAAGGCGGGGTCCTTCAAATTTGTAAAGTAAATTCAAAATTGTTAAGTCAGTTGTAGTCGTTCCTCCTTGAAGTTAACTGTGGTTAAACAAACACCCTGTAGACTTGTGGCGTAATAAACTTTAAAACGGAAAGTACCATGTCATTAGCTTACGCGGAAATCGGCGCGTAAAAGTAAGAAAACTTAAAACTGAAAGAATCAATTGTCACTAAAGTAAAAAAATTAAGAACTTATAGTTCATGAAATTCGTTTACGCGGAAATTTGAGAATATTCACTTGAAGGTTAGCGACCTTAACCGAGAATTTGATTGTAACTTAATTAATGTTAACCAACGGACCAAGAGTTTTGTGAACGGTCTCTTAAGTAAATTTAGCTCCACTTAAATAAGAAATAGGGTACGTCTGGGCCCTAATTTCCTGAATCCGTCCATTTGGGTTCAGAAAGAAGTCCCGGTAGTTAACATTGTAGAGTTTGCAAGCTTTGTAGCGGCCGTAAATCTACGGTCCGTACGCAGCACAAGTGGGAGTAAGTTGTCTCCTGCAGAGTAAGTAACTTTAGTCTTTGAATATCTGGGTCGAATTCCGACCACTTCATTTATTGTTATGTATTTTTTTGTTGCACTAAAAACATAAAACCCCTCTATCTATAAATTATTGAAATTCCGATAACTGTTAATCTTTTCTTTAGATTTATCATTGTTGATCAATTTAACGATTTAAATTCAATCACTGTGAACTTTGTCTTTGACGTTAAGATTATTGTATTGTCTGAAATTTTATAGATGTAATACAGAATAAAATATTAAATGCATGTACTGTGTCAAGTAACATTTAATAAAATTTATAAGAGGGCGTGTGTTGTTTTAAATACCTTGTGATAGACCCCTCTTGTTAGCTGGGGAAAATTAACGTTCCAAGTAGGCTTGTGGAAAGCCGAAGGAACCTAGCCTATCAATTTAAAGGACCATCCGTCTTGGGTAGGCCGAATAATCCTGAACGTAAATAAGAGATAAACTCACCGGGTACGCCCAACTTAAAGGGTGCCCGTGAAGTAAATTAAAAGTCAGAGAACGGGCGTTCAATACCATAAATAAATATACGGATTGGGCGCGTACGTCATAAGTCGTGATATTTTCGTTGTTTTAACGTTATCTAATATCTATAGAAAAGCTGAAATTTATCAAAAATAGTATTAACAATATGACAAATCAATATACTGTATACATGCAAAAGATTTTTCTACAGTAATTATAGGTAAACTAGTACACCATGTAACTTTTAAAATAGTAACTATACGTAAACTAGAACACCATGTAACTTTTAAAATAATAATTTCTCCAAAAAAAGACTTACATTGCTGAAATCAGCGTGAAAATCTACATTAAATATCTTATTTTCAAAAAAATAGGAAACAGTCAAAATTTCGGAAAAGGACCCTCTTTTAATCCTTTTGGGAATAACCTAGAGTACGTCATGGTTTGTTGGACCGATATCTCAGTAAATAAAACTGTGAATATCTTGTATAAATCGAAACCACGTGTTCGAGGTTTTTGTGACGATACCAAGTGGTTGAAGTGTGATCGGCACAAGTATGTTATTGGTTAGTTTATACAACGGTGCCATTTAGTGGGGGGCACGGACAAAAACTCACTGGACAAAAACTCACTGGACAAAAACTCACTGGACAAAAACTCACAGGACAAAAACTCACCACTTAAATGCAAAAGAGGACAAAAACTTACCAGACAAATTTTTTGGCGAAATACATACACTCTAAGTCTAGATCTTAAGATCTTAAGATCTCAAGATCTTAGACTCATTGTAGATAATTACTCTTCATCTTTCAAAATGTTCATTTTTCAAATTGATCTGTTTTAAACCAACCAACCAATATTAATTTTTCATCAACCTACCAATCTTTCGTTATAAATTAATGCCAAGTTAGGTCAATTGAATGCCAGGTTAGGTAAATTGAATGCCCGGTTAGGTCAACTGTACGACTTTGACGAGTGGTTAGGTTAAGTCATGATATTTTCGTTAAAAACACATTAATTATTTAAAGTGGTCTAACATGTTTGTTTTTCATTTCTCCAAAACAAGAAAGTTATTTTTTAACTCAGTGACCAAAACTACATTAGTATACCGATTTGGTTAAAAACAGAACAATTTAAAAGATGAAGAGTAATTATCTACAATGAGTCTAAACTCTTAAGATCTAGACTAGAGTGTATGTATTTCGCAAAAACATTTGTCTGGTGAGTTTTTGTCCTCTTTTGCATTTAAGTGGTGAGTTTTTGTCCGGTGAGTTTTTGTCCAGTGAGTTTTTGTCCTGGATTCATTTAGTGGACGATCGCTATGCTTGTATAACGTACTTATAGGGCTAGCTTATGTATTCTTCTGTTTCCTGTAAAATTTCTTTGGTTACTTTTCCAGCGTCAAGATATTTTCTTCAACCTTTTTTCGTACCCGTCTCTGGCGGGGAGTCAGCGGATGGTAGGGTGAGAGCCTTATGCTTTTCTATCTATTTTTCTACTACTGCTACAATTTAAAACTGCACTAGTTTAATAACAGGAACCTCCCCGAGTGGATGGAAAGTTCTTTGAGACTTCCTCTTGCCCTTGTAAATCTCTCTTCTCTCTCTCTCTCTCTTTCTCTTTTTCCTTTTCTTTCGCTCTCTTCATTTTCTCCCTTTCACGTTCGCTTTCTCCCCTTTCTATTTCGCTTTCTCTCCTTTCTCTTTCGCTCTCTCTCTCCTTTTTCTCTTTCGCTCTCCTTTTTTGCCTTCGCTTTTTCCTTTCCTCTTTCTCTTTCGCTCTCTATCCTTTCTTTTTCCCTTTCTCTCCTTTCTCTCTCTCTCTCTCTCTCTCTCTCTCTCTCTCTGAAAAGATGTATAGGACATATTAAAATTAAAAATAAGTTTTTTTAAATTATATATATATATATATATATATTAAAACTCGCTAAAACGAAGTATATAAACCTGTCGTTGTAGAGAGGTTGTTCGTTATAAAGAGGTTTTCCTTTGCCGATATTGTAATGTACTGTATATTTTAATGACCTATTTAGACCCCCATTAGTTATATGGGGCCATTCAAAAATCACGTGGTCCTTAAAGGTAGGGAGGGGTATCCTTATTTGACCACCAAGTGCCACATGGGGAAGGGGGTGGGGGTTTTGACGTTTAACCACGTGGCCAATACTAAGCATTAAAATATCCTGTTTATAATATTGTTTATAATATATATATATATATATATATATTATATATATATATATATATATATCGTAAACGCCAGAAGACTCGAATCTTTATAAACACAAATTCGCTGTACCTTTATTTCGGAAAATTCTAGAAGATTCGAATCTTATTTAACGTTTATGAAACACAAATTCGCCATACTTTTAATTTGATTATTTTTAATTTGCTTTATTTTAATTTGCATTTTAATTTACATAACATTAAGAAGGGTGGGGGTGACATCAGAAGACCACGTGGTTTTGAAGGGGGGGGGGGAGTTAAGTCATTGACCACAAATGACCACAAGGGGGGGGAAGGGTTTGAAAATCACCGAAAAAGGACTACGTGGTTTTTGAATGACCCTTTATACATACTCTATATAGTACTACTGTATGTACAGTACATTAAACGCATTATTTAAAAGTATTTCCCCGTAAGGGAGAAACATTCTAGCCAATTACGCATCAGCTTTTAGGCATCAGCCAATCAGCTTGCCACTTACTTTCTTGATTGGAGAAATGACGGTTGAGACAAACACGTGCAGTTCAGGCTGAGTTAGCGAAAACACCCCCTTATAACGAAACGCGTTTTCGATAAAGAGAGGTTTTTCGAAATGTCCAAGGTATTCGGTAAAGAGAGGTTTCGTTATAGTGGAGTGTCGACAGTGAGACGTTTTACTGTATATATAATATTGTGTACTATATATATATATATATATATATATATGCGCCTCGGTGGTGTAGTGGTTAGCGTCGCTGACTACGAATCCATCGACCCCGAGATTGAGACCCAGTGACGGCTGGCGGCGCGCAGCAAAACCCAGCTGTTCATCCTTCCACACAATAAAGAAAATGGTTGGTAGATAAATGGGTACCCTGGGTAGCCTTGAGGTTAAAATGCTGGGCTGCTGTTGGGGCGTGGTTGGGATTCCACGTTAAGCTGTAGGGCTAAGGTGGAGAGAAACGCTTAACCTTCGTCAGAATGAACAATTCGGGCGGAAGCAACCCAAAGGTTATATGACAAACATTAAAATTTAGACTAGTTACTTGCCGTCTGCAATCTTTTAACGAGGTGTCAGGAATAGTCCATTCATCATCTTACTTTTAAATCTGATTTTAATCGATTTTTTTCCTACCATCTTTTCTAGCGATTTCTCCGTCCGACCTAATATGATCCAGTTGTATTTGTATTTGAGAACGCTTACAAGGAGTCACCTCACGTCTGTTTTCCCATTTCGAACGCTATAATTACACTGGTATGCATCAATTTTGCTGTCAAGGGTTTTGTAAGTGATTCTTATAGAGTTTTTCCTGCTGATTTCGAATCTGCAATCCGTTTTTCTCAATCAGCTCAGATTATCCGGCTATGGCCTCATAAGTAAAATAGAATTTTTCGTGATTTTGTCAAAGCGGAATTGGAACAGTAACATCTATCATCACTTGTTTCACTTGTATAATATCTTTTTTACTTTTCAGGCATATAGATAAAATATTTCATAATGAATAGAGCGTGTAAAAATGATCCCAATAGATTCTGCTACATATGTGGGACGGTTACCATGCCAAATAACCAGTCCCAAATCACTAAATTTGTGAAGACAATGTATAGAGCATACTTTGGAATTAAGCTAGGGGACCAGGACAAAAATTTCGCCCCTCATATGTGCTGCAAGACGTGCATTGAAAATTTGAGAAGATGGAGCAAAGGCAGAGCGAAATCTTTGCCTTTTGGAATTCCCATGATTTGGAGAGAAGGAAAGGATCACGTGACAGATTGCTATTTCTGCATGACAAACCTCCAAGGTGGGCTTATAAATTTATTTTTCTTAAATATTTTGAAATCCTCGTATAAAACTTGACATAATATTCACCGTAATGTAATATTCACCATATATAGCATAATATTCACCATAATGGTAATCATACATTTACATATACATATTGTTATAGAAAATACATTTACACATACATATTGTTATACAAGTTACATTTACATATACAATGATTGTATATTTTCTTTTTTTCATTCATATTGTCCCCGAAGGGACAATATGAATGAAAAAGAAAGAAAATATACAGACTCCATCGACCTATTTCATATCTTACAGACCGCAGCCTTCCCTCACGAGCCGCCACTGTCTGAATGCTTCTTCTATTTCATATGCAAGTTTTATATCCATGTTTCTGTGTTTCTATTTTCAGGAGTTAACAAGAAGAATAAACACATTGCTGTATACCCTGACATTCCTTCTGCTATGAGACCTGTACCCCATGGTCCTGGAATTCCAATACCCGACCCACCTCAAACCCTGGACTTCGATGATTCTGATGATGAATCAATGACCAATGCCAATGACCAGTCCCAGTCGTATATACCTCAAAATACCGCTTCAAATGAGCCGAGGCCTCTCAACCAGGCCAAACTTAATGATCTTACCAGGGATTTAGGACTTTCCAAATTAGCTGCCGAGATCTTGGGCTCACGACTTCGAGAGGACAACTTGCTGGCTCCGGGAACAACATTCTCCTGGTATAGGAAACGAGAGGAAGAATTCCGCAAGTTTTTTGCAGTGCACGAAAATACCTCTTCCTTAGTGTACTGCTGCAATGTTGAGGGGCTAATCGAATCCTTGGGCCTGCCATATAACGCATCAGAATTCTCTAAATTCTTTAAATATTTTCATTTTTTTTCAGATTATGGCATTTGTATTGGGAATGCAAGGGGGATACACGAAATACCCATGTTTCCTCTGCAAATGGGATAGCCGAGCGGATGAGAAGCACTATGCACAGCGTGAATGGGCATCCAGAGAGAATTTTGAACCTGGGTCGCATAATGTCGTTTCAGTGCCCCTTGTACCACCAACAAAAATTTTGCTCCCACCACTTCATATTAAGCTGGGCTTGATGAAAAATTTCATCAAATCAATGAATAAGGAGGGTTCAGCATTCCGATATCTCGAGAGTAAATTTCCTCATATATCTGATGCTAAACTAAATGCTGGGGTTTTTGATGGTCCTCATATTCGAACTTTGATCAAGGATACTCAGTTCGAAAACGCAATGACTCCAACTGAGAAGAATGCCTGGCAGGCATTCAAATCAGTTGTCACTGATTTTCTTGGCAAGCGTAGAAGTCCAGAATACGAGTCCGTTGTCGAAAACTTGATGGAAGCTTTCAAAGCTCATGGGTCGCGCATGTCCATAAAAATGCACTTTTTGTGGTCCCACTTGGACTATTTTCCTGAAAATTGCGGGGATTATAGTGAGGAACAGGGTGAACGATTTCACCAAGATATCAAAATAATGGAAGAGAGGTACCAGGGAAACTGGGATATCAATATGCTGGCGGACTATTGCTGGTGTTTGAAGCGAGACGTGCCCGAAGAAAAACAGACGGAAAGCCAAAAAAACTTCCTTCCTTCCTCAATAAACTTTTTTCCATATTCATTGTATGAATAAAAGTATTTATTCACACAATGTTTTCATTTTTCACGAGTGTTCTTATAATATTACTCGTATCTACAGTGTTTAAGCTAAAAAAATCAATAAGTTTGGGGATAAAATTGGACTTATAATAAATGGCCAATAGAGAAAAAACCTGACCTGATTGAGGAAAACCAATGTCATTTTCGAATTCAGCATGGTCGAATTATATAATATGAGTTGAAAAAACCCTCACAGCAGACAAAAAAATTTCATATGCATACCAGTGTTATAGGTGACTACATTATACCCTCAAGTAATATGGTCTGCTAATCAGATCATGCTCTCAAAAAAGCTTACTGAGTACCTTACCGCCAACAACAATGCCAAATAGTAATTCTGAAATGTTGATTACACCATTTCTGGATTGTGATCAATATTTTTAAAAATCATAGTCCAGCTGCATGCAGTACACCTCCAATGAAATGGAAGACAAGCATTAACATTTAAAGAAACCCCAATTTAAAACTATTTTAGACAAGTGATAAAAAGGACATAAACTTGTTAATTTTTTAGTAAAATGCATAAAATAGTTGATAAAGTATTGCTTTTGTAAAAAATGAAATGATTATTACTTACACTTTATATATTCAGTTTTATTTTTACGAAAGTCAGAAATTTCCAAGACAAAAGTTTGCTCATTATTTTCGTCACGTACACACACACACACACACACACAGAGTTATAAAGACAAGAGGAAGTCTGGAAGATCTTTCAGTCCACTCGGGAAGGTTCCTGTTATTAAACTAGTACATTTTCTAGTTGTTCTAACAACAGTAGAATACTGGATAGAAAAGCATAAATCTCTCTCCCCACCCTCCGCTCCTTCCCGCCAGAGGTGGGTACGGTAAAAGGTTGAAGAAAGTATTTAACCCTGGAAAAGTAGCCAAATAAATTTTATAGGAAAGAGGAGAATAGAAAAACTAGCTTTACAATTATGCTATGCACACATAGAAATCATATGCTAGGTAGTACCTTGTATAAATTAACCTAATAATATATTTGTACTGGTCGTATATCAACTTTAACAGCGTTGGTAGGAAAGATACTAGAAAGAATTATGAAGAATTATATTGAAGATCATTTGGAAAATTTTAATCTTATTTCAAGTCCACAACATGGATTTAGATCAGGAAGGTTTTGTTTGCCTTATCTCTTAGACTTTTCAGAGTTTGTAACTGATCAGGTAGATAATGGACATGACGTAGATGTTATTTATTTGGATTTTAGTAAAGCATTTGACAAGGTTCCACGAAGGAGACTTCTATATAAATTAAAAGCTCATGGGATATTGGGGTCAGTTATAAATTGGGTAGAAAATGATTAGAAGACAGAGAACAGAGCGTAATTCTAAATGGTTATGAATCTGGGTGGCAGAAAGTGAAAAGTAGGGTACCACAGGGATCAGTTTTAGGCCCATTACTCGTTATTTTATATCTAAATGACTTAGATAAGGGAGTAGGTAGTAAAATCTCTAAATTTGCTGATGATACAAAAGTAGTTGCCCCACTTACAAATATGGAAAATTTTTAGAAACTGCAAAAAGATATTGATAGATTAGTTGCTTGGGCTAACAAATGGCAGATGGAATTCAGTATTAAAAAATGCAAAGTCATGCATTTTGGTAGAAATAATGAACACCTTAATTATGAGATGCAAGGGAACTGGTTTGAGGATGTTAGACATGAAAAAGATCTTGGCATTATAGTTAGTAGTGATCTTAAATTTTGTAAGCACTGCTTAGAGGCTAGAAATAAAGTAAATAAAATGTTGGGTGTTATTAAGAGGAATGTTGGTTGCAAGAGTAAGGAAATCATCTGTAAATTATATAATTCTTATGTTGGGCCTCACTTAGAATACTGCATTCAAGCTTGGTCCTCTCACCTTAGACATGATATTGATATGCTTGAAGGTGTGCAATGCAGGGCAACCAAGCTTATCCCTAACCTAAGAAGATTGGAATACAGGGAAAGATTAAAGGAACTAGGTATGTCTAGTTTTGAGAGATGTTGTAGGATGGGAGATATAATACAGATATTCAAAAATTTTTCAGGTTTGGACGATTTAGATGTACGCAACTTTTTCTTAAAAGATGTTGATGGGATAACTCGTGGGCATAATAAGAAAATTAGAAAACAGACTGGTAGACTTGAAAATACTAAGAAAATACTTTTTCAGTCATAGAGGTAGATTTTTGGAATGACTTGCCATATGATGTGGTAAACAGTAGCTCATTAGTTAATTTTAAGAAAAGTTTGGATGCTTCCATGAATGAGAGAGATAGTTTGTAGACTGTAAATACTGTATATTCTTAGCTTAAGTTTGTAGGCTACTTTGATAGTAGTAAATAGTTGTACATTAGTTAGCTGACTTGAGATTGATGTTTTGCAGGATTCTATTAGCTCATGACTTGGATAACCTCGATAGGCCCCAGTGGCTTCATGTTTTCTTTTCCAAATGAAATGTACTGTAATGTAACTGGTATCAAATGGTATCTTCACCAAAACTTCGAACATATGGTTTTGATTTTATACAAAATATTTACAGCTCTAATTACCGAAGTATCGGCCAACAAAGACCCATGGCCCACTCTCGGCTAGCTGAAAATGGATTAAGGGAGAAGAAAAGGTCAAACTCTTTTTGCTTACACTTATGTTCGTGCAAAGCAATCACGCAGAAATAGAAGTGAAGCCCCTCTACTCTACCTATTCTATTCTTAGACATGTTAATGAGGCAGGCAAGTGTGTGAGCGTGTTTTTTGTAATTGGATGTCTGTCTTGTGTATGTGTCTGCCAATTCTTTGAATGTCGCCGGGTTTCAACTTGGGTCTCCTTCCGTGAAAGATGTTTTTGCAGCAAGTGATATGTTGAGTCGTTCATACTTGGCGGTGTTGTGCCACCAGGAGAGTAGAGAAAATCTCATACTGGCGAGGAATATCAGTGGGAGGTCCGTAGTAGTATGGTGTCAAAAGGTATGATTGCAGGAATGTTGCATAATATTACGTAATGTTGCAAGAGCGCCACCCCACCCCATTTGTTGCAAGAGTGCCACCCCCACCCCCCTTTGTTGCAAGAGTGCCAACCCCCCATTTGTTACAAAAAAGAAAAAAAGGAAAAAATAGAAAAAATTCCCCGCCCCCCCCCTTTGTTGCCAACCCCGAAATGGGACTGCAAGGGGTATGCAACCTGGAGTTATCCCCCAAGCTGATCCCCCCAAAGGGGAGTGCCAACCTTTGTTGCCAACCCCAAAATGGGATTGCAAGGGGTATGCAACTTGGAGGCGGAGTTCTCCCCCAAGCTGACCCCCCCCAAGGGGCAGAAAGAGAGAGAGAGAGAGAGAGAGAGAGAGAGGTGGGAATCTAGAGTTGGGTGTTCACTCGGCTGGAAGCGGAGCTCATATGGGATCCTTCAGCCGTCCGCCGCCTCTTATAGGGTCCCAAGCAGCCAGTTGGCTGAGTTGCCAGATAGCGCCATGTATTTAATTCATCAGCCAATAGAAGGCTGAGTTGCCAGATAGCGCCATGTGTTTAATTATTCCTTCAGCCAATAGAAGGCTGAGTTGCCAGATAGCGCCATGTATTTAATTCATCAGCCAATAGAAGGCTGAGTTGCCAGATAGCGCCATGTGTTTAATTATTCCTTCAGCCAATAGAAGGCTGAGTTGACAGATAGCGCCATGTGTTTAATTATTCCTTCAGCCAGTTGCCAGACAGCAATAATTATTAAACTAATTCATATATTAATCAGTCTAGAAGACTGAGTTGCCAGATAGCAATATTTATTTAATTATTCATTATATTATTCAGCCATTTGGTTGCCAAATACCGCCATATATTTTAATTTATATTAGGGAGAGTTGCTAAATACCATCAAAACACACGGTCATCTCCCCACCTCCCTCATTCCATCCACAAACTTCTCACCCCATCTGCGCTTGTATATATATTAATTATTTTGAGCATATGCAAAACGTCTAACCATATTTGTAGAAAAAATATATATATAATAATCGAATGAGCAATTCGTACACACACACACACACACACACACACATATATATATAATTTTATTTTCACAGTTAACTAGAAATATTCTGTGAAATTTCAAGTTCATTTCATTATATACGAAGTTTGATGCCGGTAAAACTGTTCGAACAGTTTCAAAGCGTGTACAATTTTTTTATTTTTATTTTTAAATTAAACAGGTTTGAATCGAAGTTAATACAAAAGATGTCGGATTTTTTAAGGCGCTGCATTTAATTGGGTAATAACTGTAATTATATCAACGAAATAATTGCTTTCCATTTTAAAACTAAAACCTCAATGCGGAGTTTACTGTCGCTATAAAAATGTATTCGAATTAACTGGCGCACCTTAGTCCTTAGTATAATAAAATTATATATATATATATATATATATATATATATACTGTATTTTTGTTGTGTGTAATCACAATCACTTAAAAATTGGATAAAAATAATAAAGGTATGTTATAATACTATTTTTAAGTTGGTAATTTATTAAATTTTAAGGTTTAAACCAAATTTAATTAATTAGTTGGTATTGATAGACCTAATTTTTTATTTTTTCTTATGATATTTTTTGTGTTCTTTCGTCAATTAACAAATTTATTATCACACACACACACACATATATATAATCGGGTGGTCCGAAAAAAATGACGCATTTTTTAAAAATTAATATCTCAGTAACCCCCTTCCTTATCATGACAATTTTTATATGCAAGATACTTTCAAACTTCTTTTTTGAATGCAAGAAACGGAATTCTGATATCTTTTATAGTTTTCTCGCAATTAACAAAAGTAACAACATGGGTCAAAAAAACGAATATCATGAGAAAGGAAAAATTTAATCAGAAATTTAACTAATTAATTTACAGTAAATGATCGATTGGACCACCACTCTGTTGACACACTAATCTAAGTCTTTTTTCCACACAAAAATAATACTTCTTACTTCATTAATGCCAATTTCTTGCCAAGATTCAAGTATTTTACTTTTTAATTCTGATTCGGTGAATTTTTCTCGTCGACCTCGGTAAACCTTCTCTTTAGTAACTCCCAAATTGAGTAGTCCATAGGATTACAATCTGGGCTTTGTGGTGGCCACTCATTTTTCGTTATTAATTTTGGTGTATTGCTAATCAGAAACGACTGTGTGGCGTAGCTTGTATGCGACGGTGCTCCATCTTGTTGAAATATGAAATCATTTTCTTGATACAGGCGACGACAATCCGGCAACAATTTTGTTCTTAAAAGTTCAATGTAATTTGCAGAATTCACCTTTGTCTTTTCAGTTTCAATAAAATGAACATCTGTCTTGCCATTCCAAGAGACCCCTGCAGATATCATAACCTTTTTGGAGAATCTTGACGTTTCATGATACAATCTGTTTATTGAAATGTCACACTTTTTACCACGCCCGTAGACATCATTTTGACGGTTTCGCGGAATTTCTAGAGTGAAATCTTTTTCATCCGTGAAGACTATCTTTTTAATATCAACGACAGAGAAATTATGAAGTAACTTTCTGCACCTTGTTTTTCTTTTATCCTTAACAGTATCACTTTTTCTAGAAGATACTATTCTTTTGAAGGCTTTTAGTTTTTGTGCTTTAATTATTCGGTGTACAGAAGTCTTTCCAATATTCAAATGTTTAGCAATTGTTCTTTGTGACAAATGACTTCCTGGTTTATCTTCTTGAGAGCAGATTTTATCGTTGATGTAATCCACATTTTCTGGAACCGAAGCTGTTTTAGGTCTACCGCTTCCTGGTTTTCTGGCAGTACTTCCCGATTCGCGAATCTTCTTTAAGAGTCTTTCCACTGCACGCCTTTTCCACTTTTTGCCGGGAAACTCTTGCAATAACCTTCCAGTCTTCCATCCTTTTTCACAGTAACAATTTTTAATGAGAATACGATCTTCCTCTGACAACATCATTAAGGGTACTGACGAATTGTTAAAAAATAAAAATATCCACAATTTGACTTGTTCATTCCTGTAGAGTTTTGTAATAACTTGCAAAAATATCGCATGATATCGTATAAAAATGATATCGTATAAAAAACGGATATTAACTTATATTGCGATTTTTGTTTTTTTGACCCATGTTGTTACTTTTGTTAATTGCGAGAAAACTATAAAAGATATCAGAATTCCGTTTCTTGCATTCAAAAAAAGAAGTTTGAAAGTATCTTGCATATAAAAATTGTCATGATAAGGAAGGGGGTTACTGAGATATTAATTTTTAAAAAATGCGTCATTTTTTTCGGACCACCCGATATATATATATATATATATATATATATATATATATATATATATATATATATATACGGGGTGTCAGGAAATGATTTCCCCCCCTGTAGAGCAAAAACTAGAAGAGATAGATAAAAACCGGCGAGACCACTTGAAAGAGCGTTAAAATCTGAATAAAAATCATTATATTCTATTCTGTGATTTTAATTCTTACCATTTTTTTCCCCACAGAAACCATGGCATCATCTATTTTGAACGATTCAGAGAAAAAGCGAGTTCTTGACCGCATTCGAGCTGTCACATTTCGTGAAGCAAAGGAAGCTGGTGCAACTTTCATAACTCGACACTGGGTGGCTGAGAGATTAAAAAGATCAGAAGACTTTGTCAAAAGGAATTGGAATAAGAATCCTGAAGATTGTGAAACAGAATTTCGAGGAGGAAGACCGGAGAAATTATCTCAAGAATCGAAAGACATTGTGCTTGCTGCATCACGGCGCCAAAAGAAGAGCTGCTCTGAGGTAGCGAAAGAGATACTTATCCGTCGTGGTAAGATAGTCAATCGGCAACTTGTGCATCAATTTCGAGTTCGCCAAGGCTTGAGTGCTTGGCATGAAATAGCTAAGCCACGGAAGAGTGATCTTAATATTGAAGATCGGCTATGGTTTTGTGATTATCTTGAGGAATGGACGGAAGACGATTTCCTTCACTTGGTTGTCAGCGATGAATTCTTCGTTTATGTCTCCAGAAAACCAAATTTTCAGAATGATCGGGTTTGGGCAACAACTCCTGATGAAGTCCCAGACGACCAGAAGTATCGAGAAATAGTAAAAATCCAGCATGTGTGGGTGTTTTCATTATGTTCTCTATTCGGAAGCTCATCTGGGTTATCAAACCAAGAGGAACCAGTTGGGATGGGCCTTATTTTCGAAATGTAATTTTAGCCCAACATGTAATTCCGTTTTTGAAAGACCCCGAGTGTGTTTTGGATGTTGAACAGGCAACCTTTCTTCACGACAAAGCCCCCTGTATGAAAGCACTTGCGACTAACAACTGCTTAAGGACAATAACATTGATTTTTTCGGAAATAATGAATGGCCTGGCAATTCTCCCGATCTTAATGTCTGTGAACATGTCGGATCCATCATGAAGGTATCGGGTGGAGTCCTTAATGCTGGAACAACCCATTCAGAATCGGTATTCAACAGAAATTATGACTGCAAAGATCAACGAAGTCCTTGAAGAAATGAGTCATGATACCGATCTCTTTGAGACACTTCTGGGATCATACCCCCGTCGATTAATGGCCGTCAGAGCTGCAAATGGGGCAACACTCGATATTAAAACCAGTGTTTTTTATTCAAATTAAACGCTCTTTCGCGTGGTTTTGTCCGTTTTTTTCTATTCCTTTCAGTTTCTTCTGTACAGGGGGGCAATCATCTCCTGACACCCTTTATATATATATATATATATATACAGGGTGATCAAAAAGTAACGCAACCCATGGGAAAACGATTTATTTCAGAGCAAGTGCTGGAAGTGGGCACCGTTCTGTGCTTCACACAAGTGGATACGGCGATTCATCTTCTTAAAGACCCTTTGCAACGTTTCCTGTGAAATTGCATCAACACACTTCTGAATCATCGCCTGCAACAGTAGGAAAAAATCAATTATGTGCGTTTCTCCATGGGTTGCGTTACTTTTTGATCACCCTGTATATATATATATATATATATATATATATATATATATATATATATATATAATTGGAGTACGGCAGTATGAAGACGCTGAAAATATTACTGTAATTGTAACGAATAATAAAGGGAACAACTGATATAAATGTGAGTTATACGAAGTTATATGAGTTATACTGCGGAGAATTTTTCGTCAAAATATCCTTTCTGATTAACACTCACTACTGCAGGGGCATTCTGCCACAGGATTTAAATAGTATTTCACTTCGGATTTTGTTCCTCCACTCTGCAGCGGATCCCACATATATATACACACTGATTGACACCTTCTGCTTTACTCCTCCATCAAGTCCACTTTGCGACAATTCATTGCGGTTAAGGTAAACTGACAGGTGGCCATTTCGTTAGTTTCAACACCTGAAGCTGTTCTTGCTGTTTCGGGTATCTTTTAAGTACTGCACTGTGGTTGGGGCGGCCCTTACCCTGTTAATTGAGAAGTATAAAACCTTTGTCCAAAGGCCTCATTTATGACGGAATTTTGAGGCTGTCTCGTTTTCAGTTGGCTGTAGTTTTTTAGAAACTCGTACAAATTGTTACAAACGTATTTTTTACAAAATTACATCGCTACAATGATCCCAGTATTTAACTAAAGTTTTTCCCGAAATTTATAATGCGTTCAACGGTATGTCCTCAAAACAACCTTGCCTCAAGCGAAAAGACTAGAAAGTTTATACGCCTTACAGAGCCTATACAACATTTTGAAATGCAATTTTCTCATGGTAACCCGAGGAAAATTTACTATATAGTAAATACAAAGGACACTAAACAGTAAGAGACCGGCTGGTCCCTACGAGGCTGTCTGTTTAAGGAAGAACGTTAAAAGATGAAAGAAAATTTAAGGGAAAATGAACATTTTAAAGCAGAGCAAAGAAGGTAGGTTAAAAAAGAGAGGGAAATTTAGAGATAAGAGAAAATTTTGAAGCAAAGAGGAGAGAATCCGAGTGAAATTTCTACAATACTTTTATGCGTTAACGAATGCTTCTAGCTGCGGGATTAAGGCAAGATAAGCATCGTCTCTTTTTAAAGGTCGTCCGAATGAAGTAAATTTTTTTACAGTACCACAAGAAAAATCGGATTTAAAAATGTAAAATTGTAAAATCGTTGAAAAGAAAAGGCAATCTGTAATATGAATGTCATTTTCATTCCAAGGGTGTGTCGCACACATCTCTCAAAATGACTGTTTTTGGCGTTCAAAGAAGTCGCACAACAAGTTATGTTTACATTTGTGACGTGATACTCTAGCGATGTACAAACACTCACACTGTCCCTCTTTCGTCTCACGAGCAAACTACAAACATTTCGTGTTACAGTTTCTCTTCTTTTCAGTACTTAAATTGCTTGTAATTAAGTAATGTTCCCCAGAGAAAGACTTTTGCCGCAAACATTTGCGTCTATAATTTCTTAGCCTTATTTAACACGCGTGTGCGCACACAAACACGCATTTGGCTACTCTACAAAGCCGCGACATTTAAAAAAGCCAATACGTTTAACCAAATCTTATCTAACCTAACCTAACCTTAATTGTATCCCATTTTTTCATTATAAAAGATAAAATTTATAAGATAAACCGCCGCGACACTGCTAATGTCGTGATATGCACGTTCCTGTCGCGATCAGTGTTATTATTATTATCATCATCATTATTACTATTATTATTATTATTACCACTACTAATGATATATATATATATATATATATTATATATATATATATATATATATATATATATAAAACATCCTATTCTGAACAACTCAATAAATGCTCAAATTAATATAAATTTCGATTTGGAAATCTTGGAAATGTACAGGTAAAGACGCGTTCAATCTATGGTCAGGAAGACAATTTTAGAACAGGTTTCCTCTTTACTTCATACTAAAGAATATCCGTGTTGGTGCCCCACTTCCACGCCTTTACCTGCATTCTAGTGCCCAGAATATATATTGTATAGTGTCAGATTTGCATAAAATGTCGCCAAAATCTGTCACAACTGCAATATATATATATATGGTTTGATAATGATGATCAGTAGTGGATGAAACGAGTATGTAACTTACTTATGGAAGTAATCCTACAGAGCACAGGAGTTAAAACAAGTTTGGGGGCAGTTTGTCCCTCAATTAAAAAAACCAATAAACATGAATTTTGGTATAAAATTTTTGCTGTTTTTCACAAATAAAATATAAGTAAATATTTGAAATAATTAAACATGTTTGTCACAAGCCAAACAAACCCTTCACACCAAAGAAATATGACGGCACAGTAATACTTGTACCATGAAATAACATAACACGAATTTCGATGTCACATAAAAGATGTACCTGCTTTTATACAGTTTTCTCAATATTGAATTTATATAAAATGTTAGAAATTTTTTTTCACTTCTACTTTTGAATCCCCGTCTTTATTGCAAAACCCCTGGGCTGTAACCCCGTTAGGCCTCGGCTTCTTCCGCAAATACAATCATGCTTAAAAACACAAAGATGCTTTCGCTAGCTACAACACCAAATAAAAATTTATAAATATTTCCTTTTCATTCGGGGGTTTATTCTAGCAGGATAACCAGGATGCCCATTTATCTACCATCCAATTTTCTACCTTTTTGTTGTAACTGTTAAAGAAATTTTTCTCCAAAAAATATATTGTATAAAATGAAAAAAATATTCAAAGGCTTTTTGTGTGTTCAGAAATACATCTCGTCAGGGAATGATGCTAGCTCTTTCACATCATAATTTCATCGAGATAATTGAAGCTCATATACAGGAACTACATTGTCTATGTAAACATTTTATTTCTAATGAAATTTAAATTTTATCCTACAATGTCTGTGTGTGTATATATATATATATATATGTATATATATTAGTGATGTAGGTCACATCCGCATCCGCATCCGCATCCGCGGAACATCCGCATATTTTCTCGCATCCGCATCCGCACCCGCATCCGCACTTCGGACTGCAGATGTCGTGCGGATGTGGACCGTTGAGATAAAATGTCATTAATAAGCGGAAATTATCAAATTCTACTATATTAATAGAACTAGTTCATTGTGCGCAAAGTGATGCAAGCGACAAGACGAGAGGCTGTTCTTGTATGAAGTTACTCTCTTGCAACCTACTTAGATCCACGTTACAAAGCTAAGTTATTTTCACCTAGTACTTTAGAACGAGTTAAATCATCACTTGGCAAAGCAGTTGAAGAGCTTCAATCTCTTGAATCTGTCGCTTCGCCACCCACCAAAAGAATAAAAGTTTCAGTGACAGAACCAACACCTTCAACAAGCAAATCTATCACAGAATCTGTCTCTCAGTTTCTTGGGTCAAGCAGCAATGACGAGACCTACGCGATGTCAAAAGATGTAGTAAAAATGATCGAGAGCTATCACCAAGAAAAACGCCTGGCTGCATGTGACAATCCTATTAGTTGGTGGAAAAATACGCAGAATATCTATCCATACTTGAGTAAACTTGCAAGGAAACATTTAGCCTGTCCTCCAACAAACGTACCAAGCGAGAGATTATTTAGCAGTGCTGGATTAATATATGATGAAAAGAGAAACAGACTGGCAGCAGAAAAGGCAGAAAAATTAATGTTCCTTAAGCATGACCTTCCTATAATTAAGTTTGAACATTAAACGATGAACATCTTAGTTTACTTTATTTTAATTACTCATTTATAAATATGCCTAATAAAACTTTAAACTTAATATAAATAGTTATCAAGCTAATTAAAGATCTCTTTCTATAAGGGTGGAGGTTGGGGAAAGAGGTCGGTGGGTGCATTTGAGTTGGGTTCACGTCCCGCATCCTGGTAACACAATTATGGTTTCTAATTGTGGCTGAAACTCGACAAAATATAACGAATTTATTTGCAGACGAATTCACTAATTGATTTCTATATTAGTTAGATGCTTGATATTATTTTATATGTTCAGAGAAAAGTACAGCAATTATTGTACAATTAATCAATTATACTACATTATAGCTACAGCTCTCTCTATATAATAACTTATTATACGTTAAACACAACAAATCTCGAATATATCCTAAAAAATAACGAAAATGTAGACATCCGCATCCGCATCCGCATCCGCGGATGTTGAAATCAAACATCCTCATCCGCATCCGCATCCGCGGATGTGAAAAAAATGACATCCGCTACACCACTAATATATATATATATATATATATATATATATATATATATATATATATACACATTATAACTGCAAACACGCAGTATAATTAACGTAAAGAACGGCGCTTTGTATAGGAGAATTATTCGCGCGCAGATGAGAGCGAAAGAACGAAACAAATGAAAAAATGAGGTACCCACCCGGGAATCGAACCCGGATCTTCCGATTGCCGGTCAGATATGATAACCACTACACCACAGGCCTCACCCAAACAAATGTCGTAATTCCTCTACATACGCGCATGCGGGAGGTGCCCCTTTGGGCATTGGTTTCTGCGCGTATGTAGAGGAATTACGACATTTGTTTGGGTGAGGCCTGTGGTGTAGTGGTTATCATATCTGACCGGCAATCGGAAGATCCCGGGTTCGATTCCCGGGTGGGTACCTCATTTTTTTCATTTGTTTCGTTCTTTCGCTCTCATCTTGCGCGGATAATTCTCCTATACAAAGCGTCGTTCTTTACGTTATATATATATATATATATATAATATATATATATATATAATTTGTGTCAGTGAGAAACCTTAGTGTACTTTTGCAGATTAATTAAATTCATGTATTGTACACTTTTTTAGACTCCCACACGTCGGATTTTCTTGTACGATCTACTTTTTGAGTTTTACCTTTTTTGAGGATAGGTTATGTTGGGTTAACTTAACCTAACTTAACGTGTAAGGGATGAGGAAGCAAAAGGACGATTTATTTGACTTTGAGTTTTTTAAGTAAAACCCTAACGCGGATGAAATTCGAAAAAAATCATTGTATATGGTAAAGAAAAAGGCAATATATTTAAACTGTGTGTGTGTGTGTGTGTGTGTGTGTGTGTTTTAAAATTTGTAAAGTGCTCAGCATGTTACTGTATAGATGATTTTTGCTCTTCAGAAGAAAGAACGAGGTTTCGAATAAACTTTGAATGACTCGCTAGTCAATTATGTTGATTTTCTTGGGCGTTAAGACCTTTACTATGGTTTTATCTGTCCACCGAAATCGCTTTTAAATAGCTAGTGCCGTTAATTTCCTCTCTAAATATAAAGTTGCTAATATTAAGAAAGAAGTTCTCTCTCTCTCTCTCTCTCTCTCTCTCTCTCTCTCTATATATATATATATATATGAAGGACTGAAAAGCACCTGTTCTAAATTTACCTTCATGCCAGAATTTCTATCACAATGCGGCTCCCTTGGGATACAAAGACAATAGAGCCGCGTATTTTGAGATATTCATCTTTATTAGGTCCATAAAGCATAAACTTTTCGAGTTGTGTGTGTGTGTGTGTGTGTGTTTAAGGGAAACATATGAGCTTACGCGCATCACACAGAAACAAAAAAAAGCTTCCCGCAACCTTCTATACATAGAAATATTATATTGTGTCTTAAATCACCCCAAAAAGAAGTTTCGAGGCAAAATTTCTTGGCCGCTCGGGGTGCGAACCCATTTTTTTTCTTTGACCATTACTACACCCTGGATTTTTTAGATGAACTTTTTTCCGATGCAAATATAGGGACGTCTCTGCTACCCTTTGGCTAACCTTTGGTTAGCTTCCTGCTCGAATTGATCATTCTGTCAAAGGTCAAGCTTTTCACTCCACCTTAGACCTACAGCATATCTAGGAATCCGCTCCATGCACCATCAACATCCCAGCGTTTTAACCACTAGGTCGTATAGGATACCCATTTATCTACCAACTAATTGTGTGGGAGTTTAAAAAAAGTATACAATACATGAATTTAATTAATCTGCAAAAGTACACTAAGGTTTCTCACTGACACAAATTTATATATATATATATATATATATATCACACACACACACACACACACAGACATTGTACGATAAAATTTAAATTTCATTAGAAATAAAATGTTTACATAGACAATGTAGTTCCTGTATATGAGCTTCAATTATCTCGATGAAATTATGATGTGAAAGAGCTAGCATCATTCCCTGACGAGATGTATTTCTGAACACACAAAAGCCTTTGATAATTTTTTCATTTTATACAATATATTTTTTGGAGAAAAATTTCTTTAACAGTTACACAAAAAAGGTAGAAAATTAGATGTAGATAAATGGGCATCCTGGTTATCCTGCTAGAATAAACCCCCGAATGAAAAGGAAATGTTTATAAATTTCTATTTGGTGTTGTAGCTAGCGAAAGCATCTTTGTGTTTTTTAAGCATGAGTGTATTTGCGGAAGAAGCCGAAGCCTAACGGGTTACAGCCCAGGGGCTCTGCAATAAGAAGGGGATTCAAAAGTAGAAGTGAAAAAAATTTCTAACATTTTATATAAATTCAATATTGAGAAAACTTGTATAAAGCAGGTACATCTTTTATGTGACATCGAAATTCGTGTTAGTCATGTTATTTCATGGTACAAGTATTACTGTGCCGTCATATTTTCTTTGGTGTGAAGGGTTTGTTTGGCTTGTGACAAACATGTTTTAGTTATTTTAAATCTTTAGTTATTATTTTATTTGTGAAAACACCAAAAATTTTATACCAAATTCATGTTTATTGTTTTTTTTTAATTGAGGGACAACTGCCCCCAAACTTGTTTTAACTCCTGTGCTCTGTAGGGTTACTTCCATAAGTAAGTTACATACTCGTTTCATCCACTACTGATCATCATTATCAAACCCTATATATATATATATATATATATATATATATATATATATATTGCAGTTGTGGCAGATTTTGGCGACATTTTGCAAAGTCTGACACTATACAATATATACTCTGGGCACTAGAATGCAGGTAAATGCGTGGAAGTGGGGCACCAACACGGATATTATTTTGTATGAAGTAAGAGGAACACTTGTTCTTAAATTGCCTTCCTGACCATAGATTGAACGCGTCTTTACCTGTACATTTCCAAGATTTCCAAAATCGAAATTTATATTTAATTTGAGCATTTATTGAGTTGTTCAGAATAGGATGTTTTATATATATATATTCATTAGTAGGGGTAATAATACTAATAATAAAATTGTAATAATGATGATGCTAATAATAATAATAACAACTGATCGCGACAGGACGTGCATATCACGACATTAGCAGTGTCGCGGCGTTTATCTTTATAAATGTTATCTTTTATAATGAAAAAATGGGATACAATTAAGGTTAGGTTAGGTTAGATAAGATTTCGTTAAACTATTGGCTTTTTTAAATGTCGCGATATAGAACTGAATGCGAAAATGTGTGAAGATGTCGCGGCTTTGTAGAGTAGCCAATGCGTGTTTGTGTGCGCACGCGCGTGTTAAATAAGGCTAAGAAATTATAGACGCAAATGTTTGCGGCAAAAGTCTCTCTCTGGGGAACATTAATTTTTTCTTTCTTTTTTTTGTAGCAAAGGGGGGTGTGGGGTGGCATTCTTGCAACAAAGGTGGGTGGGGTGGCACTCTTGCAACATTCCTGCACTCATACCTTTTAAGAAATACTACTGTCCCTGTGTCTATGCCCGTGTACTTGTCCCTTATGGAGAATAAGAGTTGGTAAAGCGAATTTAAGAGTTTCCCACATAGAAGTGTTTATGAGGGATGTGATTAAACATGGGTTGCTCAGTGGCTGCCCATGCTATGTGGGCACAATACAACCAGAGACGTCTCTAAAGTGTGGGGGACTAAGTATAGGAGTAATTGTTTAATCAAACTTCTACAGGGTTACATTGTGATATTATTTTCAAAATATCTATCTCTCTATTTATCTATGTCTATCTATCTATCTATTTATCTATCTATCTACCGAGAGAGAGAGAGAGAGAGAGAGAGAGAGAGAGAGAGAGAGAGAGAGAGAGAGAGAGACCTAACTCATCGTTGATTTATGTAAATGCTAGGTATTAAGTTTATGAAAGCGTTTGCACCACAAGAAAGGTTGTAACCACAATATAAATATTGCCTATAAGCTCAACAAAAGAACGACATCCCTGACAATAACGGTAATGATTTATCTATATATTATCTTGACATCGGCCAACAAACGATAAGACCATTTTACTTATGCCTTCTCAACGTCAGTAAAGACGGTGCTATAAAAACAAAGCTTCTCTCTTTCCTATCAAAAGACAATATTGATTTTCCGCCTTTGAAATCGTCAAAAGAAGTTTTATTATGTGGATGCACCTTTTTAAGGCCTTCTCTGGAGGGTGAAGAGTTCAAGAAGGAAGGAGTGTTATTCACGGTGAGGGTGAAGTGTTCAAGAGTTAGCCTCCTTTCATTTACACACACACACACACACACACACACACATTTTATATATATATATATATATATATATATATATATATATATATACATACTTTTGGTAACCTTTGGTTTGCTTCCTCCCGAATTGTTCATTCTGACGAAGGTCAAGCTTTTCACTCCACCTTAGACCTACATTTTAACGTGGAATCCGAACCACGCCACACCAGCAGCCCAACGTCTTAACCACTAGGCTACCCAGGGTATCCATTTGTCTACAACCATTTTCTTTATTGTGTGGAAGGATGACAGCTGCTGGGTTTTTGCTGCGCGGCGCCTGCCGTCACCGAGTCTCGATCCCGGGGCCGATGGATTCGTTGTCAGCGACGCTAACCACTACACCACCGAGGCGCATATATATATATTTATATTAGTGTATGAAGGTTCTATATTTAAGCAATGAATTATGTGTATGTGTTCCGTTACCATGGAAAAGTTCATCGTGTACAGTTTCTGAATATTATATTTACACACACACCACACACACACACACACACACACACATGGGCGTACGGGATAAGTAGTCACTGGGGGGTCCAGGTGTTTTGGACCTGACAAGAAAGATGTTGCTCAGAGCTTCAGACAGACATTTCCATAACCTAAAAAAATTATTGAGCATACAAGACAAGACAACTGTACAGTATACAGATATACAACTATACAAGTGGTCAAATAAAATTAATTTGAGAAATAATTTCAGTTCACAGTTTTACCTTTAATCCTGTTTTTCTCCCTTTTTAATTTTTCTCTCATTGACATGATGTGATGGACCCGACAAAGTGAGGTAAATGGACCCGATTAGTGGCGTACTAAGGGGGGTGCGAGGGGGCGGTCCGCTCGGGTGACAGCCAGGAGGTGGGTGCCATCGCCGAGAGTTGAAATACCAGTACAAGTTTTCAAACCAAATGAAAAATTCGCCAAAGTAGAAAAAAAATTAAAATGTTCAACTGTTACAACAGCTTAATGTTAATTTCCACTATAAAATAAATTTTTATTTTTATTGGCAATACAAAATTTACAAATGAAAAATTAAAATATTTGATAAAAATTACATCGAAAGGCGAACGTTTGTTGACGTTTTAGTCATCAGTTTGTTGAGCATAGCCAGCTGGCTGCAACTGACATTCCAAGTCTTGTTCACTTGACACTGTGATTCCACATACGTGAGGTATGTTTCATTAAATAATTATGATAAAGCATAAAGTGCTGGTGTTTATAACAATATCATGGTACTTATACCAGTGTCTAGTAATTTTTTGACGATGTGGTATCATAGTGATGTTTAAGTGTTTATAATTGATAATGATAATTAATAATGATAATAATAATGATAATTAATTGTCTCTGCTTGTCTGGGTTGATAATCTGATAGCTCAATGGGTATCTGGTTGTAAAAAGTTTGAGAACCACTTGTTTGAAGCTTTTCTGTTGTAATAATTTTTTTTACTTCTTTATTTACTGGATATACTGTTAATTTCATTTTGTCAGTGGTCTAGTTATTTGTGAGTATGCTCATAGTTTTTCTGCTTTTTTAGGAGTCGTGTTTGCACTTAACCCCCCCCCCCCAAATAATATTAATAATAATAATAATAATATAATCACAGACAATTTGTCAGTTAATGTATTTCAAGTCATAATAGTTCATGCTTGTTACGCATGTTCATGCCTTATACCTTTTGATTTTAAAATTTTGCAGAAAACATCCACTATGAAACGAAATCGACCCAGTGGATTCCAACAAGAAAATGAAGAAGGCAAGAGAAGAGGTAGCTCAGGCAATGTCCGGATCAATTTTGAAGTATGTGACGCCTTCAACATCAAGTGCATAGGAGAAAGTCCTGAAGATATTCAGCCTTGTGAATCTGAAGGGCAAATACAAGAAGCATCTTCACAAGAGGATTCAAATGAGAGAGCAAGGATTGGAGGATGGCAATTCATCTTCTAAAAGTGAAACTGATGAAGAGGAAGGAGACACCAGCAGAAGTCCACACCAACAGGAGAAGACTCTGATGAAGAGGAGACGGATAGATTTTTCAATTTATTCTGATGTCGCTGCTTGGCCAATCCTGGTTCTAAATGACTTGAGAGTTGATCTTATTAAGAGGAGAAGTGAACCCTTCCAAAATAGGGATGGACCTTTCAATGCAGTTCAAAGACAAGGAGAGAAATCCAAAGGGAAGAGTCGACAGCTGACCACTGCATGGTCCTATAAGCTCTGCCAAGTGGCGAGAAAGTTTTGAGAACATGGATGGTTTACTCTCCATCAAAAGAAAGTTTGTTTTGTTTTTCCTGCAGACTGTTTGCTCTTGATGACAAAGGAATTGGAACATCCAGCTTTGTCACTGGGTTTCAAGCATGGTGGAAGCTAAACCCAAAGGTGTCTGACCATGAGGCTTCTGAGCAGTATCTCTTATACCTGGAGAAATGGAAGACCTTGGGAGCAGGGTTAAAGCTTCAAAAACCATTGATCAAGTTCATCAAGCAACAATGGACAAGGAGAGAAAGAAATGGAGGGATATTTCACATCGCCTCTTGGACGTAACCTTGTTTTCTGGCTCACCAAAATCTTCCTTTTAGTGGTCACAAAGAGGACATGTCCATCAGCAACAAAGGAAACTTCATGGAATTGGTAGAGTTGCTGTCAAATTATGATCCAGTTTTGAAAGAACATTTTGTAAGGATTAAGCATTCTATTTCATCTGGGAGGAGAGTGGCTTCGTATTTATCTCCAAAGATTCAGAATGAGTTCATTTGCCTTTTGGGGAATTACGTCAAAGAGAAAATAGTGGCTGATATCAAGAAAGCAAAGTATTTTGGGATTCTTTTTGACAGTACTCCTGATGTGTCCCACACTGATCAGATGTGTGAAGTGATCAGATACGTCCATATTGAATGTGACAAAAACTGAAGTAAAGGAATCATTCTTGGGCTTCTTCCCTATTGCCGAAAGACTGCTGCTGAGCTCACAGGGTATCCTGAGACATCTGGAGAGAGATGGACTGGAAATAAACCTGTGCCGTGGTCAAGGATATGACAACGCTGCAACTATGGCTGGGATTCATGGTGGTGTTCAGTCAAAGATCAGAGAGATTAATCCCAAGGCTTTGTTTGTGCCTTGTGCAAATCATTCTCTGAACCTTTGCGGAGTGCACTCATTTGGAAGCGTTTCTTCATGTGACTTTTTTTGGAACCTTGGAGAGAGTCTATTTCTTCTTTTCAGTCTCAACTCATCGATGGAAGTACTGATGGAGAATGTAGGCATGACAGTCAAAAGACTTTCCCAGACAAGATGGAGTGCTCATTATGACGCTGTGAAACCAGTGAAGGCAAATTTTGAAAAGCTGACCTCAACCCTTGAAGTACTGCGCAATCCCAAAGAAAATGTGGACACAAGGGGATCAGCTCAGATTTTGCTGTCTGCTGTATGTGATTTCTCTTTATTGAGTTACCTTCTTTCTGATGTGAAGTCCTGGAAGAAATTAATCTCACACAAAAGTATTTGCAAACAGTTGGAATCACCTTGAAAAGTGCATTGTGAAGCTCCAAGCTCTAAAACTGTTTCTTGAAGATCAGCGCAATGAAATTGTGGAGAGGGCCATTCATTATGCAACTACAAAGTGTGAGGAAATGGACATTTCTATGGGGAGAAGAGGGAGAGTAAAGCTCCGAAAAAGGATGCCAGAGAGATGGCAAAGGATGCTGGTCTCACATTGCCAGAGGAAGTAAAAAGGGCTATGTTTGATGTCTTAATTGCTTTCATCAAGAATTGGAGATTCGTTCTAAGGCAATGGATCAAATTCTGTCAATCTTCGCTGTTATTCAGCCAAACACTTTGGTTGTTGCAACAGAAGAAGAATTTCGAAAGTATATTCCAAATTTGACTCAGATTTTCGATGAATTCTCTGATGAAGATATCAGTGTGGAAATTGGACGACTTCGGAGGCATTTGGAAGCTGCCAAAATCAGCGTTGAAGAGGCAAAGAAATGGATAGCATTGCAGTTTCTGGAGTTTATTGTGAAATGGGATTTTTGTGAATCTTTGCCAAGCTTGTCACTGTGTTTGAGATTTTTTTTGACTGTCTGTGTGTCTATTGCTTCATGTGAAAGAGGTTTTTCCAAATTGAAATTGATAAAAAATTTCTTTCGTTCGACCATGAGTCAGACAAGATTGACAAATCTGGCTTTACTTTCAATGGAACATGAATATGCAAAGAAGGTGAATTTTGATGAGGTCATTAATCAATTTGCAGAAATTAAGGCTCGAAAACAGGGACTGTGAATCCTCTCTATTTACCTTTGAAGAATAGGCTGAGCGTTGAGATTGGATTTCCTGTGTTTTTTGTATAAAATAAAATGCAGTATTACCTGTTCACTGAATTTTTAATGTCCTGCATTTTTCTTATTTCCAATTTGCTTATGACAGTACTGTACTGTTTAAAAATCTACTTGCAAACATAATATATTTTTCTGTGTTTAAATTTTAAAATTATTTATGGGGGATGCCAAAAGAAGGATCTGCCCTGGGTGCCAAATACTTTAGGTACGCCCCTGGACCCGATACAAAGGTTGAATGGGGGGTCCAGGACCCCCAAGTCCCCCGCCTCCTACGCTCATGCGACACACACACATTATTTTAATTAAGACTGATAGATGTATGTGTAACTGCGTCAAAACTTTGACAAAAAGCACAAACGCCGCTAATTATGAGCACCAAAATTACGTCTCATTACGAAAACGTATTCATATATATACAGTATATATATATTAGGGTGGCTATCAGCATATAGGGACAAAAAAAATTTTTTAACAGAGTTCGGAAGGTCGAATTTTGTTCTTTATCATGAGAAAACTTAGCAAACCATCTTTTAAAGCAATCAAATCATATTTAGGGGTGGCGCACGGCAATATAAAAATGTAACGTAATGTACTTTTAATCAGTAGTAAAATACCCCATTTATTTCTTTGCAAAATTTGCAGAAATTATTATTGAAATGTTTATATGAAATATTCATTTGTTTTCAGATATATAGTTGTATTTATGATATAATATCAATATATATAACTACTTCTTGTGACTTTTGGCATCTGAAAAACTGTCAAGAAGCAAGCTACAACTCAAATCCTCAGTTAACTACATGCTGAGGAAATGCGTATGTGGTAGTAATTCGTGCTCCATTTATTTCACGGTTAGGAGTTTCACGCCCTAAAATTTTCAATTTTTTTGCAATCATGGCTAGTACTAGTTATAGTACTCATTCTAAAACGGATATATGGCTTGTTGGTCCAACTTTACCAAAAATATTAGGGGATAAACGCCGTTCTCAGCAGCAAGTTTTGGCACATTTTATTTTACCATCATTCAGAGATGAAGCTCCCCTTGATAGATAGTGCTAAGAACACTTTGATCAGTGTTATGGGTTCCTGGAAGAAAGCCAGTATTTCAACTGCGCATGAACATGATCTTATTAAGCGGTTGCTCAAACTTCATTCTGAATGGAAAGCATTACAAAAAAGTAAGTCCCGTCGATCTCAAAAGCAAATTTCCAATGAACCACACTTCACATCACGACTCAATGAACTATTTGACATTGCACACGAGAATGCTCTGTCTATGATGAAATAGAAAAAGATAAGAAATTCCTTATTGCTCAGCGCATTGGAAGGAAAGGTCACATAGCTGGTACTGAAAAAGTGACAACAATGAAGCAAAGAAATAAGATAATTATTGAGCAAAATTTTATTAGTCGCAAGAGAAAACATGAAAAAGAAATACAACAACTAAGCAAAGTTGCAACAATAGATTCAAGTTCCAGTAGTGATAACGAGTCGATCCATTTGGAAAATAGTACATCTCAAAAATTGAAACGTTTTTCTCAGGGTGACACCCAACCACAATTGAAGAAAGCAAGCCCTCAAAACATAATTCTTCCGAATTAGCGTAAGCTCTAGACCGTACAAAGACCAGTAACCGAGCAGCAGCTCATATCGTTGCTGCTACAGCAGAAAGTTTAGGATATGATGTAGAGTCATTATCGATCAATAAAGATCCTATTCGCACTAAAAGGATGAAAATTAGAAAAGAAACTTCAGCTAATATGAATGAACACCTTGCTCCAGAAACCCCCCCTAGTAGTTCACTGGATGGGAAATGCTACCTGATATCACAGGAAAAAACTCTGTCGGTCATTTGCCTGTGGTAGTGACTGGTAAAGATATCGGCAAGCTTCTTGCAGTCCCTAAACTTACGAAAGTGCAAAATCAATTGCAAAGGCTGTTGTTGAAACTGTAAAAGAATGGAATTTAACCAACCAGATCAAAGCTATTTCGTTTCATACCACGGCAAGTAATACAGGAAAGAGAGGAGGTGCCTGCATCCTGACTGAACAAATGTTGGACAGAAATCTTCTGCACCTAGCCTGTCGTCATCATATCCATGAGATATATTGGAAATGTATTTGGCGTGGTCCTTCATCAGGACCTGATATTGCTTTATTTAAGCGATTACAGCTAGAATGGAGTAACATTGATAAGAGTAAGCTTGAACCAGTGATTGGTGATAAAAAAGTGACCTTAGACATATCTGAATGGAAGGAAATAATTGAATTCTGCAAAACTAACCTCGAAGAACGTCAACCAAGAGATGATTACCGAGAAACCTTAGAATTAACATTGTTGTTTCTGGGAGAAGTACCCCCACGAGGAAGAAGATTGATGCAACCAGGTGCTCTACATCGTGCACGTTGGCTAGGAAACGTAATTCATTCTATAAAGATTTATCTTCTCTGTTCACAGGTTCGTCTAACATCAAGAGAAATATCATCTTGAAGAAGATTAAATTTATTCACTATAAATTTATGTAAAAGCATGGTTCCAATGCCCACAAGCAATTTTAGCTGCTGCAAATGACCTTGAGCTCCTTCAGCAATTAAAAACTTACCCAGACACTGTCGTCTCCAAATCTGCAGGCAAGGCATTCGATAATCATTTGTGGTATTTAAGTGAACGTCTGATTGGTCTCTCTTTCTTTGATGATCGTGTACCTTTAGAAATGAAGAGATTGATGGTCGCAGCTCTAAAAATGAAGGAGATAAATGCCCTCCGAATAGAATTTAGCAAATGATTGCTGAAGAAAAAGATCTGTTATCATTTGTCACAGCAAACTTTCGACAACTGTTCTCAATTTTAGGGTTGGAAGATGACTTTCTAACTTCTGTAGATCCAGCTCAATGGGAACAGATTCCAGATTATCAAAACGCTTCCAAGCTTCTTAAAAGCATGAAGGTTGTCAATGATATAGCAGAAAGGGGATAGTTATTGATAAAGGACTTTAACGCCTTTGTAACGAAAATGAGGAACATACAGTTTTTGCTTCAGGTCGTTGAGGAACATCGTAAAACATTCCCAGATGCAAGAAGAGAAAACATTAGTTGAAGTCTCCAAAGTTCAACCAGGCGACAATGAGTTGTTAGCACCAACGAAACCCCCTCCATTGAGAGGATAATACTCACCCTTATGGGTGAGGGGGACCTGGAGCTGAACTCAAAAAGACTAAGCTAAAATCTTTTGGACTCTTGCGGCACTTCTAAAACATTTCCGATTTGTATGCAAATTGGTATTCTGTTTTTTTTAGGGAATGAGAACAATATTATAGTTTCCGAAATTAACTTTTTGAAGATTATGTTTATACAGCCACCCTAATATATATATAGTATATATATATATATATATATATATATACACACTGCTGTCTCAGATAGTTTACATTTTTCCATTGTGATGCATGAGGAAACAAACTTCGTATTCAATTTAAATACACATTTAATGAATGGAAATCAAATACAAGTAACCATACTGTACTTATACAGAATATATCTTGCTATAACCTAATAACAATCTTTGATTCACATTGATCAGACTCTTCAAACATTGTGATCACAGCAATTTAACGCAAACTGTACATGATCAGCTTATATAAAGTATTGTAGTAGCTAATCCCTCACATTTAACATTCAAATATACTCGTAACTGATGAAATATTGTAATGTTTGGTTGCTATTAAAATAATTTTTTCCTTTCTACAGATCCAGTAACTTTCAGGTTACTCTTTGTACTGCAAAAATAGATCTACTAGGATCAATTGTTTGGTTTAAACAAAATGGCTAAAATTTCAGTTGAATAGCGCCATAGAATTGTGTTTCTGTGGAAAGAAAGAAAAACATTTAGTGAAACAGTTCGCATCACTCGATTTTTAAGGTGTGTTATCTGAAGCATTAACAATAAATACAGAGAAATATCTTCTGTAAATGACAAACTCAGAACTGGAAGACCCAAAAAGCTTTCAAATAACGATAAACAATACATGAAGATAATTATTATCTTTAAGGAGTAGAAAGAAGACAAGTGTTAAATTAGCAACGAAACTGGCAGAAGGCTCGGGTGTTGTTGTTCATCCACCAATAGTACGAAGGTCAGTTTTGAAATCAGGAGTTAAAGGAGTAAGAAAACCCCTATTAAGAAAGGGGAACAAAGCTAAAAGGCTAAAATATGCACAAGAACTCAGAAATTGGACTATGGAACAATGGTCAAAGGTGCATTGGACGGACGAGTCAAAGTTTCAGTTATTTGGATGTAATCGAAGACAGTATGTTAAATGACGAACAACTGAAACCTATAAAGAGCTGCTGGGTACAAACAGATTTTGATCTACCATGCTATCCTTAGTGGTGCAAGGCTTATTGGTCCGAACTTTATCTTACAAAGCACACAGCTGGAATGATTAAAACCGATTTGCGAACGAAAGAACGAGCTGGAGCCCTTCAACGCATGACATGGCCCCCTCAAAGCCTAGATCTCAATATCACTGAAACAGTATGGGACTATTTGGATAAAGAAAAAATAAAACAGAATCCCATCAACTTTAGATGATCTGCGAAAGGTCTTGGAAGAAGAGTGAAACACCATACTCGACCCAGAAGAGTTTAAAACAAAATTAAATGAAAAGTGACCCTGGAAGAATTTCAGCCTTTTTAAAGGAAAAGTGGGGACATACCCACTATTAGTTTATATAAAAATTATTCTGCATAAATATGGTTATTTGAAGTTGATTTTAATTTCATTAAAATTGTATTTGCATTGAATATAAAGTTTTTGTCTCTTTATTCTTTATGCAACAGAATGAAAAAATGCAACATGTCCAAGACTTTTGCACATATATATATATATATATATATATATATATATATATATATACTAGTGTGGACCGGATATCCGCATCATTTTTAACATCCGCATCCTCATCCGCACTTCTGACTGCGGATGTTATGCGGATATTACCTCTAATAAATTATGCAATTTACAATTAAATTAGCTTATAAAGTAGCTTATAAGGCCCAGTCATGCACATTTCATGTAAATTATAATTATTTATTAATGAACAAACAAATACATAAACCTCAAAATATAAATACCTGGTAACACAGAAAATTGAATGAAACTTGTTTCATTGAATTTTCTCTGGCTGAAACTCTTGAGAAAGTTATTATTTTTATCATAATGAAAACATTAATATTAATTTTAATTCTTATGCATTGTCTGCGATAATAGTAATATCACGAAATTTGAAAAATTATGTCATATATTCATAATTCTATATTATAT
>JAJOZX010007518.1:137500-147500 GCA_023014485.1 Bathynomus jamesi
TAACTGACATAGCTGAGGACGTTACCAGAGACAGCACAGTAACATCCTTTGCCGATGCCACAAAGATCAGTAGAAAAATAAGAAACCTAGAAGATATAGGATCTCGACAAACAGACATGAACAGAATCTACAAGTGGACGGAAGACAACAATATGAAGTTTAACACTGAGAAATTTCAGCTGTTACGGCACGGAAAAAGAGAGCACCTAAAATCCATGGAATATTATACCCCAAATGGAGAAGAAATTCAGAGAAATTTTAAAGCAAAAGATTTAGGGGTTGTAATGACTGATGATGCGAAATTTTAAACACAAAATAAAATAGCAGTAAACAGAGCAAAGAGAATAACTGGGTAGATACTGAGAACCTTTAAACGAAGGGATAGGAATATAATGATTCCTCTGAAAACACTGATCATACCAAAATTGGAATACTGCTCGGTCCTAACATCCCCATATAAAAAAGAAGACATTAGACAGCTGGAAGGGATTCAGAGAAGCTTCACAGCCAAGATCAATTGGTGCAAAGAACTAAATTACTGGGAAAGGTTACGCGAATTAAGCCTATATTCACTGGAAAGGATAAGAGAGAGATACACCATTATTTACACTTGGAAAATAATGGAGAAACTAGCCCCTAATCTTACTCTGAATCCCGTAACTCTCCAAACAACGGTGGAAAGTAGAAAAGGAAGACTGTGTCGTGTTCCCAAATTAAAGGCTAGACAGGGAACATCCTTAACCCTGAAATAAAGTAGTTTTGTTGTGAGAGGACCAAAACTGTTTAATCAGCTGCCCAAACACCTAGGGAACATGAATGGTGTTGCGATGGATATCTTCAAAAGAAGATTAGACACCTGGCTCAAAACAATCCCCGATGAGCCAGGCGTACCTGGCTATGTGAGGTGGAGAGTACAAGAAACCAACTCACTACTTCACCAGGCCAACTCGAGAGGAAGGGCGACAAGCTTGACATTCGTGAAATGAGGAATCATCGCACGGAACCTTTGAAAGGTTGAAAGGAAAGGTGTATATACTTATATATATTAGGGATGTTGCAAAGCAAATATCCGTATCCGAGGAACAACATCCGCATTCTTTTTACACCCACATCCGCATCTGCATCCGCAGATATGAAGCTGAAAATTCGCAACCACATTCGCATCCGCGAATGTAAATTTTTTGACATCCGCATCTACTGTACATCCGCATTCACGGATTCAATTTTTTACTTCTGTAGCATCCCTAATATATATATATATATATTATATATATATATATATATATATATATATATATATATATATATATATATATCTTTCTGCCTGGTGACGGTTGCACGTGTTTCATTTGAAGTCCAAATGACAGTGGTATTACAACAAAAATCCTGAATTTAATCAGTTTTCAGCAGTACCAGTACGTGAGTAAATATACTATACACAGTTGTATTTCTCTTTATGTAGTAAAATCGCGGCGTATGTCAAAATAAAGTAAATAAACAAATCACTTACACCTATACAGTGTTTTTCCGAGTGTTTTCGTTCGAAAGGAAATTAGTTGCCCATCGAAAGGCAATACGCCTCAGTTATCCCCCGCGGTCACACTCCCGGGCACCAGTCAGTGAGAATATACAGCGTGTCACATCCCCAATCTCCCGGAGGAACGAAGGAAAAACGTTCCCTCCCCCAGTTTTTGAGTCAAACCAAATACCTCTCTCAATTACCCCTTTTGAGTAAATTTTCGGGCACCATCTTTTACCTACTATTAGAAACATGGCAACGGCAAATAAATTCCTACAACCCTGTGGGTACTGTAAAAAAGAAAACATGAAGCAAAGGAAATTAGGTGTGACCTCTGCCAAATCCCATTCAAATTCAGATGCCTGAAATGGCAAGAGGAGAAAACTCTCTTATAACAGGCACAAAACAGCTGAATGGGCTAAAATTTTTCAACAAAAAACTGCATGACCGAAATAAAAGACAGTAGCACCAATAGAAAAAACAAGTAGCAAATCAAGAAAGTAGAGTGAAAGTCAAAACAAAGACCCCCAAGTAAAAATGGGGAAGAAATTACATGCAAATATTATGTGAAAGGAAATTGTAGATATAAAGAAGGACAATGCATATATGAACAACCTCCTTTGTGCAATTTCTTCTACAATAAGGGTCACTGTAAATTCGGTGACAACTGCAGATTCTACAATCCAGAAATTTGCAAGACTTACGCGACATATGGATCCTGCCAATACGGGAAAAACTGCTACCACTAACCTCTCCCGACATATTCAAAGGACAAAGGACAAGGTTCAAAGGACAACAGGAAAAAAGTAAAGAAAAAGATGTACACCGATAGCGAACAAAATTATTTTAACATCGCAGAAACAATACGGCTGCTAAGTCTCATACAACGTATGCAGTTAACACAGCTGAGGAAACCCTGAGCCGGATCGCTTCCTGGCAAGAAGATACCAGAACAGGTAGGCGGAAACGGATCTCTCTCGGAGGACCACAAGATTACTAAAAACGCGATACCGAAAGAAAACGAACTAGAAATGCACAAGGGGGAACGCAAAACAAAGAATATAAATATTGTCCTGGCTAATATTCAAAGAATAAAACTAAACAATTCACTAAACAAAGTTTCGCACCTGAAAGGATTTATGAACGAAACAAAGGCGGACATCGCATGCCTCACAGAAACGCATCTTAAAGATTGCCAAGGAAACTGCGAAAACTGCGAATACTCTATTGATAAGAAAGAGTTGCATATCGATGGTTTCAATCTATTAAGAGCGGATAAAACAGCGAGACGTAAGGGTGGCATGATAGTCATATGAGAGAGACGATAATAAGTAAATCAAACAGTTTCGTGGATCTCCTAGCAGTAAAAATAGAGAAACTAAATGTGTTACTGATAGACCTCTATAGACATCCAAACACTCCAACTGAAAAAATTCTCGGATGTCATTGATGATATCAGAAACCTAATAAAGTCTGTAAAATCTTCATCCCCCGATATCTTTGCGGAGATTTTAATTTCCCATTTATAAAATACAAAAAGTATATATATATATATTATATATATATATATATATATATATATATATATATAAAACGGTTCTGCCATAAAAAAGTGTACATTTTAAAAAGGCTATAAAATCAACATTTGTCATTTAATTTTAATAAAACTTCTACACAATAAAACATGTATTTATCTATAAGCAAACAAGTTTTCAGACTAAAATATCAAATAATTAAAATTCTATCAACACTTAACGAAAGAGTATGATTTTTCAAAATTCTTAAACCTTTTTAATATTTTTTTATAAAAATAATTTTTAACGTAAAATTTACCTGAAATTATTTTAAAAAAAATTTCGAAATGCTTTCCTTCCATTTCAATAACTTTTTTATTCTTGGCTGGAAGTCATCTATGGCTCGATTTACTTGTTCCTGTGGAAGCTCTTCCCATTTTTGAATGATGATCTCGCGTAAATGAACGATATCTTTCATCCTTGTCCTGTAGACTCGCTCTGCTAAGTTCTCCCATATTCCGGCCAAGAATAAAAAAAGTTATTGAAATGGAAGGAAAACATTTCGAACAATTTTTTAATAATTTCAAGTAAATTTTACGTTAAAAATTATTTTTATAAAAAAATATTAAAAAGGTTAAATGTTGATAGAATTTGAATTATTTGATATTTTAGTCTGAAAACTTGTTTGCTTATAGATAAATACATATGTTTTATTGTGTAGAAGTTTTATTAAAATTAAATGATAAATGTTGATTTTATAGCCTTTTTAAAATGTACCCCCTTTTTTTATGGCACACCCGTTAGAAGACGAGGACAAAGGGGGGGGCACAAGAGAAGACCAGGAGCAAACAAAAATGTTGATGGCTCTCACAAACGAGTTTATGTTGATACAAGAGATAACAAAAAACACCAGAAAAAATAACTGCCTAGATCTGGTATTCACAAATAACACGAACTTGATTGTTGATATAAAAATAACCCCAACTATTATCTCAAACCACAACATAATCGAGATATCAACAAATATGGCAAACATTAAAAGATAATACCCATACGGAAGAAAGAAGCAAATTTGGGACTTTTAACTTAAACTCCAAGACTCTAAATTGGGAAGCATTCAGATCATACATGGCCCAAATAGAGTGGAAAACAGTGTTCGAGAATAAAGCAACCAAAGAAATGCTAACAATCTTAGAAGAAAAGACGCTGGAAATTTTAGAAAAATATGCTCTGAAAGCACAGCCAAAAGGAAAGAGGAACTGGTTAGAAAGGCAAAAGCGAACAATTTTCTCCAAAAGAAAGAGAGTAGCAGAGAAGTAAGCTAGTTGCGGAGGTAACAAACCAGGAAAGTAATACAAGAAAAAGTGGAGAGTATCGATAGGGCTATACAAGCCCTGATTCAGGGCCATACAGAGAGGGAAGAAGAAGAGGCAGTCGAAGTAATAAAGGATAATCCAAAATATATCTATAGCCATGCGAAAAGAAAAACAAAAACACGCGCCACAATCGGGCCCTTAAGGAATGGAAATAATGAACTAACGGACGATCTAAAAGAAATATTTAAAACATGGAGAGCCCAGTATGAATCAGCCTTCAGTACCCCAAAAAGTGACAAAGTGATACCTGACATAGATACTTTCTTTGAAGAGAAATTGCAAGATTGTATAAGCGATTTTGATTTTACCCCAGAAGATATAGCGCGATCTATAGGGCAAATGAAATCACACTGAGCTGCAGGTCCGGACAAATGCAACACATTATGTGGTTAAAAACTGAAACTAGAAATAGCTACACCCATATACTGGATATAGAGAAGACCCTTAGACTTTGGGGAAATACCGACTATCTTGGAAAGAGCAAACATTATCCCAATATATAAAGGAGGGGATAGATGTCAATCAAAAAACTATAGAGCAGTGTCTTTGACGTCCCACCTTACCAAAGTATTAGAAAGAATAGTTAGAGAAAATCTGACTTCTTGGAGACATTGGAAAGACTCAACGAAAATCAGCACGGATTCCGATCAGGAAGATCATGCCTATCACAACTCAGGGATGCCCACAGGCGGACGCACAGACGCACGTGCGTCCACCCTATTTTAATATCTAGAAAAGATGGAGACCAAATTTTAATTTCTTAGAAAACCTGTGGGATAGGAGCACAGATGGCCTAGTTATTTTACTTATTTATTTCGCTGCGTCCACCAGAATCTGAACCTAAAAAAAATCGTGCGTCCAATTTTTTAAAGGCTGCGGGCGCCCCTGTCACAACTTATAGAGCACTATAACAATATCCTAGACGCACTGAAAGCAATGAAAACTATGATGTCATATACACGGATTTTGCTAAAGCTTTCGACAAATGTGATCATGGTATACTGTAATAGCGCATAAAATGAAACGTATGAGAATAACCGGCAAAGTTGGAAAATGGATCTACAACTTCCTCAAAGAACGTCTACAGGTCGTTAAAATTCAAGGTATAACATCATCAGAATTGGAAGTAAACAGCTCAGTACCACAAGGAACAGTATTGGCCCCACTCCTTTTCATTATCACGGTAACAGACATAGACAATGAAGTAAACAGGAATAGTATAGTAACATTCTTTGCAGACGATACAAAGATTACTAGAAAAATCAGCAATGAAAAAGAGGTGGAGGCCTTGCAGAGGGACACAAATAGAATATACAAAGGGTCAGAAGAGACCAACATGACAGTTAACACCGAGAAATTCCAACTTTTGAGATATGGTAGAAATAAGGACCTTAAACAGACAGCGTATTATGTCCTAGACAAACAGGAAATTCAGAGAAGCACGAGAGCGATAGATTTGGGGGTTATAATGACCGATGATGCGAAATTCGAAATATAAAATCAAATAGCGATAAACAAAGCAAAAAGAGTGTCGGAACAGGTACTAAGAACCTTTAAAAGAAGGGACAAGACAGTAATCATTCGCCTGTTGAAAACACTGATCATACCAAGACTTGAATACTGCTCAGTCTTGACGTCCCGATACAAGAAGGAAGAAATTAATAAACTAGAAGATATTTAGAGACATTTCATAGCCATCATCGATGGCTGCAAAAAACTTGACTTCTGGGAAAGACTACGTAAACTAAATCTGTACTCCGTGGAAAGAAGAAAAGAGAGGGACACCATAATATATACATGGAAAATTATCGAAAAACTGGTACCAAACCTCAAACTAAACCCAATTATCATCCAAACAACACTGGAAAATGCGAGAGACAGAATGTCTAGTGTTCCCAAATTAAGGGCCCGCCAAGGGCCCTCCTCAACACTGAAGGAAAATAGCTTGGTTGTCAGGGGGCCAAGACTTTTAACCAGCTTCCAAAGGACCTTAGAAGCGTGACAGGGGTCAAAGTTAAAGTCTTGAAAAGAAGACTAGATGCCTGGCTCAGGATGGTACCAGATGAGCCGCTACCTAGCTATGTGCGGTGGAGAGCGGAGAGCGCAAGCTCCAATCGAGGCCTAGAGGCGGGGCACCAGCTTGACCTTCGTGTGAAGAGAGACCAAAGTACGGAACTGCTACGAGGTTACAAGGCATATATATATATATACTGTATATATATATATATATATATATATATATATATGCAAAAGTTACACCACCAGGATTCGAACCTTGCACCTTGAGTGAACGCACGGATAGTCTGGTGGGTTATCTGGATTTACATGTAAGTTACTTATTTTATATTTATTTTACAGTTATTTATAATAAGTTAATAATAATAATAATAATAATAATATTATATATCATAGTTTACAATTAAAATATCCCAACCTTCATTCAAAACGTAATTTTCGTAATAAAATGATAAATTCATGAGAGTTTGGATGGGAGCCACCACTATTCCGACTTTTCGGCTGTTACGACACTCCGACCGACGCCTGAAGTCGGATGAGGGAAGACCTACTCTCTCTGTACAGTACTGAGAAATTTTGGAAGGATTGTGTAGTGTGTAAGATGCATGTATGCGTAGTGAGGAATAGAGGGAGAAGCGCGTGTTTTAGAACATGCTGGACTGTTCACAGGGTAGATGAGACACGGGAAAAGATTAGCTAAGGAGGACAGTGACAGGAGAAACGGGAGTTCCAGCATTCCCTCTCTTCTGCCTAATGTCCACTCCGGGAGTACTTCTCTTGTCGATTGATGTTACAATATCCTCTGTCCATATATACAGATATTCTTAAATCGCCAAATTCCTCCTACATTTTCGTCGGTGGTCATTGAAGTTACATGTAATGTCTTTTATTTTTTCAGATTTTTAATCACTTACGCTTGCGTTAAGATAGGGAGAGGTTCCATTAAAAAGTTTAGATAATGCGATTTTTTATCGTATATAATTATTTTTTCGAGTTTCATTCGCGTTAGAATTTTAATCAAAAAACTCGAGATCATATTATTACTACTACTTGCTACCTCAGAATTTTGCATACCCAGTTTTTTTTTTTTTTTTTTTTTAGGTTAGGTTAGTTTTGGTTAGATTACGTTACCCTAACCTAAACTAAATTGCACCCCTAAAAAAATATACAACAAAGCAGTAGCTATTTTCCGTGTTGGGGGAAAGTGATACAAAACATAGCACCGAATTGGAGCGAACGTAACTTATAGCGAGATGCGTATATCAAAAAGAAGAGAAAGGTACATCATTATTTAAACAAGGAAAATGATGGAGGAACTAGTCCGTAATCTTACTCTGAATCCTATAACCCAGTGGTACTCATTGGGCGGCTCGTGAGCTAAATATATATAGCGCATTTGGCTCGCGAGCCGCGCAATGAGTACCACTGCTGCTATAACCACTCAAATGACAGTGGAAAGTAGGAAAGGAAGACTGTGTCGTGTTCCCAAATTGAAGGCTAGACAAGGAACATCCTGAACACTGAAGGAAAATAGCTTTGTTGTGAGAGGACCAAGAGTGTTCAACCAGCTGCCCAAGGAACTAAGGAATACGAGTGGTGTAGCGGTGGATATCTTCAAAAGAAGACTAGACTCAGAACAATTCCAGGTGAAATGGGACCTGGCAACAAGCCTGACTCTGTGAAATGAAGAATCATCGCACGGAACATCTGAAAGATTGAAAGGTATACCTTAGCTAAACTTGGTTTTGCTTCCGCCCAAATTGTTCATTCTGACGAAGGTCAAACTTGTTGCTTCACCTTAGACCTACAGCTCAACATGGAATCCGAACCACTACCCACCACGGGTGGACAGATATTACAAAGTCCTCGTCCGGACTCGATCTCATGACCTCCCGATCATATGCGGGGCCTATGGTGAACTTGTTGAACGAGCGCCGATCGAATTGAAGATGAGTTAAGGCAGGGTCAGAAGGATGTCGCCTCAAGTGTTGATTCGCTGTGTGTAGTGTTAAGATGTTGCTTCAGAGACTGAGGCCGGCTGAAGTCGAACGGCGCTGGGTTTCGAAGGATTGCTTCTGCAGGCAGTCTGTAGAAGGTCTTACTTGATGATAGACCGGAGCCTTGAAGGAACAGCAGGCCGCTCCCCGGCGAAGGCCGGAGAGCGGGTGGCTTGACGAGTGTTGCTGCTGACGAGGGCTGAGAGTGAGACGTGACGAACAAGACGCGAAGTGAAGACTGCTGAGAAAGGAGTGTTTGTTTTTTTCTGTTTAAGGTGCTTTCAACCCTGCTGGATTATTGACACCATTTTTTTTTTTTTTTGTAGAGAAAGGTGGTGAAAGAAGTAGTAGAAGGAAATGGGAAAGAAAATCTTTCTAGATTAGAGAAAGGAGTGAGAGGGTGTATTAGTGGACTCAGCTTTTTATAACTTCTTAAGACGCTAAGTTTCGCGGCCTTTTTGAGACGCCTACAAGTGTCCTGTTGTTTATCTGTCCTTGACAAAACCACGTGCATTCTTCGATTCTTGATGATTCCAAGATGTTTGAGAATGTCGGTGGAAAGAACTCCTTTGGCTGTTCTTTGTCTGTTCCTCTGTCTGTTTCTTTGTCTGTTCACTATATATATATATATACAATGTACATATATGTATATATCTGAGCCGGGTGTGCCTAGCTATGTGCGGAGATCGAAGAGGACAACTCGCTCCTCCATCAGGCCAGGTCTAGAGGTGGGGCCACCAGCTTGCCGTGTTAAGAGAGACCGACACACGGAACTTCTACCAGGTTTACCAAGTGTATATATATATATATATATATATATAATATAAACTTTGCTTCATGCAATGCAGCATGTACTAAAATCAGAGAATTTAAAAATATTCGTGGAAATATTTTGCCTAAAAGGATGATATGAAAGAAGACAGTTGAAGCCTTAAATTAAATCTTGCAGCTGAAAAGCATTTTTAAGGAAATCATATTAAGTGCGATTCCCTCCTTCATCAAATTAATTATGGAAATACAGAAGAGATGAGGTGGAATGCAAATAGCTTCGATAGAGATATGACGTCTGACATATGATATAATACAGCACATTAACGAAGAACCACAGAAGGTCTTAGTAACACACTCGCCACTCCCAATCTTTCCCTTGGTTATGGTTTGGATATTTTTTACTGTAATGCGCACCGGGCATTCTAGTATATATATATATATATATATGAAAATTATTTCACGAAACCCCTTTGTGTTTCTTTTCCCTTCGTGGTTTTATTCATAATATATATATATATATTATATATATATCTCTCAATTCAATGGCGTGCAGTCAGGGTAAGCGGGGCATGCGCCGCCTACCCAATTAAAGGTCAAATTACAAAAAGTCAGTATAGTACTACAGTAATCAAAAACTAATATAAAGTTATAATGCTTGTGTATATATATATATATATATATACACACACACCTTTGGTTGGTTTGGTTTGGTTAGCTTCCGCCCGAATTGTTCATTCTGACGAAGGTCAAGCTTTTCACTCCACCTTAGACCTACAGTTTAACGTGGAACCCGAACCACGCCTCATC
>JAJOZX010007518.1:150000-218730 GCA_023014485.1 Bathynomus jamesi
AGAAAAACGATTCCAAGGCCTTTCGTGTATTCAGAAGTACACCTCGTCAGGGAATTCCCTCATTCCCTGACAAGGTGTACTTCTGAATATACAAAAGGCATTGGAGTCGTTTTTTTTTTTTACTTGTGGGTTTGCATCATTCATTTATTTCACGTGTTTAATTGTGAAATTCATCCCATATATATATATATATATATATATATATATATATATTACAGTTAAACACGTGAAATAAATGAATAATGCAAACCCACAAGGAAAAGGGAAAATTCGTTACCAGTACACCTCGTCAAGGAATGAAAGGAAAAGGCAAGATGACAGAAATATATGTCTATGTACATTAAAACAAAAAAGTAAAAAGAGATTAGCACACGGTTAACAAGTGCTGATGAGTGACAAAAAATATTTTAACAAGATATTGTCAATTTTGTACGTTCCCGAACTCTTATTGAAATTATTTTTAAAGTAGATAAATGCACATTCTAGAATATTCCTTTCAATTATATCTGTTTTTAACGAGGAGTTTAGAACTCTCCCACTTAATACTGTGATTAAATCTTTACATATGGTTGAACACTACATTAGAATTATTTGTTGTTCTACGCTCATATTTATTCTGTTTTACTCTGAAATCTAAAATTTTTCCCGTTTGACTTATATAAATTGAATTGCAGTGCGTACATCCAATCGAATACACGTAGCCAACAGCATTATCCGGGCTATTCTTTATTAGACAACATTTAACAGTATTATTATACTTAAAGACTACGTAAAGTAAAAAAACAATTGGCATTAATGTAGTTAAAATATTCATATTCATACATATGAATGAATATTTAACCTTTGGTTAGCTTCCGCCCGAGTTGTTCATTCTGACGAAAGTCAAGCTTTTCACTCCACCTTAGACCTACAGTTTAACGTGGATCCGAACCACGCCCAACCAGCAGCCCAGCGTCTTAACTACTAGACCACCCAGGGTACCCATTTATCTACCAACCACTTTTTTATTGTGTGGAAGGATGAACAGCTGGGTTTTGCTGCGCGCCGGCTGCCTTCAGCGGGTCTCGAACCCGGGGCCGATGGATTCGTAGTCAGCGACGCTAACCACTACACCACCGAGGCGCATCTATATATATTACAGGGGCGTAGCCAGAATTTCTCGCTCTCTCTCTCTCTCTCTCTCTCTCTCTATATATATATATATATATATATATACATAAATATATACACAGGGGTTGGACAAAATAATATGAACACCTTGATAAATGGCGGTTTTTATTCTTAATATGGAGTTGGTCCTCCTTTAGCGGCAATAACAGCTGCAATGCGTCGGGGAATTGATTCATACAGCTTTTGGACAGTGGCTAGAGGAATCCTGAGCCATTCTTCGATCAAACCCTGCTCCAGTTCCTCCAAAGACGCCGGCGGTGGGAATCGGCTTCTGACCTGCTGCTCCAACTGACACCACAGATGCTCGATAATGTTAAGATCCGGGGATTGTGGAGGCCAATCCAAGCGTTTTACTTCACTAACATGCTCTTCAAAACCAGTTTTTAACGACCCCAGCGGTGTGGATTGGTGCATTATCATCCTGGAAGACGGCGCCGCCATTGGGAAACAGCGTTTGGACCATGGGATGGACCTGGTCAGCCAATATTGACAGATAGACCTGGGCGTTAACCCTACCATGCAGTACTACAGCTGGGCCAAGAGTATTCCACGATATTGCTGCCCAAACCATCACAGATCCGCCTCCATGCTTAACGGTTGGGGTCAGGCAGTCGGGGTCATAAGCATCTTTAGGCTGTCTCCAGACGTAAACTCGACCGGAACATGGAAATAGCGTAAAGGAGGATTCGTCGGAGTAGACTACATTCTTCCACCGGTCCTTGACCAATTCTTATGGTCATTACACCATTTTCTGCGCCGCTCAATGTTGATGTGCGAAAGGAAGGGTTTGGCAATTGCAGCCCTCCCATGGTATCCAGCTCCATGGAGCTCGCGACATACAGTTCTGGTCGATACCGGGCTTGCAAGATGCTGGTTAACCTCTGCAGTCACTTTTGGAGCTGTGGTCTTATGGTTCTTTGTCACAATGCGCTTTAGCACCCGGCGGTCTCGATCACACAGCTTCTTCTTGCGTCCACTATTGCATTTGTCGGTGCTTGTCTTTCCATGGTTTTGGTACGCAGACATGACCATAGAGACATTCCTCTGGATACATTGAACATCTGAGCGGTTTTCGTCACCGATGCACCAGCCATCCGCGCTCCGACAATTTGCCCTTTGGAAGTCTGACAGGTCTTTCAAAACTGCTAATTCTAATTCACTCAGATCTGTAAAAACAACGTAAGGGTTATAACACGACGTATACACTCTCTGTTACGCATTTAATAGGTTTGCCAGTCATTTGACCGTTTACTTTGTGTCTTAGCAGTCCGTAAGATAACCGGTTAAATCGGAGGGGTGTTCATATTATTTTGTCTAACCCCTGTATATAGAGGGTGGCGCAAAAGTCGCGCATCATAGGAATAATATACAGTGCGTTCGAAAAGTCTCTCCGCAGTACTATGTTAAAGGCATAGGAAATTGAAAAACTACAATGTTTTCATTCAACCATGATTTAATGATTTATTACATATCCTTTTGGATTTTACAGCATGTGTTGAAAGTGTTTTCCACCATTTTGCATGCACAGAGCAACTCGTCTACACTTGTCAAACACTTTTTTTAAAGTGTTGATGACTGCGGAGAGACTTTTCGAACGCACTGTATTTTTTTTTTCTTTTAGGTAGGGTGGCTGTGAAATTAACAATAGATGAGAGGGTGAGCTTGGTTAGCTCACCCTCTCGTCTATTGTTAATTTCGCAGCCATCCCCTACCGAAAGAAAAAAAAATTACCGACAGAAAGCAGGAAACAACAGAAAACGCCGGCACAACCGAAAACAAAAATGAGATGAAGGACAACACACTACAGGGAGGGGCGAAAGCAGGCTCAGATAAAGAAATACCCCCCGACGAAAGAGAAAGATACAAAATACACGCCGAAGACAAAAAAAACATTGAGTAAAGAGTGATGGCGGAGCAGAAGAAGGAAATCGAATCACATAAGACTCGGAGGGAATTAAACGACGGGCCATATGCGAATATTATAAAACAGGTTCGTGCAAATAGGCTCAAACTGCATATACAATCACCCCCCCAAAATGCTTCTATATGATGAGAAATGGAATTTGCAGGTACGGACCAAACTGCCAACTTTTTTCACTCTCGTATATGCAGACAGTCAGTTACGGAGAAAAATGCCTGAACATAGAGCGGCCGCATTTTCACATAAAAGGTATGCAAGAAGAGAACGGAAAGAACAGATCATATTCGAAATAGAAGTAATAACAAGAGTATTGAAACATTTTTTAGAAGAAATGAGGATAATAAAAGCACAGCTTGCCCTTTTAACAAGGAAAGACAGAACGCCGCAAATATATGCACCACAATATTACGTACATCACCCTTCTATTCAACACCACCCACCAATCATACAACAACCACAGTGGTATCACGGGCCGCAACCCCAATACTCCCAAATGCAGCGGTCCAACCAATAATACCAAACAGGAACTGAGATCGACCAGGAAAAGACCATCATTTAGGAAAATCGAACACGAAGATTAGAAACCCGGTAAATGTATTATACACAAATATACAAAGCCTCTATATGGACCATGCAGACTGCAAGTTACAATACCTGCAAAATTTAGCTACGGAAACCAGCATAGATATCATATGCCTAACGGAAACACACTTACATAAGTGCGAAAAAGGCTGTGAAAACTGCATCGAGAATACTGAATAGCATTGCTGGATACAACATATACAGAGCAGATAGAGTGGCTAGACGAGGGGAAGGGTGTTGTATTAGGGTGTGTCAATTTTAGGGAGCAAAGTGAAATCTTTAGATTTTCAAAGACTACTAGTGACCAACTGATGTATTTTTATGTGCTAAATCGAAATATGGCTTTAAAATCCAGATTTGACCACTCCTAGCTACTTATATTTGAAGTTGAAATTTACGAAAAATCAGCAATTTTTGAAAGTATTTTTTATTGTATATACTACATTTTACATACATTACATACAATTGAGACATTTTGATTGTATTTCAATATTAAAACTTAGAAATATAGATAGGTTTCTTGAACTTGCCAAGGATGCCATATATAACTACATTTTACATACATACAATTAAAGACATTTTGATTGTATTTCACTATTAAAACTTAGAAAATAGATAGGTTTCTTGAACTTTGCCAAGGATGCCATGTCTGCCTTGCTCTTGTTCCTGGACATGAGCTCCCTAACTGGCCACTTGGCCACTGATGTACGCCTCCCTCCTCTCTTGTGAGTAAACATGTTGTGCTGCTTCAGTTGTCATCCTTACACACCTCTACTGACTGTGTGTGTGAGGGCCATGCAGGAACTCTCCATTGGTCTATCCAGAAACTCCTTGATTGCAGCAGTGGTGAGGGAGCAGGTCAGAGGAGGTTCAGTCACGCCAGAGTTCCAGTCAATAAGCTCTGAGAGTTTGTGGCATCTGGGTTGATGTCAGGAGTCTTCCTGGGTCTGAAACTGCAGTCTCCTACCTGTGTGTCCTCATCTCCTTCACCTCTGATTTCCAGTATCCTCTTCACTGCCTCCCTCCTCTCCTCCTCTGCCTCACTGCACAGCATGGCCTGGAGCACGGCCTCAGAGTGTGCATACCAGGCTGATCTCTTCACTGTAGGTATCACTATTCTTATCACCTCCTTCTTCTGATTTCTGAGCAGCTCCAGCAGGTACAGTACATGCCTGGGACCCTCCACCCAGCTGTGATTTAACTTGATGTTGAACCAGTTTGGCATGTAGACTCCCACTACGAATTCCACAATCATCCTCAGATTCTTCTGGTTCCTACCCTTCAGCCCATATTGGAAATCCACAATCTGCAGAACTTTAGAGCCGTGGTGACCCATTACTGTGACAGACTGGCCCAATCTCCAGGAGACTAGACTCTGAGGTACCTCTCCCGATCTGATGGCAGTGATGATTCTATAACCATATGATTGGTCTGTGCTAAGGTCCTTGACTACCTCCTGACTGAGATGGGGTAGAGGAGGACCAACAGTGATCCTCGTGAAGTTTGGGTTGATCTCCAGTTCAGTGGCAGAGTTTAACATCTCCCTAGGGGCCCAGACCATTTGTTGTTGCTCAATGTCTTGCCATCCAGTGCAGTCACCAGGTGTCTGAGACGTGACCGGACAGCTCATACCGGACAACACATATCCGGACAACTTATACCGGACAAACTCAGACCCGGACAACTCATACCTAGGACAAACTCATACCTAGGACAACTCATACTCTCTTCAACAATTACCACCCCACCCCAATGTTGATCTTTTCATCTATATCCACCCCGAAAGTTTTAAACTCTGCACATTAACCAAAATAAGATAAGAAAACAATAACAACAAATTTATTATTTATTGCAAACATATAATAAATAGAGAACCATTATTTACATAGGATAAAATTTAAATGCCCGGTTAGTAGTCAACTGTACGCTTGACGATTGGTTAGGTTTAGTCGTGATATTTTCGTTAGTTTTAACGAAAATATCACGACTAAACCTAACCAATCGTCAAGGGCTTACAGTTGACCTAACTGGGCATTCAATGAACCCAACGGGTATTCAGTTGACCTAACCGGGCATTCAATGAACCTAACTGGGCATATATATATATATATATATATATATATATATATATATATACAGGGTGTCCGAGAATTACACTGGTATGCATCAATTTTGCTGTCAAGGGTTTTGTAAGTGATTCTTATAGAGTTTTTCTGCTGATTTCGAATCTGCAATCCGTTTTTCTCAATCAGCTCAGGTTATCCGGCTATGGCCTCATAAGTAAAATAGAATTTTTCGTGATTTTGTCAAAGCGGAATTGGAACAGTAACATCTATCATCACTTGTTTCACTTGTATAATATCTTTTTTTACTTTCAGGCATATAGATAAAATATTTCATAATGAATAGAGCGTGTAAAAATGATCCCAATAGATTCTGCTACATATGTGGGACGGTTACCATGCCAAATAACCAGTCCCAAATCACTAAATTGTGAAGACAATGTATAGAGCATACTTTGGAATTAAGCTAGGGGACCAGGACAAAAATTTCGCCCTCATATGTGCTGCAAGACGTGCATTGAAAATTTGAGAAGATGGAGCAAAGGCAGAGCGAAATCTTTGCCTTTTGGAATTCCCATGATTTGGAGAGAAGGAAAGGATCACGTGACAGATTGCTATTTCTGCATGACAAACCTCCAAGGTGGGCTTATAAATTTATTTTCTTAAATATTTTGAAATCCTCGTATGAAACTTGACATAATATTCACCATAATGTAATATTCACCATATATAGCATAATATTCACCATAATGGTAATCATACATTTACATATACATATGTTATAGAAAATACATTTACACATACATATTGTTATACAAGTTACATTTACATATACAATGATTGTATATTTTCTTTCTTTTTCATTCATATTGTCCCGAAGGGACAATATGAATGAAAAAGAAAGAAAATATACAGACTCCATCGACCTATTTCATATCTTACAGACCGCAGCCTTCCCTCACGAGCCGCCACTGTCTGAATGCTTCTTCTATTTCATATGCAAGTTTTATATCCATGTTTCTGTGTTTCTATTTTCAGGAGTTAACAAGAAGAATAAACACATTGTTGTATACCCTGACATTCCTTCTGCTATGAGACCTGTACCCCATGGTCCTGGAATTCCAATACCCGACCCACCTCAAACCCTGGACTTCGATGATTCTGATGATGAATCAATGACCAATGCCAATGACCAGTCCCAGTCGTATATACCTCAAAATACCGCTTCAAATGAGCCGAGGCCTCTCAACCAGGCCAAACTTAATGATCTTACCAGGGATTTAGGACTTTCCAAATTAGCTGCCAAGATCTTGGGCTCACGACTTCGAGAGGACAACTTGCTGGCTCCGGGAACAACATTCTCCTGGTATAGGAAACGAGAGGAAGAATTCCGCAAGTTTTTTGCAGTGCACGAAAATGCCTCTTCCTTAGTGTACTACTGCAATGTTGAGGGGCTAATCGAATCCTTGGGCCTGCCATATAACGTATCAGAATGGAGGCTATTTATAGACTCGTCTAAACGAAGTTTGAAAGCAGTACTTCTCAACATTGGGAATAGGGTTGCATCAGTCCCTGTAGCACATTCCGTACAACTTACTGAGAGCTACGAAACATGAAAATTTTACTGGATGCTCTCGTATACGACCAACATAACTGGAGGATCTGTGGAGATTTGAAGGTATACTAATATCATAAGTAAACTATTGCTTGACTATGTTGTTTTTCCAAGGTTATTTGAGAGCGTATAAGAACACTTAACTTCCCCACAGAAGTGATACAGTCCAATGCATAGATTTTTTTATCTGATAGAAAAATTCTCTAAATTCTTTAAATATTTTCATTTTTTTTCAGATTGTGCATTTGTATTGGGAATGCAAGGGGGATACACGAAATACCCATGTTTCCTCTGCAAATGGGATAGCGAGCGGATGAGAAGCACTATGCACAGCGTGAATGGGCATCCAGAGAGAATTTTGAACCTGGGTCGCATAATGTCGTTTCAGTGCCCTTGTACCACCAACAAAAATTTTGCTCCCACCACTTCATATTAAGCTGGGCTTGATGAAAAATTTCATCAAATCAATGAATAAGGAGGGTTCAGCATTCCGATATCTCGAGAGTAAATTTCCTCATATATCTGATGCTAAACTAAATGCTGGGGTTTTTGATGGTCCTCAAATTCGAACTTTGATCAAGGATACTCAGTTCGAAAACGCAATGACTCCAACTGAGAAGAATGCCTGGCAGGCATTCAAATCAGTTGTCACTGATTTATTTTCTTGGCAAGCGTAGAAGTCCAGAATACGAGTCCGTTGTCGAAAACTTGATGGAAGCTTTCAAAGCTCATGGGTTGCGCATGTCCATAAAATGCACTTTTGGTGGTCCCACTTGGACTATTTTCCTGAAAATTGCGGGGATTATAGTGAGGAACAGGGTGAACGATTTCACCAAGATATCAAAATAATGGAAGAGAGGTACCAGGGAAACTGGGATATCAATATGCTGGCGGACTATTGCTGGTGTTTGAAGCGAGACGTGCCCGAAGAAAAACACAGACGGAAAGCCAAAAAAACTTCATTCCTTCCTCAATAAACTTTTTTCCATATTTATTGTATGAATAAAAGTATTTATTCACACAATGTTTTCATTTTTCACGAGTGTTCTTATAATATTACTCGTATTTACAGTGTTTAAGCTAAAAAAAAATCAATAAATTTGGGGATAAAATTGGACTTATAATAAATGGCCAATAGAGAAAAACCTGACCTGATTGAGGAAAACCAATGTCATTTTCGAATTCAGCATGGTCGAATTATATAATATGAGTTGTAAAAACCCTCACAGCAGACAAAAATATTTCATATGCATACCAGTGTTATCTGTACAATTTTTGGCTATTAAAAGTCAACCATGAAGTGTAGAAATTCCAGTGTTGTCCCATTTTACAGAGAATCTCATTAAGTTTTTTCTGATACCAAGTTTTGACAAGTTTTTTAGAAATTCCAGTGTGTCCGAACATTATCTGTACAATTTCATCTTTTAATAAAATTCTTGATAACACACGTAAAAATTCTTAAACAAGATTATTTAGAATCTGTATTTTCAAAAGTTTCTTTATTAAAGTACGTTGTTACAAACATTCGATATGTGCACCATTAGTGATTCGCAAAACATCCAATCGATACTCCAAATGTTGCCATGTACGCTGCAGCATATCCACATCAATTCGCTCAATAGCAGCTGTGATTTTTGCTTTTAAATCATCAATGTCTGTCACCCGCGTACATTTCTAAAAAACTTGTCAAAACGTGGTATCAGAAAAAACTTAATGAGATTCTCTGTAAAATGGGACAACACTGGAATTTCTACACTTCATGGTTGACTTTTAATAACAGCCAAAAATTGTACAGATAATTCTCGGACACCCTGTACTATATATAAAACTTGCATGAATTTTAAATGTTTAAATTTAATTTTTTAATTTTAAAAAATAAATGTTTTCATTAATTTTAAAAATAAATGTTTTCATTTCAAAATGTTTTCATTAATAACTTGCATGAATTCTAAATGTTTAAATTTAATTTTTAATTTTACAAAATAAATGTTTTCATTAATTTTTCATTTTTTTCTGGTCCTAGGTATGAGTTGTCCTAGGTATGAGTTGTCCTAGGTATGAGTTGTCTGGGTATGAGTTGTCTGGGTATAAGTTGTCCTGGTATGAGCTGTCCTGGTATGAACTGTCCTAGAACCGTCTGAGACTCAGCTCCCCAGTGTGCAAGTCACAGACAATCTACACCAACTTCCTGCTAAGCTTGGCCTCCATATAATGCATTACTCCTCCCTCCCAGCCAGTATTCACATTAGTACTGTCACCTCCTATGGCCAAAATGGTCTGGTCTGCTCCTCTCTCTCTTAGCCAGTTCACCAGATGATCAGCAATGACCTCAGCATGACTTCTCTCCTCTGCAGCTTCCTCTGGTACAAAATGCCACAAATACTTCCCACCTGGTTCATTGCACACTGTGTAGTGTTCTTCCTTAATGAGGCCAGGAAACTGCCTGTCATTGCCCTCAGCTTCCATCATCACTTTGATGTCATCTCTTTTCCCATCAAAGAAGATACAGGTGATGCCATTTTCCCTAATCTTTTCATCAAACGTCTTGACCAGTTCCTTAGTCAATCTCTCCTGAGCCCTCCTCACCTTGTTGTGGTCAATCATCAGTGCTGTGTCAAACTCTGTGATAAGACCAGCATCAATCCAGGCAGCGGTGGCAATCTCTGCACTCTCTCTCAGCCCAGTGTGATGTCTCAAGCTAGCCAGAGCTATGTTGGTGATATCTTCAGTGTTGTATTTCTTCTTCTTAGCCACAGGCAAGGAAGAAGTTGTCGCAGCCTCTGGTATGAAGTCTTCGTCCTCCTCTCTCCTTTAACCTTTAATGAAGGCAAGCTCCTGCACTGGTATCTTCTGCTCGCTCCTGCAGCTGCAGTCAATGTGAACCTCACTGTTGCAGACAGGGTTGCACCCAAGCTCACTGCAGCTCCTGATCACACAGTGACAGGTCAGGATGTCCACCAATTTGTCCAGTTTCATCATGAACCTATCTTTGACCTCTAGCTTCACATTGCCAATGGACACCTTCACTGCCTCATCCCACAGTGCCTTCACTTTAGCCCTGATCCTGACCTCAATGTTGATTACAGGTCCTGTGAATAGAGCGTTGGCCTTTCTCCACTGAGCCAGTAGCCCTGGAACAATGCTGTTGTTAATCAGGTCATTAACTGGGTAATTCCTCCTGTCTTCCTCACTCATCTCTCTCCTCAACAAATCATACCTCAGCAGATCTCTGGCTGTGGGCAGCTGAGCAGGGGGAAGTTCCCTCCCAGTCCCCACCAAATGACATAGGTGACAACTTGATTTGCTTCGGGTTCTGATTTCTTTCTGACTCATTCTGTGGACCTGTGAACAAAAGAAATGTCATTGAAATTTGGATAGGCCTACTGATTATGATTACATAAAATTAAGTTAATTGAAATTTTTAATATCTTCCTATAAGCTCAGATAAAAGGTTGTGTTGTTATAGGTACAAGACTTAATTATTCAAAGTAATGACAATTTTATATATCTATCATATCAAAATATACAGAAAGTTTGGGTCACACATAACATTTCGAATAATTTGAATTACACAATATTTACATTACGAAGTAATCAAAATTGTCAAAAAGGAGGGAAAACACATGCATTCACAATCAAAACGGACGCATTTCCTGAGCTCTCTGATTTTGCATCTACTTTTATATATTGCTGAGAATTTTACTTTTGGATAGTTTTGAATTTTATATACTTGCGTTTAAATTTACGTTGTTATAGATAAGTAATTGATTTAGTGGTTTTTAGCGATTTAGAAGTTTACATAGCGTGCCGGCTTAATTTAACTTATACCTGTGACGGTTTAAATTTTTAACTCCGCGATGCCGTCGCAGAAAGCGTCGTGTGTTAGGTGTAGGGTTAACCGGTGGTATTCGGAATTTAAGGATTATAACGGCGGTCCAATGGCGATTACCGATAGATCAGTTTGTTTCTTTTGCGAGTTCATGGAGGAATTAGTTGACATAAAACGCAGTGTACGTGAGGTAGCGGATAGACTTGCAACGCTTGATGAGGGCAGGGTTAGGGCTACGGTTGACGGAAGCCGAACCAATACTAACGTTGAAGACGTTAGTAATTTGAAGGGTGAGGTGCGTAACTTAGTTTCTAGTTTAGGTAGCTTGTCGGGAAGGTTAGATAGAGTTGAGGAAGAGGTTAAGGTTAGTCCGAGACAGAGCTGGGCAATAAATACATTGAATGTATTTAAATACTAAATACTAAATACATGGGAGAAATGTATTTAAATACTAAATACTAAATACATTTTACGAATGTATTTAGATACTAAATACAAAATACATCAATTGTATTTAAATACATTTGTAAATACATTTTAAATTGTTATCTGCAGATATATCACTGTTTGATTCACCGGATTTGCTTGTTGAAGCCATGACACGCACACGATAAAGAAATCAACCGCTTTCGACTAAGAGTGGCACACAACTGATTGAACTGACACGTTGAAACATGAACCATACTGTACTACACTGTCGTCGCGTCGTACTGTGCTAGTACAGAACGTGTATTAAACCAGTAAAAGTATTTACATTTTTATATTTTGAGTATTTAAATACATTGCATTTAAATACTCATTAAAGTATTTAAATACTATATTTAAATACATGAAAAACAATGTATTTATAAATACAGTTCTAAATACACAAATGTATTTAAATACGTATTTAAATACAAATGTATTTAAATACTGCCCAGCTCTGGTCCGAGAGTAGTAGATAGCGAGGGATTTAGAGAGGTTAAGGGTGGAGCTAGGCCGCGTACGTTAGGTGATAGGAATCCCCCCCCCCCTATCGAGGTTTCGAACCCTTTCGCCCATTTGGAAAGGGACGTGAATGAGGGGGAAACTATTTTAATAGGGGACTCTTTAGTGCGCCACATGGACAAAGAGTTCGTTAAACGGAATCCAACCAATAGGAGGAGGGTCTGTCTCCCAGGGGCCAGGGTTGACAGAGTTAGAGACGAAGTGGATAGGGTTGACGTTGCTTCCCGTCACTCAATGTTGGTGACGATGGTAGGAGGCAACGACTCGTATAGGCCCGATACGAGAGTGCCTGACCTTTTGGAGAGATATAGGGGGTTAATTAGGTCCCTGAAGGCGAGGTCAGATAGGTCTTTAGTTCTAGGTATTACCCCTAGGCACGGTTTGGGTCTTAGAATTACGTCCAAAACAATATTTTTGAATAACAAATTAGAAGAGATTTGTGCTGAGGAAAGTGTACCCTTCGTAAAGCTGTGGTCCGAATTCAATGATCCTAGCCTTTTTATAAAAGATGGGGGTGCATTTTAATGAAATAGGTGTGCTAGGCTAGGTAGGTTAATAGACGAAAACGTGCGAAAGCTGTATAGGTCGAAGCCTTCTTTAAACGTTGTGGGTCCGGGAAACGCGGGCCCGACGTGATAAATAGTTTAAAACGCGGGCCCGTGGTAAAAAATAACTTAAACGTCTTTTATTGCAACGCGCGTAGTATTAGAAATAAATTAAATGAATTTAAGGCGGTAATTTATTCCGGCAACTATGATATAGTTGCTATCACTGAAACTTGGTTAAATATCGTGACTCGGGACTTGTTGGGGGAACTTGATATACCGGGTTTTAAACTCTTTACTAATGATAGGTTACATAGATTTGGAGGCGGCGTTTTGCTGTACATTCGTAATTCCCTTAGGGCTATCGAGGTTAAGTTAGATTTTCCGCAGCAATTAATGCGATCTGTGTTGAAGTTAGGGCGCGTAGTATTAGTTTTAATTTTGTTGTTGTTTATAGACCTCCCGTTCAACCCCTCGATATAGACACTAGATTTTACTCACTTCTTGGTAATTTTATTGACAATCGGAATAGTATAATTGTCGGAGACTTTAACTGCCTAATGTTAATTACGAGAATTTTACGGGTAATGAAGAGGGTTTGAGACTGGTTGAGTTTATGGACGATAACTTTTACGACAGATAGTTACCGAACCAACGCGCGGTGATAATATCTTAGATTTGGTGATGACGAACGGCGAGAATATAGTCGAAGGTTTAGAAGTAGGCGAGAGTTTAGGATGTAGCGATCATCAAAGTCTTAGGTTTAAGTTATTGATAGAAAACACTCAGGATAGTAACGTAATAGAAGTCCCTGATTTTCGTAGGGCTAATTTTGATAGTTTTGCTGATAGGATGAGAGTAGTGGACTGGGATAACTTATTTATGGGTAATGACACAAATTTGCGTTGGGTGGCGTTTAAAGAAAGTTTTAAGAATATTGAAAGGGAGTTTATTCCTCGTAGGCCCAAGCGCGTTAGAAATCGTGATAGGCCGAAGTGGTGGACTAGGAAGTAGGCGAGTTTTTAAACGAGCGTAATAGAGCGTATAGACTTAACAAGCGCAATGGCCAGGTAGCTAATTTTAATAGATATATCGAGCTTAGACGTCAGGTTAAAAGATCAGTTGGGAATGCTAAGCGTAATTTAGAGATAGTTATAGCTGCGGATAGTAAACATAATCCAAAAAAGTTTTTTGAATACGTAAATAATCGTAAGCCGGTAAAAGATAATATAGGCCCTCTAGTGGATGTAAATGGCGCTTTGGCTTCTGACGCTCAGGCGATGGCGGGTATTTTCAATAACTTTTTTGCGACAGTTTTTACCGTAGAAGACGTAAATAATGTCCCCGACGTTGACAATATCGTTCCATTTAGTAGCGAAACTATTTTAGATGAAATAACTGTTTACGAGGCTGAGATTGCGCATTATATCGATAGGCTAAAAGTTAGCAAGGCTCCAGGCCCTGACGCTTTTTATCCCAACATTTGAAAGATTTGAAAGACGTTATCGTAGGCCCCTTAGCGAAGATTTTTAATCAGTCACTCGAAACGGGGATTATTCCTGAAGACTTCAAATTAGCTAACGTCACGCCTATTTTTAAAAAAGGCGACCGCGCGGTAGCTAGCAATTATAGGCCCATTAGCTTAACGTCAATTGTCGGTAAACTTTTGGAATCCGTAGTCAGGGATCGTATTATCGATCACTTAGAAAGTAGGGGTTTGATTAATAGTAGTCAGCACGGGTTTCGACGCCATAGGTCTTGTTTAACTAATTTGTTAGAATTTTATAACGAAATAGTGCGCGAATACGATAGGCATAGGGCAGCTGACGTTATTTATTTAGATTTTAAAAAGGCGTTCGATACAGTTCCGCATAGGAGACTAATTGCGAAGGTTAAAGCGCACGGTATACGCGGTCAGGTAGCTAACTGGTTAGAAGAATGGCTTCGTGCTAGGAGGCAGAGGGTCGTAGTTAATGGTAGTGAATCGGGGTGGTTAGAGGTAGGTAGCGGTGTCCCACAGGGTTCAGTGTTAGGCCCATTGTTATTCGTAATTTACATTAACGACATAGATGTAGGATTGACTAGTAACGTGTCAAAATTCGCGGACGATACTAAAATAGGCGGTAAGGTTGTTAACGAGGACGATAGAAATAGGATCCAAGACGATGTAGACAGGATTATGGAGTGGACGGATAAGTGGCAGATGCAATTTAACGTAGATAAATGTAAAGTTTTGCATATAGGTTCTCGCAACAATAATTACGCGTACACGATGGATGATAGGGAGTTAGCGAGCGTTGACGAGGAAGTAGATTTAGGCGTACGCGTAACTAAAGATTTAAAGGTTAGGAACCAGTGCCTGGAGTCTTGCGCAAAAGCTAATAGGATGTTAGGCTTCATAGCGCGTAATTTCGAATTTAAATCGAAGGATATTATATTGCCCTTTTACAAGTCCCTAGTCAGGCCTCATTTAGAATATGCCGTTCAGTTTTTGGTGCCCGTACTTGCGTGAGGATATTGATAGGTTAGAAAGGGTTCAGCGTCGTGCCACGAAACTTATTCCGTCATTGCGCAATAAGCCTTATGAAGATAGGATTAAAGAGTTAGACTTGTATTCACTCGCAACTAGAAGATTAAGGGGGGAGCTTATTGAAGTTTTCAAAATCGTTAATAACATCGATAACGTAAATTTTGACAAACTGTTCACTTTCGATAATAGTAATACTCGCAATAACGGATTTAAGTTGCGTGGCAGACGTTTCATTACTAATATCGCTAAAAACTTCTTTACGTTTAAAGTAATTGATAAATGGAATAATCTTCCCGCGTCAGTCGTTCATTCTACCAGCGTTAATATGTTTAAGAACCGTCTTGACAGACATTTTAAAAGTATTAACGTTGTTTAAAATTAAAAAAAGAAAGTTAACAACAGGAGCTCTGGTGGTGGTGCTCGAGGATGAGTCTGTTGACGATGAATGCCAGCTTGTGACGTGCCAGCGTGTGATGCCAGCAATAAAAAAAAAAAAAAAAAATTAGACTAACACGAACGTAGATGTAGCTCGTAGCGTAAACTAACCCACTTTTTGTTTAACTTTACCTACTTTTTTTTTTTTTTTTTCTTCCTTATCTTCTTTCTTTGCATGTCTGTAACTCTTTACTTGCATGTTTGTAGTTTGCATGGTATGACAGTGAGTTAAGACTGTGTTTGCATGGTTTGTAAGCGTTCTTATTTTACTTCTTTTCATCTTTCACCCCTCTCCTATTTTCTCCGACTATTTTTCTGACTTGTCGGCAGTGGCCGGCGGATGATGATGGTGAGACTTTTTTCCTCTTTTTCTGAATGAATGTTAACCCACGAATGATAGGTGTTGCTCCTTACTTAACCCCTTATTCTCCTCTCTTCTCTTAACCCCCTACTCTTTCCTTTCTCTCGGGCTAGCCTTAGAGTGGATCTTAGGGTCTTTGTTAGCCTTAGCTTCTGTAGATCTGTAGATGTGAAACTTAGAAACCATACTGCACACCAAAAATAACCAAAGTTGACAACACATATCAATGGCACATTGATATACGATGCTACAGTCATAGTTAGGTTATATTTCAAACCTTTATGGTCAAATATAAGTAGGTAAATTGCTTTTTTAAACAACACTAAATATATTTCTAAGTTTGCTAGATAATATGACATCATTTGAGCATTAGTAGTTTTTGAATTGTTGACTTCACTAAAATTGACACACCCTAGTGTTACATGTACGTGAAAAACACATACACATGTGAGGTGAAGGTAAACAAATCAAACAGCACAGTCGAAATTATTATTTTAGAAGTAAAAGAACTGAACCTAACCATTATGGACATCTACAGACCACCAAACACCACAAAAAGTGAATTTCAATTTGCCACTAATGAAATACAAAACGTGTTAAAATTACTTGAAACTTCAGCAACAAGTATTCTAATTTGCGGAGATTTTAATTTCCCATTCATAACATGGATTGTGACGTGGAATGTAAGAACAATGAACAGACCCGAAAAGTTAGAGAACATCAAACAAGAGATGAATAGGCTGAGCATAGATGTCATGGGGTTGTTGAAAGTCAGATAGTGAGAAGGAGATTTTATTAGACGTGAGAGTGATTTATTCTGGTGGCGACAGGACAGAGAGGAGTTGCTATTTTACTTAGAGGAAGGATAAAAAACACCGTAGAGGAGTTAGGTTGTGCCTCAGATAGAATCATGTGGATAAGAACGAAAGGCGAAAAAGTAGATACATTTGTCATGCAAGTGTATATGCCAACAAGTGCCCATCCGGAAGAAGAGGTAGAAGAAATGTATGATAGAATAGAGGAAATAATTGAAGCCCATGGAAGAAATACTAACGTAATAATCATGGGGGACTGGAATAGTGTGATTGGAGAGGGGAAAGACGGAAGGGAGGTTGGACCATTCGGATTAGGTAGAAGAAATAAAAGAGGAGAAAAGCTAATAGAATTTTGCAGAAGGCAAGAACTCATGGTGACTAAGAAGGAGATACACATGGAAAAACCAGGAGACACTGAAATATTCCAAATTGACTTTATTTTGGTAAGACAGAGATATAGGAATGCAGTGAAGAACTCGAAAGCTTATCCTGGAGCAGATGCTGACTCCGATCATAACTTGGTGGTAATGGAAAATATGGTGAGGTTGAAGACTCTGAAAAAGAATAAAGTAGGGAAGAAATGGGATACTGAAAAACTGAAGGGAGAACAAAGGATAGTTTTTGCTAAAAAGGTGAATGAAGAGATAAGGAGGCACATTCATATGACAAGTGAAGAAAGATGGTGTAGACTGAGGGATACAATAAAGAAGAGTGCACAGGAAAATATCGGTTATGTGAAAAGAGAAGCAAGGAAACCCTGGGACACTACAGAGATGCTTGACAAAATGGAAGGAAGAAGAAAATGGAAGAGTATAAATACAGAAGAAGGGAGACAACGATACAGACAGTTGAATAACGAACTGAGAAGAGAAACTGATAAAGCAAGAGAGATGTGGCTTGGAGAGTAGTGCAGGGAATTGGAGGAATTAGAAAGGAAAGGAAGAACTGATTTAATGTACCAAAAAGTTAAGGATATAAACAGATGGAAAAGAAGTAGCTTGGGAGTGCGAGAAATAGAGGGGAGAAATGGAGAAAAACTGAAAAGACCAGAAGATATAAGGAAGAGATGGATTGAGTATATTGAAGAACTGTATGATAAAGAGAACAAACCTAATAACATTGAAATGGAGGAAACAGATGAGGTGGAAGTAGATCGTATGAGACCGGACATATTGGAAAGAGAAGTAGAGATGGCTGTAAAAGACCGAAGAAATGGCAAGGCTCCAGGACCAGATGATGTACCAGCAGAACTTCTGAAAAGTCTTGAAGGTGATGCTAGAGAGGAGGTGAATGTATTGTGCCGAAACATGTATGAAAGTGGAGACTGGCCTACTGACTTCATGAGAGTCTCTATGATTAATATCCCCAAGAAACCGAGAGCCGCCAAGTGTTCAGAATTTCGAACCATAAGCTTGGTCAGCCATGCATCATAAATAATGCTAAGGATACTAACCAGAAGACTAACGAACAGAGTTGAGCAGTACATTGGAGAGGATCAGTTTGGATTTATGTCAAAATGCGGAACAAGAGAAGCTATTGGTATTATGAGAATGATGAGAGAGAGAGAGTGCTGGAACATGATCAGGAAATGTTTGTTTGTTTTATTGACTTTGAAAAAGCTTTTGACAGAGTCCATTGGAGGAAACTAATGGAAATATTGAAGAATATTAATGTTGACTGGAGGGACCGTAGGCTGACAAAAAACCTATATCTTGGCCAGACTGTGAATGTTAGAGTTGCAGGAGGAGAATCGGAGCCTGGATTGGTTGGGAGAGGGGTCAGGCAAGGATGCTCCTTGTCCCCCGTGTTATTTAACATCTATGCGGAAGCAATGATAATAGAAGCACTCTCAGATATGGAAGAGGGAATCAGAGTGGGAGGTAAATTGGTCAAATCTGTAAGGTTTGCAGATGACAAGGCATTTGTTTGTAGTACTGAGGAAGGACTGCAAAGAATGGTCAATAGCTTGACAACAACGGCGGAAGAATTCGGAATGAGAATTAATGAGACCAAGACAAAGGTAATGAAAATTGCAAGAAGGAAAGGAGCACAAATGAACCTAACGATAGGAAATCGGATCTTAGAAGAAGCTGAGCAGTTTAAATTCTTGGAAGTTTATTCACCAACAATGGAGATTGCAATAAGGAAGTAAGATCTAGAATTGGTATGGGTAAGGTAGCTTTTGAGAGACAGAGAAGACTACTTACAGGTAAACTCAACTTGAAGCTGAAGAAAAGGTTAGTAAAAAGCTTGATATGGAGTGTGGTACTGTATGGAGCAGAAACATGGACACTGAAAACAACTGAAAAGAAACTCCTGGAAAGTTTTGAAATGTGGATTTGGAGAAGAATGCTAAAGACAAGCTGGAGGGAACACCAAAGTAATGAGGAAGTACTGCAACAGGTGAGGGAGGAAAGAAGACTCACTAAGGTGATAAGAGAAAGCCAGAAGAAATGGATCGGACATGTGTTGAGAGGAGAAGGATTGTTGAAGGGGGTGATAGAGGGTAGATATGAAGATAGAAGGCCGAGGGGAAGGAAAAGGAAGGCAATGCTGGATGATTTGAAGGCAGGCAGGAGCTATCATGAGATGAAAAGGATAGCTCAGGATAGAACACTTTGGCGGGACACATGAGTTGCACCTGCCTGATAGGCAGAACACGATGGATTGATTGATGGAACATGGAAGAAAAATGACAAAGTCATATACAGTATGTTGAGAAGTTTCATGGCAACATTACAAAAGATGATAGAACCCAAGCAATAGTGCTATTAGATATGCTGGAACATTACGCCCTTACTCAGGAAATCTGTGAAGCCACTAGGAAAGAGAACGTTTTGGATTTAATTTTGACAAATAACAATGAGATAATAATAAATAAAAAGGTAACGCACACAAATTTCTCCGACCATAACCTAATCGATATACAATTGAAGTTAGCACCCAGAGGCTTAAACATAAATTCAAAGAAAGTAGATTGGGAAAGTATAAATAAAGATTTAAAGGAAGTAAATTGGGAATTACTACTTCACGAGAAGACTCCAGAACAAATACTAGGTATAATGGAGTCTGAAACCAAAGTATACCAAACTTATATTACTGAAGCATGTTCCAGAGAGACAAAAGAGAAAACGTAGCAAGCTCGAGAGAAAAATCAGGACACTATTTAGACAACGGAAGCAAACCGTAAAACATCTCCACAGATGCAAAACTGATGCAAGGTGATTTCAAACTAGAGAGGAAACTGGGCGAAATAGAAATGGACCTAAAGCAAACATTCATACATAAGACAAACGAGGAGGAAAACAAGGTAGCAGAAAACAAAAAATAACCCAAAATACTTCTACACTTTTGCGAAAAGGAAAAATGCAGTGCAAAGAGAATATTGGTCTGTTAATAGACGGGAAGGCCAAACACACAAATGACCCCCAAAAAATGAGCGAACTGCTTAAGGAACAATTTAACTGTGTGTTTAGCACCCCTAAATCCGAGTTGAAAGTAGAAAACGCAGACGAATTTTTCGGCATTGATACAAACCAGCCAAGGACAAAGTCTGGCACAAACGTATTAATGGACTTAGAGTTCTTGGAAGGAGATGTAATTAAGGCTCTATCATAGATGCGAAACAATTCTGCACCAGGGCCAGACACATGGAGTGCCACATTTCTGAAGAAATGTAAAGAGAGTATTGCCAAATCGCCATACTTACTATAGAGGAAATCACTCGACACAGGACAAATTCCACTGCCATTAAAGAACGCGAACATTGCCCCTTTATTCAAAGGTGGTAACAGAACAATGCCCAAGAATTATCGGCCGGTAGCTCTCACCTCACACCTTATAAAGTGCTTTGAACGTATAATTAGAAGCGAAACTACCTACTACCTACAAGAAAAGAACTTATACAACCCAAATCATTATGGTTTCAGGGCTGGAAGATCATGCCTATCACAGCTATTAGACCACCAGGAGAAAATATTGGAAACATTGTGTCGAGGACAAAACATAGACGTAATATATACTGACTTTGCTAAAGCCTTCGATAAATGTGACCATGGAATTATAGCACATAAACTTAAGAATACAGGAATTACTGGAAAGCTGGGAAGATGGATATTTAATTGCTTGACGCAAAGAATACAAAGAGTGGTGGTAAATGGAGTCAAATCGGAAGTCTCGGAAGTAGAGAGCTCTGTCCCACAGGGACAGTACGAGCTCCCTTGCTGTTCATAATAATGATTGCAAATATTGATGCAGATATCAATGACAGTATTGTATCATGTTTCGCGGATGACACAGAGATATGCAAGGAAATATTGAACGAAGGTGACATAGAAAGATTACAAAACGACATTGAAACATTATTCCAGTGGGCAGAAGACAACAATATGAAGTTTAACGAAGAAAAATTCCAACTTCTAAGATATGGTAATAACAAGGAGCTACAGAATAAAGGGTACAAAACTCTGCAAGCCAAACAGATAACACCAAATCCACAAGTCAGGGATCTTGGAGTAATAATGTCGTCGGATACAGAATTCAGAGAGCGCTATAACAGCAAAATTACAACGGCTAGAAAAATACTGTGAATCATCTGGAGGAACTTCCGCAGCAGAAAAGCAAACATCATGCTCAAATTATGGAAGAGTCTAGTCCTACCAATAATTGAGTATTGCTCAGTACTCACAAGCCTATACAGAAAACGAGACATTGCGAACATTGAAGCTATACAAAGGACTTTTACGTCTACGACAGAGGAAACGGAAGGTCAAGACTACTGGTCTCGACTACAATCCCTGGAACTCTACTCTCTCGAAAGAAGGCGCGAGCGGTACACAATAATATACATATGAAAAATACTTGAGGCTCTGTCCCTAACGTTAGAAATGAAATAGAAACAAACTTGAATGAGAGAAGAGGCAGATTTTGTACGGTCCCAGCTGCGGAGGGACAAGGGGCCATGAAAACGAGGATGGAAAATACCCTTAGAATAAGAGGCCCTGACCATCCATGCGTGGCTGGCTACGAGGGCAGGAGGAGATCAGACAGCAATTCCCTCCACCAAATCCCGAAAATGAGGCGGGATGCTGCAGAGGGGTCGACCGTACGTCGATCCTAAACCGTCGTTCGAACTCACCTAAAGTAACCTAAAGTAAGTAATCAACACTGAAACTTCCTATGATGCACGACTTTTGCGCTACCCTGTATATGATACAAACCACAAGGAAAAAGAAAAATGATTCCAAGTCCTTTCGTGTATTCAGAAGTACACCTCGTCAGGGAATGTACTTCTGAATACACGAAAGGCCTTGAAATAATTTTTCTTTTTCCTTGTGGTTTGTATCATTTATTAATTTCACGTGTTTAATTGTGAAATTCCTCATATATATATATATAGAGGAGGGGCGACAAGCTTGACCATCGCGAAATGAGGAATCATCGCGCTGAACCTTTGTAAGGTTGTAAGGTAAGATATATATATATATATATATATATATATATATATATATATATATATATATATATATAAGTGTGTAAATGAGTAAAAACACATTCCTAAATGTATTACAATAATTAAACATGTGCTGAAGGTACCTAGCATGGCGTACTTACTCATAAGTAATGTATAGAAATATCAAACCTATGATTTTATCTCGGGGCGGCTGAGGCCCCCGTAGCCCCCCCCACCTTGTCTACGTCCCTGTATATATATATATCGTCTATTTAATAATAAGCGTGAAAGAAGCGAATGAATGCAAATTTTATGTAAGTAAAAAGGAGAGCAAATCAAATCGTCGAATGTCGCTTTCAGTAACTATAATTTTTTTACATTTTACGAAACTTTCTTAAGAGGGTAAAAAAATGTGAATTCCGTTTCGCATCGATTCAACGTCTTTACGAGAAATCTTTTGGAACAATAACGTGACACAAAGACGTCGGTCGGCATTTCAAAGGAAACCATTGCACTCGCGTGTGGCATTATCGCTAGTACACACACACACACACACAATGCTGAAAATTTCATATATATATAATATAATATATATATATATATATATATATATAGAGAGAGAGAGAGAGAGAGAGAGAGAGAGAGTTGACAAAAATAAATAGACATCACGATCATTGCCCTCAAGAACAAAATTTAATGTCAAAGCTTATCAATGGAATGCCAAAAAGTATGCCAACTTTACATAATGCAACACGATTCTAAATATATCGATTCAATAATTTTATTATTTATTAACTTTTATTATCAAATGAAAAACTAAAAAAAAATTATTTCTAATACAAAATTTTATTTTGGAAGTCTCGAGTAACGAAACATTAATTTTGTTTCGGTTCATTGATCATGTGAGCGGTTGGGGAATTGTCGCAATCTGTAACGTAAGAAATAATATATAAGAATTTTCGACGGTCAATTAGAGATCGTTGAAAGGAGAAATCGGTGCGGGGAAAGGTCGGGAAAAAGACGGGTGGGGGGGGTGGGGGGAAAATTTTATTTTATTTAAAAGAAAAATCAATAATTTTAACCTAAAATATATAAATGTCAAGTGGACTATTAATTTTTTTCCTTTTTTCAAAGTCATTTCAAAATTTCGCTCTTCTGATGTGAAAGGACTCATACCCGGGTATTGGGGGTAGGGGCAAGAGGGAGTGAGGACTGAGGACTCTACTACGTATCCTCTTCTATTTTCTAACGAAAACGGTTACCAATGAGTATAAGTGATGGGGGCAAAACGATAAGAGCAAAAAGAATTTAAACTGATTTCCAATGTAATTTATATATATATTTATATATATATATATATATATATATATATATATATATAATTTTTTTTTTTTTTTTTTTTTTTCCGATGATAAATTTTTATATATGCTGAGGAATGTTGGATAATAGTTCTAAAATCGTGTTGCCAGAATCGTTGATTTACAATTAAATTTTTATTTTTTCGTCAAATTAAAGCATAATTTAGCATTATGTAAAGTTTCTAAGTTTTAACGAATCTATATTTAGGTGTAATTTAGGTCTGCACAACATACAATATCATAATAAACATCTGTTGAAGACTGAAAACAATATATAAAATTAATCTGGTTCAGTACAGAAACCGGCTTATATAGGGTGATCCAGAAGTTACTGCTTGCCACTAATTATACTTGTGTATGGTTGTGATGCGCAGTGACTTTCCGATCATACTGTATAATAACGGACGTACGTACTGTACAGAATTTAGCCAGGATAAACTGAGTCACCAGAAGACTTTCTGAAACAACTGATTTTAGATGCGAGCTCTGTTTTTAGGCTACGTACGGAATTGGTCGAAAACCTGTCTAAAGTGTTTGTAGATTGTGGAAGATGCTTCGCACAGTTGATGCTCGTAATATATCATTATTCCCCTACAGTAGAGTGATTATAGTCAATGAGACTGTGCCCACAGTTAAAGATAGATCCCTCAAAATCTTACAATTCGAAATGTAACGGCTGAAATATTCATTATCGCAGATTTTCCTCATACAAATAAATGAGGAGTTGACCACCGACCAGGACGACCATCAATGGCTATAAAATGAACAAAAAGAACGCTTTGTGTATTTGTGATCGCCAGATGAGGTTCAATTTACGCATACAATTTGTAACCATTGTAAGTAAGCTTATGAAAGAGCTCAGTCTTATTTGCATAAACAAGAACTATGACGGAATGACATCCAGTATGGCCCCTCCAAATTTATTTAGTCGGAGACATAATTAGGCTACCGTGGACGTCTGGCTCGGCGAAAGCCAAGCTTAACATTGGCAAAGTTGATAATAAAACAAACCTATGGTAAGTCCGGAGATCCGTCCTATTCTCGGACTTCATTTTAACGAAGGGACACGCATGAATAAGGAGAATGTTTACGCAAGTACTTCAAGAATACTGTCTGCAGCCCACAGCTGAACACGATTTAGCAGCGATTTAGGATGCTGGAAAGAATGGTTTGGTATTGATAAAGAACGTGTAAATTCTGCTAAATCCATATTAATTCTTGAAAACAATCTTCTGTTACATCCATTACGGCGTTTTATAGTCAAATGCTCATGGAGAAAAATCTGTAGTTAAATTAACTAAATATCTGCACACATACTAAATAGTTAACCCAAGTGTACTGTAGTTGAATTAACCATGCTTAATGTCCTACTAAAAACATAAATAGTTAATGCACCCACAGAACAGCTGCACTAACCATAGCATAGTTGGATCAACAATTTGGTATAATATACAAGTAGTTAACGCTCTATTCAGTTATTTTAACCAAAGGGATTTTTTTCCTCCGTTTGTTACAAGAATGTGCCAGATACTACACCTTCATGACATCATACTTTCTCAGCTTCAGAGAAATCTAAAAATGGAGCCTTACAGTTGATCGTCAACTAAGAAGACAAACATCATCTTCCACATCTATGGAGGGTCTAAGGAGTTCAGTCGAGTTTCCTTTGGATTTACCATGATACAAAACCTCACGCACAGTTTTCTCTATTCAAAGACGCTTTCCAGCCATTCATGAGCCAAGTGGAATAGCTTTCCACTAGATACTAATTGCCTGTTTTTACCATTATCTATATACACCATAGATATGCAATATCTGCCATAATAAAAATTACTACTGTCATAACACTATTAATTTTATTTCAAATTCTGGTAAGGTCGAGTTTTCTCTCTTCATACATAATATATGAAAAGACAGAACCCGACCTTCATACATATATATATATATATATATATATATATACACACACACACACACAGAGTGGCATATTAAGGGGGGCCAGAGGGGGCCAGGCCCCAGGGCCCAGCTGTTTTAGGGGCCGATGTTTAGCATGATATCAATGATAAATTTGGAATGCTCAACAATATCTCTCAGCTAACTTCAGAGGAAGCATCAAAAGCAACAAAAAATCTGGCTAGTCCATTACCCAAATGATTTTGAGGACAGCTTCCCATTTGAGTTTCAGCATTTTGTACTGTTTGTCAAACAAAACGCTTTAGCTGACACTCGCCCATTAGGAGTACTACAGGAAATTCACAAATTGAGGGCTGTTTTCCCAAATGGTTTTATTGCTTATCGCATTTATTTGTGTTTGATGATGTCAAATGCAACTGCGGAGCGTTCTTTTTCTCATTTGCGCATGATTAAAAATGTTAAACGTCAAATGTTAACCTAAAAGAAATTGCAAAGTCTGTCATTGTTAGCCATAGAAAATAATATTTTGCAGAATTTAAATACTGAGCTTGTGACTGAAAAATTTAGTGATATGAAGCAGCTCAAAAAACTTTTGTATACTGGTGGTGGATGATTTTGTGACCAACTTTGGTAGATTAGTAATGGACTTGTAGTTGCGTAATTGGTTTGGTGTAATTGTAGCAGCTTGGTATTTGTGTAAAACTCGCATTATTTGATTTAGAAATAAATGGTTTTATTAATTTACATGACTCAAAGATTTGTCTTATTGAGAGACCCCAAGAATATTTTGGCTCCAGGGCCCAAAAATATATAATAATATATAACTTGCACTTATTTAAATTTCGATAATGATTTTCAGTTTTTTATTTCATCTTATTTCAGTTTCACTTTCGATTTCAGGTTTCATATTTTTTTATTCCCCATCTCATATATATATATATATATATATATATATACACACATACATTTTAACTGCAAACAACACAGTATAATTAATGTAAAGAACGACGCTTGTGTAGAAGAACGTTCCGCACAAGATGAGGAGGGAGAACGAACAAATGAAAAATGAGGTAACCACCCGGGATCTTCCGATTGCTGGTCAGATATGCTATCCACTACACCATGGGCCTCGATTAATCAGAAGTCGTAATTCTCCTACATACGAGCAGAATTACGACTTCTGATTAATCGAGGTCCATGGTGTAGTGGATAGCATAACTGACCTGCAATCGGAAGATCCCGGGTTCGATTCCCGGGTGGTTACCTCATTTTTCATTTGTTCGTTCTCCCTCCTCATCTTGTGCGGAACGTTCTTCTACACAAGCGTCGTTCTTTACATATATATATATATATATAATATATATTATTATATTTATTATATATATATATATATATATATATATATATATATATATATATATATATATATATATATATATATAGTCGATAAACCAATAAAGTTGAAATTATTAGACGAACTGAAATCGAAAGTAAAACTGAAATAAGATGAAAAGAAAAACTGAAAACCGTTATCGAATTGAAGTAAATGTAAGTGTTTATTTAAGTTTTAATTAGTTCTACTAATTTTATTTACATTAGCACAACATATAAAACAAAAGTGTGAGTTATAAAATAAGAAATGAAAAACAGAGGGTGTTTAACCTATTTTTGTAATGTGAGATTTTTGAATAGTTTGACAGGAAATTGCTCCCTGTACAACTTTGAAAGATATAGAATCACTCGGTGAAGTAAAGGATTATTAACGTACCATTAAAGGATTATTTTATGACTGGCAGATGGCAAGTCATTTTATCATTTTAACAACTGACTACATTTACATTTGCGTAGGTCAGGGTTTTAAGTATTTGCCTCACACTCATTTAAAAAAAAAAAGAGTAACATGTATTCATTTGTGCTTCATCTTATAGGCCTAAATATTTTTAAAGTATAATTGACTGTAAGTTAATGAACAAATAAATATTCTGAGCGATGATTTTACTTTTTATTACTTTATAACTTTTGAGGTGCCAGAGAGAGAGAGAGAGAGAGAGAGAGAGAGAGAGAGAGAGAGAGAGAGAGAGAGAGAGAGAGAAAGATTAATAATTTTTACTGACAACTAGTAACCAAGCCTTACACTATGGTATTTACATGAAATCTGTAAAGGAAGGCATTCGTTCATAAGGTCTGAAGACTAAATATACAGGGCGTCCCAAAAAAATGTATACACACTTTAACAGCTGATAGCTCAATTGATGTTTCTTTCTTTCCAAGTTAAACCCATTAGAATTAATAATGGCAGTCAGACTAAGCTTTGAACAAAGGAAATTCATTCTAAAATGCTACTGGAAGTGTGAAAACGCAGTTGAAGTGCAAAGACAGTTTAGGAGGGAGTTTCAAACAGATCCACCAACGCGACTTACCATCACTCGAATTAGAGATAAGTTTGAAGCCGATGGAACTGTTCAGAATGTCCACAAGAAGCGTTCCGGAAGACCACGGACATCGACAAGCCCCACAAAGCAAGAAAGAGTACTGGAAACGTATCACCAAAGTCCAAGAAAATCTGTGCGGCAAGCGAGTCGTGAGGTAGGAATTTCAGAATCGTCTGTCCAACGCATTTTGAAGCGCTGTCAATGGAAAAGTTACATTCCAAGATTAGTCCATGCTATTAATGAAGATGATGATCCGGACCGAAGAGTGGAGTATTGCGAGTGGTACTTGGCACGATGTGGATGTGGATTGGACGAAGGGGTTTCGTAGAATACCCTCCGCGTTCACCAGACCTCACACCACTAGACTTTTTTTATGGGGATACTTAAAAGACAAAGTCTACGCTATAAAACCTGCAACAGTCGCTGAATTGAGAGCAGCCATTGAACGAGAATGCACACAAATACCAAACGAAATGTTTCGTGATGTTTGCGATTCCATTGCTTCGCGTTATCAGCAGTGCCTGGACCAGAACGGACGTCAATTTGAAAACAGGCGTTGACAAAACAATTAAATAATGTCTGTAGATTCTATTACATTTTGAAAATGAAATGTATTTTAATAAACACTGCCTTTATAAGTATTTAAAGTGTGTATACATTTTTTTGGGACGCCCTGTATTTGCTTGCGTAGCTATAATATCGATATAAAACTGATACAAAAAACACAAACTAAAAGAAATTAAAAACCTGAAATCGAAATCGGAACGGATCTAACTGATATCGAAAATCGCAGATATTTTCTTCACTTCATATATATAGAGAGAGAGAGAGAGAGAGAGAGAGAGAGAGAGAGAGAGAGAGAGAGAGAGAGAGAGAGAGAGAGAGTTTGTTTATAACTCGTGTGAAATAGATGCTTTGTTTCCCTGTCTGTATTAATGTCAAAATAACAAAGGAATAACAGTTGTGAGATTTATTATATCTGCATCCGAGAGTGCATAAAGCATTAGTGAATTCGTGGATATGAGTTAAGTGAAATTTGCTGGGTGTAAGTAATTGTAATATAGCTTACGCAGACAAAAGTATCACACGTTAAAATATATACAGTATATTTATTGGGAACTATCATTTGAGAAAAATTTAGAACAAACAAGAAAACGGTCATAAAATTAGACTCACGTGACGGACTCCTTCCTACTCAAAGGAAAGAAGTTCCTTCTTTATTGAACGATTACGGTAATAGATAACGTGGCCACGGGTCCTCATTTCCACCATATATGTAATTTATGAAATTTGATAACGACTGAAAACGAAGCTAAAAGGCGTGATTTTTGTTAAAAATTACGTGACTTCACCATTACGAATCGGAACGATAGGAAAATATCTCTCGTATCGAGCGCGAAAGTGATTACGGGTATCAAATTTGTTTGTGACTCATGTACGGGGAGTGTAAACTCGTTCGCAGTATATTTAAAACAATAGGAAATATGAATGAGGTAGAGAAAGAGATAATAATGGAAAGAAAAGATGACCAGAATGTCGCGAGGGAAAACGGTGTGGATGAGAAACAAAAGTGAAACGAGATGATGATATGATTGTACAGGGTGTCTCAGAAGTCGTGCAAAAGAAGAAGTACAGTATAAATCAAGACAAGGTAGGCACACGGGAAAACCAGGAGCAGGCAAATATTTGCCAACTTTAGCTGATGAATTATGTTAAATCAAGAAATAACAGAAAATACAAGAAAAACAATTGTTTAGATTTGGTATTTGCAAACAACAGCAAACTAATTGATTACACATAAATATCCCCAACATAATATCGGATCACAACATCATTGAAATAACCAATATAAAAGCAACAGAGAAGCAAAGAACACGCGCTATAGAAAGAGGCAAACTCGAACTTTTTAATTTTCACTCCAAGGCTATAAATTGGGAAGATATTACATCAAGCATGGAAACAATAGCCTGGAAAACCATCTTTAAGGTTAATACAATGGAAGAGATGCTAATAACCATCTTGGAGAAGATGCTAAAAATTGTGGGAAAACATATCCAAAAAAACAACAACAAAGATGAAAGAGAAGCAGGTTTGAGAAACAAAAGAGGTCAATATTCCGCAAGAGAAATAGAGTGACTGAAAAATTAAGGCACTGCAAAGAAAACAACATGAAAATAAAAACGAGAAACTGGAGAGCATAGATTGCATCATACAGGGTCTAAACTGAGAATCATACAGCGAAAGAAGACGACGACGCTATAGAAGCGATAGAATTTAACTCAAACTACTTCGATAATTTGTAAAAAGGAAGACGAAAAATAAGCGATTATTTTATCGGTCTTTTGAAAAATGAAAACAATACATTAACCAATGATCAAAAAGAAGTATCTAAAATACTAAGAGCTCAGTATGAATCAGCTTTCAGTATCCCTAAAATTGATAAACTAAAATGCGATAGAAATACGAGTACGTTCTTTAAAGAATAATTACAAGGGGAAAGCATAATGGACTTTGACTTCAAAAAAGATTATATCATATGAGCAATAGGGAAACTAAAAGCACGCTCAGCAGCAGACCCGGATAAATGAAATGCTACTGATTAAAAACTGCAAGAATGAAATCGCTAAGCCCCTATATTGGATATGAAGACAATTACAGTACTAGACACGGAAGAAATACCGAGCATCCTGAAGAGAGCGAACATAGTTCCAATTTATAAAGGAGAGGATGGGTCTGAGGAAAAAAACCATGGTTCAGCGTCGTTGACATCACATCTCACCAAATTATTTGAAAGAATAGTTAGAGAAATGTTTGACTTTTTGTAAACTTAAATTTTTGTAAACTTTTTAAAATTAAATGGTAACCAACATGGATTCCGGTTAGGAAAATCGTGCCTATCACAACTAATGGAACACATTAACGTCATCAGTGATGCACTCGAAAACAGTGAAAACTATGATGTGATATACACAGACTTTGCCAAAGCGTTCGATAAGTGTGACCATGGAATCATAGCACATAAACTGAAATAAATGGGAATAGCAGGAAAAGCAGGAAAATGAATAAATAATTTCCCTAGTAAGCCGGCAGCAAGTCGTTACAGTCCAGAAATATCGTCGTCAGAGTCAGCAGTCGGTAGCTCAGTACCACAAGCAACGGTATGAGCTCCATTGCTATTTATGGAAAAACTATACATGCCTACAATATGGTATCGTATGTGGTACCTTTATTTCTTAATTAAATACAAATTATTAATTTATTGAATTAAATAACTACAAAATTGCCTCGGGATTGGTGACATAGCCTATTGGGAATGAAAATAATTGCCATACATAGAACCGAATTGGGCCCATATAACAACAAGAAAAGCATATTATTTCATATAAAAATTTTCATTGCTGACGCATGAAAATTACTCCAAGAGAAGAAATAATGCAAACACAAATTAGACGCCTGGGAACTTTGTAAAGTCAGCGAATTCTTAGGACAAAGACTTCATCACGAGAGCTGCTTAGTGAGAGCGATGCTTTAGGCGAGGGAGACGTACTTAATCTTCCTATAAGTTCTGAGTGAATACCAAGTAATATAAACCTAATAACTCCAAAGGATAGGCCTATTCCTTCAAGTATTTAAGTGTAGTGAATGCCCATATTAATTAAACCCAATAAATTCGTTGCGCAACTCCATCGTCTACGGCCCTACATCGAAAGAGAGCCGCGCGCCCTACAAACAGAAGCAAGGCCCAACGAAATAATAAGGTATGGTAATTTCCTTCTTTACCATTAGGCAGCGCTAAAAGACCGAAGGAAAATAAATTTAACATTAACCAAAAAAAAACTACTTAACGAGGTCATTTGAAGACCTCTACAAACATAACTTTTTAACGAAAAAACGTAGGGTTTTTGTTGTTAACTCTCCACCGATATCTACTGGAAATTTCCAGTGGATGAGGGTGACGGCAATAAACCATAACCCTATATAGTTTTTTCAAACTATTCATAATCATGCTAACTGATATGATGAAGTTACCAATGACAGTACAGTAACATCCTTTGCTGAAGACACTAAAATAAGTGGAAAAAAAGAAATCCAGATGATAAAGAATCCCTACAAACAGAAATGAACAGAATCTACAATTGGTCTGAAGGCAATTATATGAAATTTAACAATGAGAAATTTCAACTATTAATTAAGATACGGAAGAAGGGAGAAACTGAAGTTAATGGAATACTATATCCCAAATAGACAGGAAATTCAGATAAACCCTAAAGCAAAAGCTTTAGGAGATATAATGACGAACGACGCGAAATTTGAAACAAAAAATAAAATAGCAGTAAATAAAGCAAAAAGAACAACTGATTCTCCTATTGAAAACATTAATCATGCCCAAGTTGGAGTATGGCTCAGTCTTAACCGCGTTCGGAACTTTCGCCGCAGGACTTTTCGCCGCAAGGAATTTTCGCCGCAAGGAATTTTCGCCGCCGCAAAAGAATTTTTAAAAAATAAAAAATAAATTGACGATTGGTTAGGTTAAGTCGTAATATTTTCGTTAGTTTTAACGTTTTATTTGATGGATTCATTTAAAAAATGTCTCCTAAAGATCCTAGCGTAGTTTACGTTCTATTATGTACTTTTGCAACATATCCATATTCTTTTGCCTCCATTTTCTAATATTTCTTGATGAAGTTGCAATTGATGGCATTAGATAACAACCTGCATCATCTAGGCTTGCAGAAGCATCGGCAATTAGTGATCTTGCAGCTAATTGGAAGTTAGTAGCAGTCGTTTTCATACTTGCTATTGTGGCGTACACTTTAGGCTTTGATGGGTTTGCAGAATGACTATGCTCACCAAATGTTTTGCAAATTACTATTTTAGCGTCACTTTCTAAAATTGTATGCACGCTTGCCTTGCAGTTTTTTATTTCACACTTCCAATACGATTTTATAAAACTTTGACAGTATCTGTTATTGCATGTGCAGTATCACTTTAAACCATCAAAAATGGTTTTTAAAAACCTAAGGGTTCAAAACCTTTGAAGTACATGAAATCACTTATTTAAGAGAATGAATAAATGAAAATTTCCAAGTCATCCAAACCCGACGTATTAGAGAGTTCAGAAAATTTGGTAGGCTTATATTTATATATCTATAAAAATTATATATTTTGCGGCGAAAATTCCTTGCGGAGAAAATTCCTTGCTGCGAAAATTCCTACGGCGAAATGTCCTGCGGCCAAAAGTCCGGCGGCCAAAAGTCCTGCGGCGAAAATACCTAGATTGAGTCTTAACGTTCCCATATAAAAAGAAGGACATTAGTCAAATAGAAGGGATTCAGAGAAGCTTCACAGCCAATATCAATGCAAATAACTAAATTACTTGGAAAGGTTACGTGAATTAAATTTATATTCGCTGGAAATATTTAAACATGGAAAGTAACAGAGGAACTAGTCCCTAATCTCACTTTGAACCCTATAACCACTCAAACAACAATGGAAAGTTGAAAAGGAAGAACTGAAAGCTAGACAGAGAACATCTTCACTTCTGAAGAAAAACAGCTTTGTTGTGAGAGGACAAAGACTGTTCAACCAGCTGCTCAAGGAACTGGAGGAACACGACTGGTGTAAAGGTGAAAAGAAACCAACTTTCTATTTCACCAAGCCAGTTCAAGAGGAGGGGCAACAAGCTGACCTCTGTGAAATGAAAATCATAGCACGGAATTGAAAGGCACACACACACACACACACACACACATACCCATATATATATATATATATATATATATACAGGGTGGGTAAAAAAAGTGACCCCTTAGGGGTAACCTGTCATACTGAAAAAAGTGAGGGGAATAGAGCTCCCAAACTTCATAGATGCTTACCTTAGCATGTCGTTCGTCTTAATTGAGAAGTTGCTTGACGTGTCCACCTTCCTACTCAACGCAGGCCTCCAAACGTGGACGCCACTGATCAATACACCTGTTTACATATCGTTGAGACACCTTTTCCCAGCCGAGCAGAATTATTTCGCGTAGTTCATCTGTCTCTTATATTGGTACCAGGGATGTAAACTTTGGACTTTAGGGCTTCCCAAACACCATAATCTAGTGGTGAAAGATCGGGGCTACTAGCCGACACATATTAAGTTCGATAAAATCTGGTGTTTCGTTCTCAGGTGCTCCATCTTGTTGGAAAGTATATCTTTCACTCTATCTAACTGATATTCGACGAGAACGAAACACCGGATTTTATCGAACCCAATATGTGGCCGGCTAATATCCCTGATCTTTCACCACTAGATTATGCTGTTTGGGAAGCCCTAAAGTCCAAAGTTTACATCCCTGGTACCAATATAAGAGACAGATGAACTACGCGAAATAATTCTGCTCGGCTGGGAATCCAAAAAACCTTAGCCCCCCCATTTGCAGCTTACATGTTTACTTATATCGAAATAGTTTTTAGTGATTATAAAAATATATAAAATTCTTTATTTATTGCAGGTATTAAAATTATTCTAGTTGATAAAGTGATAATATAATGGCTTCTCAATTAATTGGTGATTCGGAAAGGCAACGTGTGATCGATCGCATACGAGCAATAACATTTCGGGAAGCTCGTGATGCTGGAGCCACCTTTATAACACGTTCATGGGTTACCAAAAAGTTGCGAAGAAGTGAGGACTTCGTCAAAAGAAATTGGAATAAAACTTTGGATGAATGTGAAATGGATACAACCAAATCTGGGCGCCAAAATTTGCCACTCTCTCAGGAAACAAAGGACATCATTGAAAGCGGTACGCGTAAGCGGAAAAACAGCTGCGCTAAACTTTCTATAGAGATCGAAGTGTTAAGAGGAAAGATCGTTAGTGGTGAGATCATTCGACTGTACCGTCATAGGCAAGGTTTCAAGCCTTGGCATGAACTTCCAAAGCCAAGAAAAACTCAACTTAACATCGATGACAGAATGTGGTTTGCCCATTATCTTGAAGATTGGGATGTGGATGATTTCATGCATTTAGCTGTCTCCGATGAATTTTTTGTTTACGTAACACGTCAGCCTAACTACCAAAATGATCGAGTGCGGGCCACAACACCAGATGAAATCGATGACAATGAACATTATCGCGAATTATTAAAAAGTCCAGACTGTGTTGGTGTGTTTGTTTTGTTCACTGCAAAGAAGCTTATGTGGGTGCTGAAGCCAAATGGTCAGAGTTGGGATGGACAGTATTTTCGTGATATTATTCTATCCCAGCATGTCATTCCTTTTCTAAGAAATCCAAACAATGTTATGGATGTCGATCAGGTCACACTTCTGCACGATAAGGCCCCCTGCTTTAAGGCATTAGCCACTCAACAGTTGTTGCGGAACCATGAGATCGATTTCTTTGGAAATGAAGAATGGCCAGGAAATTTTCCTGACCTGAACGTCTGTGAACACATTGGATCAGTTATAAAGGACAAGGTTGAATGTCTTGTTTCAAGAACCTGCAGCAAATCGATTTTCGAAGGATACAATGACGCAACACATTGAAACTGTTTTAGCAAATTTGCGTAACGATCAAGATCTATTCACGTCACTTTTGGCAAGCTACCCAAAGCGAATTCAGGCTGTCTTGGAAGCCAATGGCGGGAACACCAAGTTTTAATTGTTTCTCATTAAATGCAGGACTAAATTTTCTTTTGTAAGGTATGTTTAGTTTTACTGTACCTCTAATGGTTTAGGCCATGGGCGGCGGGGCTAAGGTTTATTGGAGCCCCGTATATGAGGGGCGATAAGCTTGACCTTCGTGAAATAAGGAATCATCGCACGGAACATTTGAAAGGTTGAAAGGTGTAGTGGTTAGCATCGCTGACTACGAATCCATCGGCCCCGGGATCGAGACACGGTAACGGTAGAAGGCGCGCAATAAAACTCAGCTGTTCATCCTTCCACACAATAAAAATTGGTTGGTAGATAAATGGGTACTCTGGGTAGCCTAGTGGTTAAGACGCTGGGCTGCTCATCGGGAGATCATGAAATCGAGTCCGGGCGAGGACTTTGTAATTTCTGGCCGCCCGTGGTGGGGCGTGATTCGGATTCCATGTTAAACTGAAGGTCTAAGGTGGAGTGACGAACTTGACCTTCGTCAGAATGAACAATTCGGGTGGAAGCAAAACCAAGGTGAACCAAGGATATATACACAGTATATATATATATATATATATGTGTGTGTGTGTGTGTGTGAAACCAGTCATGTCAGGTAATGCCTAAACGTTTAGGCATGATGCAAAAAAATCCGTTTCACACACACACACACACACACACATCAATACCTTACCTTATGAACCTTATGTTATTTCGTGCGTTGGTCTCTCTTCACACGGAGGTCAAGCTGGTGGCCCCGCCTCTAGGTCTGGCTTGGTCGAGGAGCGAGTTGCTTTCTTGCGCTCTCCACCGAACATAGCCAGGCACGCCCCACTCATCTGGCACCGTCCTGAGCCAGGCATCCAATCTTTTCTTGAAGACTTCAACTTTGACCCCCGTTACGTTTCTGAGTCCTTTGGAAGCTGGTTGAAAAGTCTTGGCTCCCTGACAACCAAGCTATTTTCCTTCAGAGTTGAGGAGGTCCCTTGTCGGTCCTTTAATTTGGGAACACTACACATTCTGCCTTTCCTATTTTCCAGTGTTGTTTGAATGGTAATTGGTTTAGTTTTAGGTTTGGTACCAGTTTTTCGATCATTTTCGATTTGTAGATTATGGTATACCTCTCTCTTCTTCTTTCCAGGAATACAGATTTAGTTTACGTAGTCTTTCCCAGTAGTTGAGTTCTTTGCAGCCATCAATCTTGGCTGTGAAATGCCTTTGCGTATATATATATATATATATATATATATATATATATATATATATATATATATATATATATATATATATATATATATATGAGGTGTCATAAAAAAGTTCGTAAATAGTCCCGCAACTAATGAACGCGTGTCACTCGGTGATGTCAGTGTGTATGGCTGATGACGTCACCTTGGCCACTTGCCAGATGCCAACAAACACCATCTAACTACGCACCAGTGCGCCGTGTCATTGCTTTGTGTGAGGGCGCTTTTGTGGCGTCTGGTGATTTTGCAGAAAATGTCGAAATTTGAGCAACGTGCAAACATCAAATTTTGGTTTAAACTTGGTAAGACGGCTGCAGAAACGCAAGGAATGCTTGCAGCTGTCTACGAAGATGTTGTTACAAACAAGACGGACGGACGACCACTTCTTTCATCATCTTCCAAAGACTCATTTCCTTCTCGAAACCTTCCAAACCACTTGCAAACAGTCTTGTTTGTAACAACTTCATCTCCGTAGACAGATGCAACCATTCCGTGCGTTTCTGCAGCCGTCTTACCAAGTTTAAAACAAAATTTGATGTTTGCACGTTGCTCAAATTTCGACATTTTCCGCAAAATCACCAGACGCCACAAAAACGCCCTCACACAAAGCAATGACACGGCGCACTGGTGCGTAGTTGAAGGGTGGTTGTTGGCATCTGGCAAGTGGCCAAGGTGACGTCATCAGCCATACACACTGACATCACCTAGTGACACGCGTTCATTAGTTGCGGGACTATTTACCGAACTTTTTGATCACACCACGTATATATACACACAGGGTGGGAGAAACCTCTTTAAGGAGTTTATACACACAAATAATTTGTTGATAATGAATAAATTGCAATGATATAATTGCAGTGTATGCGATACTTTTCAAAGCAACTATACGAGGTCAGGAAGAACAGGAAGTTCTAGGCCCAAGCCCCAGTCAGCGCCATGTCAGTAAGAATGGAATATAGCAATGAAGAAAAAGTGGTAAATATGCAGCAAATAGCCCCACCTCGACTTTTGGTACGAAAGCTAGTTATTAGGGTGTGTTTTCATGTGCTTTCCTCAGAAATGCCACTCATTTGCCCCGCATTTAATTGAAAGTACGAAAAAAATCGTTTTTTTTTGTCGTTTTATTTTCAAGTAAACACGGGGCAAATGAGTAGCATTTCTGAATAAAGCACATGAAAACACACCCTAATAACTAAATTTCGCTGCCGTTATTGCTAACCTAACCTAAATGAAGAGATTTCGAAAAAAATAATACATCGTTAAACTAACGAAAATATCATGACTTAACCTAACCAATCGTCAAGGGTGTACAGTTGACCTAAATGGACATTCAGTTGACCTAACCGGGCAGTCAGTTGACCTAACTGTGCATTCAATTGACCTAATTTTGATATACTGTACCTAACCAATTATCATACTACCGAATGCTAACATAAAAAATTATGAACTCGAGGTGGGGCTAGTTTGCGGAGCTAACTGTAGGTATTGCTCACAGTAGGATTGGGAAAAATGTTTTTAGAGGAAAACGTTTATGAAAGCTAGATTAACACTTGCCGGAATGTGTGACTTCGCTAGCCACGTGCCCTTGAAGAGAGATATTGACCCCGTAAATTTGCACGGAAACAAACTCTTCTGCTTGTTTTTTGGAAATTTGCGTTTACACACGAAAACGTCTCGGTCACTACGGAAATAAAGGGGTTGGGAACACTCTGGACAGTTTCGCGTACGCGTACGAGGAAAGACACCGTGTTCTTGAAAAATGTGAACCGCTCGTGAATCGTCTCCTAAAATTTTCAACACTTCAACGTAGCCTAGGTCACAACTTTCACAAATCTCACTGCACATGTTTACGCGACAAAAGTTTTTCCGTGACTAAACGGTCGCGAAAAAAACTTGATAAGTTCTTTAAAATTCCTAATTAGCTGTCATTGGTTCATTAAGGCGTGGTTGTTTTTGAGTGTTTAATAGCCTACTATTGGTTAAAAAAAGGTGCACTGTGATTGGTCGTCCACACATTTTCAGAAAATTGTCGGAGAGCGAGGATGTCTTATGCCTGCTGGCAGGTCGCGAACCAAAAAAAAATGGTTAAAACTTAAAAAATCAATAACTTCGTTAATTTTGAATTGCTGGGAGTCTGGCTTTCAACAAATTTATTCTATTGCTGTATACTACCGAATACTAACATCAAAAATTATGAACTCGAGGTGGGGTTATTTGCTGCATATCTTGTATCGTAGGATATTTCTTATAATAACTGTGAAGAAAGTTTGTGTTTATTTCAAGAAAAATATAATAAACCAACACCAAATACAACCACTCTTGATACTGGAAGCTCAAACTTTTGGAAACAGAGAACCTGGTAAAAAATCGTCCAAGAAGCGGAAGGCCAGTGATGGCGACAGGAGACAACATCAAAGAAAATGTCCTCGACAGTTTTCAATTCGATCCAACAACTTGAACGAGAAAAGTCGCACAGGAATTGGGTATTTCCAAATTTTCAGTAGCAAAAATATTGATTCAAATCACAGGGGTACCATGATTACAAACCCATTTACTCTCACCTCATATACGACGATGATTCTGATAGACGGCTGCAGTTTGCCGAAACAATGAGACAAAAGTTCAACAGTGATCCAGATTTCCTTGGAAAGACAAAATTTTCAGATGAATGTGTGTTCCGTTTAACGAATAAAGGAAATACACAACGTTTACTACTGGGCGAAATAAAATCCCAAAATACGATTGGGTAAACCCGTTAAAACGGCTACACTAACAGTTTTGGCGTGCATTGGTTATTCAGCACTCATTTCCTTTGACATATTGAGAGATACGATGGATGGAAAACGCTATTGTCGGGTAGTGAGAGACAAAGTTTTTCCACAGTTTACTAACGACGTTGGCAGGAATTGGCTTTATGAACATGATGGAACGCCGCCACATTGCTCTGCAGCTGCCCGTGAGATTCTGGATACGAACGGTGAAGGAAGATGGGTTGGGCGGCGAGGTCCCATGGAATGGCCAGCCAGATCACCTGATATAACCTCATGTGATTTCTGGCTTTGGTCTTATTTGCGTGACAAACTCTATGCTCTTGGTTTCATCTAACCAAATATGAATGCCTTTGGCCGCAGAATAGATGAACAACTGAAAAGGATCCAACTCGATATGTTCCGAAGAACAATGAAGAGTTTCACAGAGAGAATCCACAAATGTATCATAGCGGATGGAGAACTCTTTGAAGATTAAATTACAATTTAACAAGGTATTTTTATGAATAAAATTCTTATATACTTTTTGTTTGATTTGTTTCATTATTTGAGCACTTATCTGTATAATGTTGTTACCTAAATAGTTATATGTATAAAATCCTTAAAGACTTTTGTTCCACCATATGTATATTAGGCCTGTTCAAAAATCAACTTTTTCTTATTTTCATAGGTTTCTGTACATTTTCCCATGCTTTTTGACCTGAAAAAGCCGAAACTCATAATTATTTTGACCTAGGATGTTGGGAAGCATTGCCGCATGGAGCTTTAAATTTTCTGCCTTGAAATCGGCCAAAGCGCCAATTCCGGGGTCCCTTGAATTATGTTTTGCACTTTAACTTTTGATCTAAACAAGATAGAGCAACAAATTAGGTATCAAATGAAAGAGCATAAAATTAATAAATAATAATAGTAATAATAATAATAATAATAATAATAATAATTAATAATAATAATAATAATTATCTATCATTTTTCAAGAAACAACAGAAACTCAATCAGAATCTAGAAAACCATCTACAAGTTACAACTTCACAATGGCATTAAGCAAGGAGCTGAGGGAGCTCCGTGGGCGCACAGTTGATATCTCAGAACCTCCACGTACTGTCCACAGGCAGGTGTCAACTGGGCCATCTACCAGATCTCTCACTGAAACTTTCCTGGTTGGATACCCTTCAGCTTTATCAGTGGTTCCAAGCTTCCCACCAACAGACAGGCGTTTCAGTATTTCCTTAATCTTCAGAATTTACCGGAAAATGCAGGGAGGCCCATAGTTCAAGACCTTGCATATGAAACAGTTGAATCTATCATCCCATTCTGGCAGATGGCTAGGATCAAGACAATGACCAAGTACAACGCAATGAAGCTCTTCATGAAACTACATGAGAAACATCGTGCTCTGGTGAAAAGCAAAGGAAGAGCAAGTAACCCTGGAGGAAAAGAGGAGCATTTGTGCTGGAATTAGACAGCCTGTTCGATATAGGAGCTCCAGATGCAATCCAGGAAATACAGAACAACAGACTGTTATCCAGAGAGAAGAAAGATGAGGATATCAGGTTCTACGAAGACCAAAAGACTGAGAGGAAAGGTCATATGTCTGGTCATGACAAGATTTTTGAGACAAGATCCCTGCAGCAAGCAGCGAGGAATGAAAGACTGCAGCATAGACAAGAACAAGGTAAAACTAATTACTTTGAACGTCACAAAAAGTTTTAAGTTTTACTCCATTGCGATATTTAGCATGTACTTAACAATTACTGTCTTAACATGTTGTACTATTTTACAGCTGCAGCAGAACAAGAGGCAGTTGTTCATGTGGATGACATTACCTGGGGTGACTCAACTGACAACGACGCTAACACAGAGGACATGGATTACCATCAGCCTCGTCCTGGATGTTCTCACCATCAAGACACTGTGACTAGTGTGACTTTGACGTTTCCAAGGAAGGTCATGGAATGTGATGTCATCTGCAATACAGCTGATCGTCTTGGTTTATCAGACAATCAAGTTACTGCCATGGTTTCTGCCACCTTGAAAGCTGGAGGGGCTGATCTGGATAACTTCGTCATCTCAACCTCAACAACACGTCGCAACAGAATGCTGTCCAGGTATAATATCAGCCAGAGTCACATGTCCAAGTTTTTGAAAACCCCCCACAGTACGCTGCCTTACACTGGGATGGAAAGTTGCTCAAAGATGTCTTGGGCAGTGAACCTGGAAGTACCTCAGAGACTTTAGCTGTGCTAGTGTCTGGTCCACCTTCATACACTGAAGGAAAGTTATTGGGAGTACCTGTCATCGACAATTCTTCTGGCACAGCTCAGGCTGAGGCTTCAATGGATTTACTGGAGACATGGGAACTTACGGATAATGTTACTGCCCTTGTTTTTGACACTACATCCAGTAACAGTGGAGTTCACAGAGGAGCTGCCAAACTGCTAGAGAAAATACTGAACAAAAAGGTGTTTTATCTGGCCTGTCGACATCACATCCTGGAAATCCTAGTAGGAGCAGTTTGGGAGAAGCTGTTTGGGAAGGTGAAGGGGCCAGATAATCCCTGGTTTGAGCATCTGAAGGATGTTTGGACGGACTTGTCCAAGGAAAACCCAAAGATGCTGGCTATCAACAGCAAATGGCTGAAGGAAAAGAAGAACAGTGAAGAAATACTCCAAGACATTCTAACAGCAGAAAGGCTTCCAAGAGCCGACTACAGGGAAATGGCTGAACTGACAGTCATTGTTCTTGGAGGAACGCCTCCTCGAGGTATTCACTGGAGTCGACCAGGCGCCATTCATCAGGCCAGATGGATGGCCAGAAACCTGTACTCCATGAAAATGCTGATGTTTGCAGATCAACTTGAGTACGACGAAGACACTGTATCAAAGCTGGAAAAACTCAACACCTTCCTTGCGCTGTTCTACACTCCTGTATGGATGATGTCAATGTCTGCTGCAGATGCTCCCGTGAATGATCTAAGTCTAATCCAGGACATGTTGAAGTACAAGAAACTGACCCAGAGCTTGCTGATGCAGTACTTAATAAGATGGAAAACCACAAATGGTACCTGACGCAGGAAGTCGTGCCATTTGCCCTGTTCAGCAGTAGATTGAGTGACACATTGAAGCACGACATTGCTGCCCAGTTACATGCCACTGAGAAGCCAGACAGCTTCAGAACAGGAAAGCCTCTATTCCAGAGAGTCACAGCTAAGACCACCCTGGTTGATCTCATTGGCCCAGAATCACATTTCCTGCTGGACACACTGAACATTGGATCCGAGTGGCTTCTGGAACCTGTCACGTCTTGGCCACAGAATGAGGACTACAGAAAAGCGTTGGACTATGTTAAGAATCTGAAAGCGGTGAATGACATTGCTGAACGTGGTGTCAAGATGATGAGCGACTTTGCAAATGTCATAACAACAGATGCCAAGCAAAGGGACTATCTCCTTCAAGCTGTGGAGTTCAACAGACGCCGCTTTGACAGCTTCAAGAAACAAACTCTCAACAACTGACTGTGTAAATGTCATTATGAAATTAATCATCATGTAATGCTTTCACTTCTTGATCGATTAGACTTGTGACAAAATGTTAATCTCAAATTTGTGTCATGAATAAGGCGCCTTGTCTGCCTTGAGTGTGAGAAAACGAATTTTGTGATATTTCTGAAATCTTTGTATGTACCAATGTGCCATTTCTTGTTCCAAGACTATCATAATTGTATAAGTTAGAAAGAGGATTAAAAACACTTTAATTTGGTGCCTATTTTGTTGCTCTATCTTGTTTAGATAAAAAGTTATAGTGCAAAACATGATTCAAGGGACCCAGGAATTGGTGCTTTTGGCCGATTTCAAGGCAGAAAACTTAAAGCTCCATGCGGCAATGCTTCCCAACAACCTAGGTCAAAATGGTTGTGATTTTCGGCCTTTTCAGGTCAAAAAGCATGGGAAAAAGTACAGAAACCTATGAAAATAAGAAAAAGTTGATTTTTGAACAGGGCTAATGTATATGTATAATGTAATGAAAATTATTTTAACATTTTTTAAGGGAGTTAGAGTTTAACATTTACAATTAGCTAAAAAAATAATACAAATTTTAAATGCAGCTTCATAGACTTTACTTGAAGCTCACGAAACACTTAAATTTCAAATACAGTTTGTCACATTTTCTTTATCTACCATGGTTTTCGATGCGTAGCTAAAAATTTTAAATGCTACATTCTTTTCTAAATTTATTGACCCATTTGATTTTCTTCATCCACGAAAGTGTATGAAACTCTGTAGGAACGTGTTGGGACTTGGTTTACTTAATGATAGGGAAGGCCACCAGTCTACGCTTCTATAAAATTTTATATTTTTCTGATAGCCAAAAAAGCAGATCAACAAATTCACGAAAGAAAGCAACCATCAAAATTTTGAGTTTCACATCCCAAGACCTCTTCTTCCTCAGTATAATTAATCCCATTTTTATACGGGGTCGCTGTTTAAGGTGAGTCGCCTCCATCTTGGTCTGTCGTATACCATATCCTCCTCCAAATTCTTCTCCCGTAAGTCCGCTCTAACACAATCCTTCCATCTCTTCTTCGGTCTTCCTCTTCTTTGCCCACCCGGCAACTCCATCACCATCACTCTACGTCCGACATAATCTTCATCTCGCCTCATCACGTGCCCATACCATCTCATTCTTGCCTCCTGTATCTTCTTTGACGCCTCTGCCACCTTCACAGTTCCTCTAATATACTCATTCCTGATCCTATCCTCTCTTGTCACACCGCACATCCATCGCAACATCCTCATCTCTGCTACATCCATTTTGTTCTCATTTGTCTTCTTCATAGGTAATGCCTCTGTTCCATACAACATTGCTGGTCTCACCACGGTTTTGTATACCTTTCCTTTCAATTTCACTGGCATCTTTCTATCGCACAAGACACCCGACATTTCTCTCCAATTCTTCCACCCAGCTTGCACTCTATTATTAATTTCTTTCGCCACATCTTCCTCATCTATTAACGAGCCCAAGTACTTAAATCGGTCTACTCTTTTAATCACTTCTCCATTCATTACCATCTCATCTTCCTGATCCTCATGTAAGCCACACCGTAAGTATTCAGTCTTCCTTCTGCTTATTTTCATCCCTCTATCTTCCAACGCTCCTCTCCAACTCTCTAACTTCTGTTCCATCTCCTCCTTTGTCTCGGCACACAATGCTATATCGTCTGCGTAAAGCATACTCCATGGCGCGCGCTCTCTCTCACTCCCTCTGTCAGCACTTCCATCACTATGTTAAAGAGAAACGAGCTAAGCGCAGATCCCTGATGCAACCCAACTCTTATTTCAAAACTGTCCGTCTCTCCCAGACAGCTCCTAACCGTCGCATGTACATCTCTAGACATTTCCTGTATCAGTCTGACATATTTTTCCGGTACCATCTTCTGTCTAAGGCTTCTCCACACCTCCTGTCTTGAGACCCTGTCGTAAGCCTTCTCTAAATCTATAAATACCATATGCGTCGGTGTCTGTCCCTCCCTGTACCTCTCAATCACCTGGCGTAAGGCAAACACTGCATCCATGGTTCCTCTACCCGGCATGAATCCTAACTGCTCTTCTGCTATGTCAACTTCATCTCTCAATCTTCCGTCCACGATCCGCTCCCATATCTTCATGGTGTGTGACATGAGCTTAGTCCCTCTATAGTTATTACAGTCCCGCACATCCCCTTTCTCCTTATAGACTGGCACCACAACACTGCTACGCCACTCATCGGGAATCACCTCCTGTTCAAACAGCTTCTCCATCAGATCCCATAGACCAATGGACCAAAATTTTGAAATTTAAGTGCTTCGTGTTTAAGCGTAAATTGGTTGGGGGGGGCGATAAACTGGGATCAAATGACAAACAGACGGACAGACGGCGAATTATTATTATCAGCAAAAATACCCATCCTACGGGAGGGATATTCTCTTAGCAAGTTAGAGTTTAACATTTACAATTAACTCACGAATCACTTAAATTTTAAATGCAGTTTCACAGATTTTGCTTGAAGCTCACGAAGCAGTTAAATTTCAAATACAACTTGTCACATTTTTTTTTACTTATCATGGCTTCCAATGCGTAGATAAAATTATTGATGGCTACATTCTTTTCTAAATTTATTCAACTTGATTTTCAAATAAAACTATAGTCATGAAAATCTTAAGCTTCACAAATCTTGACACAATGTGAAGCTCAAGATTTTCATGGCTGGGTTCTTTTCTATAGTTTTATCCGGTGCTAGGGCCTTGGGGCCCAGTAATTGGTGTGGGGGAGGCTGGTCAGACATATACAGTATATTCGTTCATTACTCATCACCCCCATCCACCATACGAAGTTTGGTCGAAATCGGTTCAGAAACGTAAAACTTTTTTTGCGGACAGACGGATAGACAGACACACATTTACTGAATTATAGTAGTAACTAGCATACCCACCCGTCTTACAGACGGTTTTTTAGTTAATATGCCGATGCGTAGAATTATAATCCGATACATAGCATGACCATTAGACCGCGGTGCTGGGGTCTTTGAAAACTGTAGCAACAATTTTTTTTTTATCATTATTATTACGGGCAGCAATGTGAAGCTTAAGATTTTCATGACTGCGTTCTTTTCTATAGTTTTATTGACCAAATAATTGAACCGACTGTTGAGTATTCAACTTAAAAGCATGTACATGCTTCACGAATAGGGATTGTCGTTTTGAGTCATTTTGTTTATCCCGGGATTCCGGGATAAAATCTGTCTTCGTCCCGGGATCCCGAGATCCCGGGATTTCCCGGGATTTTTATTTTATATGTATTTAAATTTTTTATACTTTTAAAAAGGAATTAATATAAAAATTATAAAGATTTCATCATTTATTTATTTAAACATATTCCATTAGGTAACTATGAGTGTGAAATAACTAGCTTAAAAGACAGTTGAGTGCAACAAGACAGCTATTTGTAAGAAAATCAACACTTGTAAAGAATAATATCCTTGTAAAGAATAAGCATGCTCGTAAAAACACAAAAACAACTAAACATATGAAAATGCAAAACATAGCGCATTTAAAAGAACTAATTTGACTTATAATACGAACGTAGAAAACATAGACAATTCACACTCTTATCACTCAGCCGAGTTCTAAGTTTAGTTATAAACAGTCCTGCAGCTGAAAAAGCTCATGATACAACATGTATGATCGTGTAAACAGGGTATTTATACTATATATACTAATTATTATATAAGTAATTAGCACCGGGATATCCCGGGATGAACGAAAAAATCCCGGGATATATCCCCCACATAAAATCAACCGGGATCCCGGGAAACAATCCCTATTCACGAACAACAGAAGTATCAGATTGATTAACGAGGAAACTCTGAAGATATTCACAGTATATGAAGAAACTCTGAAGAAAGTTCGCATAAGTAAAGTACCTACCTGATTAGAGTGTAAATAACGAAAGAAATCTTTTATACTGTAACTTGAAGAGCCTAATCATTTTCATTAATCAGTAAAGTAACATAAATATCATCAACTGTTGCCGCAAAATAGAAGTCAACATCTTCCTTCCTTGACTAATCAATTTTAAAATTAGAAAGAGCCGTTTTGAGCAGAAAACTGAGATTTGTTTATAAAAAACCTCTGAACATGTAGTTAGAACAACCTGAAAAAAGTGTTAGCGGCTGACGAGGAAGCTTCTAACAGTGGCTGCATCCTCCAGCCCGGGACACGTCAACGCGAAGAAGAGGCGACGTCAAACCAAAACATCAACGCGCTGGTGGCCAAACTTCCTCAAATATCCGTGCAGCGGGCTGTCTACGGTTGGCCAGACTGGCAGTCGACGGCCTGCTGCGTGGCACGGTCAGAGTGCCGATCGGCTCCCGGGCCGGACCTATTCTCAGCGTGCTATTTTTTCAATTACAGGGAGCAATTGCGTGCTCCCCGAACTACTCTTACTCTCTGGCGACATTAAGACTAATCTAGGCCCCACTACAACTTACACATGTCACCATACACAAAGACATAGACACAATAGCACCATGAGACACATACAGAAGTATAATATTAACATATTACAGTACAACGTAGATGGCCTCACAAACAAAATCATGCAGCTTAGGGAATTCGTACACAAACAAAACATTCACAGAGCACTTATACAAGAAACAAAACTAAAACGCACACACAAAACACCCACCATCCCTGACTTCACGGCGATCCGTCAAGATCGTACTGGGGGTAACGGGGTGGACTCATCACTTACATACGTAAAAGCATTAGCTACACTGATGCTACCCAAAACATTACAAACACAATCCAAGCAGATAACACGATAGAAATACAGGCAGTTAACATTAAAACACGCGCAAAACACAACACCACACTAATCAACATTTACATCCCACCAGATAGTTCACCTCAGGTGCCAGCCAATTACAATCCACAGTTACACAATCTGGCCTCTCTCACTAATGTCATCTTAGGAGGAGACTTCAACGCCAAAGACACTAGTTGGTACCTGCACAACCAAAGCAACACCAGAGGCGCACCATAGCCACACAACTAAACAGCCTCTTCATTCTTAACAATACAGAAGAACATACACACATACCACATCAAGCAGGATACTCAAACTCCTCCCCAGACATAACGTTCTGTTCCCCCTCACTAGCAACACATACACAATGGAGAACAGAAAAACAACTGTCATCAGACCACCTGCCCATCATCATTACAACACATTCTACACTCTGCCCCAACAGCCTTAGGCACACTTACAGAAATTACAAGAAAGCTGATTGAACAGTTCAAAATACAGACTGAGGAACAATTCACCACATTAAACAGCACACCCATCATAAACATCAATACAACACTCAAGACATTTAATCAGATCATCAATAATGCAAACAAATACATACCGAAGGGCAACATTAGGAAATACAACCCAAATTACACTAGAGAAATAGCCCACCTATAAGGCAACGTAACAACCTCAAATATAACACACACAAACACACACAGAAGCCATAAAACAGCAGATACAACAGCTCAACACAGAAATAAACAACAAACTCAAAGAAAAACAAACAGAAACATTCAGGGAATTCATAACAACATTAAACCACTCCACAGATACATCCAGGCTATACAAGACTATAAACGGCATTACCCACTCTAACAGCGGCATTCACACCTCACACGCGGCTATCTGTCGCAGCCAAAATAATATCCCAACATACACACAACAAGCTAACATTCTAGTTAATCACTACGCAAAGATAAGTCACTTAAACAGAGACAACAACCAGAAACATGCAGACAGACAAACAGCCAGACACAAGAAAACCTACAGACTCGACACAACCATTACACCCTTCAATACAGACCAGACCACCAAGATCATCAAAAACATTAAGAATTCGAAGGCTACTGGACCAGACAACATATCTAACATACACCTTAAACACTTGGGCCCACAAGGAATACTAGCTCTCACAAATATCAGCACATATTCATACCAACACTGTATTATTCCTGACATATGGAAACAAGGTAAAATTATTACACTACTCAAACCAAACAAAAATCCAACAGAACCAGCTTCCTATAGACCCATTACTTTACTATGCACACCTTCCAAAGTAACAGAAAGACTAATCTTACAAATCACCAACCCACACATTCCACTATCGCCTACTCAACATGGATTCAGACCTCACCACTCAACCACGACATTACTCACTAACCTCACGCAGCACATCATGGATGGCATCAACTCCAGACGACCAGCTCAACGTACACTATTAGCAACAATAGACATTAGTAAAGCATTTGATGCTATCCCACGCTTCCCTCTCATAAACAAAATACTCAACACAAACCTGCACAATAACACCAAAAGGTGGCTGAGCAACTATCTTTCAGGAAGATACTCACATGTCACATTTAATGGCAAGTCATCCAAAAACAAGCTTTTTCCGAACGGGGTCCCTCAAGGCTCTGTTCTCTCACCAACACTCTTCAACTTATACATGCATGACATTCCAACACCCATAGATAACAAGCTTACTTATCATCATATGCAGATGACATCACTCTAACACCCACCCACAACAACATCGACACCGCTAAAATAACCTACAAACATACATAAACAGTATACAAGACTGGTTCACACACAATAGACTCAAAGTAGCGCCCACAAAATCAACCATCACCTTGCTTACAAGCAACACAAAAGAACACCAGGTAATTCCACAGCTTACACTAAACAACATCAACATTCCACACATCACAGGACCAAAATACTTGGGGTCACATACAACACATCATTATCTTTTGCAAACCACATTCAGGATATTAAAAACAAATGTACGTCAAGACTTAACACGCTTAGGGTACTAACAGGCACAAACTTTGGACACCAGCAGGAAACAACATCACTCATATACAAACAATATATTCGCTCAGTTATGGACTATGCTAGCCCATGCTGGGCACCCATTATCTCAAACACACACATAAACACCTTACAGACAATACAAAACAACGCACTTCGTATCATTACAGGATGCACTCAAACAACACCAATAGAACACCTGCACACAGAAACAAAAATACTGAAAGTTAGGGAACATTTAGACATGAGGGGAACACAATTCATGGCAGCAGCGACAACTAACCCACAACACCCTTGCCACTACATGTACAATCACGCACCGACACCTCGCACCATTAAGGTAACACCAGAGAGACATTATAACCAAATACTCCATTCCATACCACGCCCCACAGACATCACACAGTACAGAAAACACATACACACACACCTAACCCACAAAGCACTGACACGACTCGGTCCGAATGCGGTCCTAGGTGCGAAGCCGCCACCCATTAACAGGTCAGAGATCAGCCTGAGCAGATCGGATCGAGTTAACTTAGCACGATTCCGATGTGGACATCACCCCAACTTACTAACATATAAACACAGACTAGACAACTCCATAGACGACACCTGCCACCTGTGCCGACACACCACAAACAATTGAACACATTATGACAGACTGTACCGCTCTAGCACAACAACGAACACAACACAACATCACTAGTGCGCTGAACCTCTGGTCCACTCCGAAGAGGGCGATCGGTTACCTGCGTGCCGCCGGCTTGCTCGATCAGGGTGGGCTGATCGGCTAAACAACACAACAACAAACCGACAGTAATTGGGGGTTCAATTATTTGGTTAATAAAACTATAGTCATGAAAATCTTAAGCTTCACAAATCTTGACACAATGTGAAGCTCAAGATTTTCATGGCTGCGTTCTTTTCTATAGTGGGGCTTGTCACACATATATATATTCGTTCATTACTCATCATCCCCATCCACCATATGAAGTTTGGTCGAAATCGGTTCAGAAACGTAAAAGTTTTTTCTGCGGACAGACAGACAGACAGACAGACAGACACATTTTCGGTGAATTATAGTAGTAATTATTATTATTATTATTATTATTATTATTATTATTATTATTGAAATTTCTATTTTGTTTTTGTGTTCTTAAAAATAATCCCGAACTTTGCTTTCACATTAATAATAATTTATGTTTTATTTGTGTTTCTTCTTTAGACAAAAAGACAAATGCAATTGGTACGTAAAAAAACGATTTAATAGAAAATTTACAGAATCGCCTCAAGCAGTAAGCAGTGGAAGACAGACATTACTTGCATGATTGCTCAGGTTTTTGATCCTCGTTTCAAATTTGCTTGCATTATAGTGCCCGAATTTGTAAAATATGAGATAATCACTATGTTTACATCACCTAATGCTAGTCCTACACGTAATATAGCTCATGGCAATGAAGCGACTGCTTTTGTTTCACGAAAAGATCAAGACCCTTCGAAAAAAGAAATTGAAGGTTGACTTATGGAGCTACTACGATGAGGTTGCTACGTCTTCACAATCAGATGCGCCTCCACCTATCAAAAATTGCCAGCAAAGTTGTCAAAAAGAATTAGACATCTATTCAAAGGAGCCACGAGTCAGTCGTGATACGAACCATCTTGATTGGTAGCGCCATAATGACGAAAGATTCCCAAAACTATTAATACTTGTTCGCAAATATCTCACCACGCCTCCCACAAGCGTACGAAGTGAATGGCTGTTCAGTTCTACGAAAAATGTAATTACAGACGCACGTAATCGTTTAGCTCTTGATACTGTTGAACGACTAATTCTTCTACACAATATCTATTTGTTTTAAATTTCAACTATTAAGTTTTGTTTTTTGAGGTAATTATTATTACTGACTCTTCATTTGCTTGTAATTATTCTTTGAAATTAAAAAAATACATTTTAAGTTCCATTTCGTAAATTACATTATTTATCCTAATTATCAAATATTCGGTATTCGGTTAAAAACATAAAAACTATTCGGCCGAATACCGAATATCCTAATTTTTTACCGAATACTATATATATATATATATATATATATATTAGGGACGTACCGAATACAGTATTCGGTAAAAAATGAGGATATTCGGTTTTCGGCCGAATAGTTTTTATATGTTTTTAACCGAATACCGAATATTTGATAATTAGGATAATGATGGGCGTGATATGCGCCTCGGTGGTGTAGTGGTCAGCGTTGCTGACTACGAATCCATCGGCCCCGGGATCGAAACCGGTAACGGCAGGCGGCGCGCAGCAAAACCCAGCTGTTCATCCTTCCACAAAAAGGAATTGTTTGTAGATAAATGGGTACCCTGGGTAGCCTAGTGATTAAGACACTAGGCTGCTGGTGGGGCGTGGTTCGGATTCCACGTTAAACTGTAGGTCTAAGGTGGAGTGATAAGCTTGCCCTTCGTCAGAATGAACAATTCGAGCGGAAGCAAAACCAAGGGTAAGCAAGGTTATATATACACACACCGTGTATATATATATATATATACACATTCAACTGCAAAGAACACGCAGTATAAATAACGTAAAGAACGACGCTTGTATAGGAGATATTCCGCGCAAGACGAGAGAGAGAGAACGAAAAAAATGAGGTAACCACCCGGGAATCGAACCCGGGATCTTCCGATTGCCGGTCAGATGCGATACCATTACACCATGGGCCTCACTCTTCCAAATGCCGTAATTCTTCTACATACTCGCAGAAACCAATGCCCCAAGGGGCACCTCCCGCATGCCGTAACATTATATACATTCAACTGCAAAGAACACGCAGTATAAATAACGTAAAGAACGACGCTTGTATAGGAGATATTCCGCGCAAGACGAGAGAGAGAGAACGAAACAAATGAAAAAATGAGGTAACCACCCGGGAATCGAACCCTGGATCTTCCGATTGCCGGTCAGATGCGATACCATTACACCATGGGCCTCACTCTTCCAAATGCCGTAATTCTTCTACATACTCGCAGAAACCAATGCCCCAAGGGGGCACCTCCCGCATGCCGTAACATTATATACATTCAACTGCAAAGAACACGCAGTATAAATAACGTAAAGAACGACGCTTGTATAGGAGATATTCCGCGCAAGACGAGAGAGAGAGAACGAAACAAATGAAAAAATGAGGTAACCACCCGGGAATCGAACCCGGGATCTTCCGATTGCCGGTCAGATGCGATACCATTACACCATGGGCCTCACTCTTCCAAACGCCGTAATTCTTCTACATACTCATTTGTTTCGTTCTCTCTCTCTCGTCTTGCGCGGAATATCTCCTATACAAGCGTCGTTCTTTACGTTATTTATACTGCGTGTTCTTTGCAGTTGAATGTATATAATGTTACGGCATGCGGGAGGTGCCCCCTTGGGGCATTGGTTTCTGCGAGTATGTAGAAGAATTACGGCATTTGAAAGAGTGAGGCCCATTGTGTAATGGTATCGCATCTGACCGGCAATCGGAAGATCCCGGGTTCGATTCCCGGGTGGTTACCTCATTTTTTCATTTGTTTCGTTCTCTCTCTCTCGTCTTGCGCGGAATATCTCCTATACAAGCGTCGTTCTTTATATTATATATATATATATATATATATGTGTGTGTGTGTGTGTATACTTTATTCGATCATCGTCTTTCTTTATTGTTTTAATTTTTTTCTGTCTTTCCATTTCTGTAAAGAGTAACTAAATTTACAAATTTTATTTTGTGACTAAAATAGAAAATGTATTGGTACGAGGACCAGTTTTCCTCTCCAATACCCAGAAACATGCCATTCAAGTACAAAATATATAGACGATAGTTACACTATCGTTTGTCTTATGTCGAAGGCTATTGGAGCTGCTATTTGCAATTTCTCTTACCCGTTCTGGATGTCGTTTGTTTTTTTACTGTATTTGGCACTCTATGACACTTTGTATGAAACGACTCCTAAAAGAGGGGGAAAATGCCATCTGATTTCATCATTCCTTTTAACAGATGCGCCTACTTTGAAGAAGGTGGGAGTTTTATCGTCAAATGAATACTTTTTAAACTTTGTATACAGAGTGTTCAAGAAAGGCCTGAAATAATATACAAATTCACATCTCTTCAACAAAGTGACGCAAGGACAAACGCTTTTCGATACCTAATAGTCAGACTCACAAAGTTTATGAAGCCCATTCACACTGTCAGCAGCAGTACAGTAACAATAGCACAAACTTAACATTCATTAACATCGTCACCCCTCACGTATTGACAAACACTTGGCAATAGGTAGCGTACCGACTGGATGCGTGTTAAGCTAAACATATTGAGATTGGCTAACTCCCTAAAATAAAAAGGTGTAACCTATATATAAACTAGCTCAAGGTGTGTGATATATATATATATATATATATATATATATATATATATATATACCGGATTGCCCAGAAAACAGTAAGCTATTGCTTTTAAGGTTTTATTTGTTTTATTTTTTTAAAATCCGCACCAAAGATAAAAGAGTATATCAAAAACAAATATTATAAAGACATACTGTAGAGAAGTGCTACATATAAAAGCAAATTATTTATTTAAATCTCATGTTTTAATGACGAATCTTACAGTTGTTTTCTTTTTACAGGTGATCTCGTACACGCATAGAGTTTCTGTGCTGGTGTGTTTCGTCTACCGCATTCACCGCTAGGAGCGCTGTAGTAGCTGTTCAGTGGTAGAGTCAACAGACACAATGTGCGTATTTGGGGATCGGAAAACCCACGTGCCGTAAGGGAGCATATTCAGGGCAGTCCGAAGATCAATGTCTGGTGTGGAATAATGCATGACCAGATAATTGGTTCTTTCTTCTTCGCTGAGAACACTGTTTCCGCAACTGTGTACCTGGATATGCTCACCAATTACGCCATCCTCCAGCTGCAGGACAGGCAGCCAACTGTCATCTTCCAACAATATGGGGCACCGCCTCATTGGGCGCATGTTGTTCGTGAAACTCTCGACGCAACATTTCCAAATCGATGGATTGGCAGGGACGGGCTAATCCCATGGCCCCCAAGATCACCAGACATTACCCCGCTGGATTTCTTTCTCTGGGGTCATGTTAAAGATTTGGTTTATGCAACAGTTGTTCTAGATATCAGGACATTGCGAGAACGCATTACGGATGCAATTGCAACAGTTAACCCACAAATGTTGGAAAATGTGTGGCGTGAGTGTGAATACCGTTTAGACATTTTACGTGCCACTAGGGGTGCACATGTGGAAGCTTATTAAGTTCATTAACTATGTATCAAAACTTTGTATGTTTATCTACTTATGATTAAAACTGTGTTTGAATACGAGTGTTTATTTAAAAGTTATAGCATGCTTTAATCAGGGTAATCATTTATGGACACCCTATATAATAGTTGATAAAAGCAATAGCTTACTTTTTCCTGGGCAACCCCGGTATATACAGGGTGGGCCGAAAGTCTGGATCCATAGGAAAATATTTATTTTAATACATAAATTACAACAAATGGTAAATACTTAAAATGAATATCAACTTTAACTCGTAAATGCGTATCCGTGATACTGTACAGTAGTTCGTACTCCAGTATAAATACTCAAATACTTTTTTTATTTCAGCCCAGAAATGGCTTCGAATCTAACAACAGAAGACCGGGTAGAACTTGTGCTCATCTACGCAAGCCAGGGCGCTACACACAGAGAATTTGCTACCGAATTCAATAGAAATCATCCTGATAAGCATCCAGTAACACATGCGACTGTTGGCAAGTTGTTTAAACGTTTCAAAGAAACAGGAAGTGTACATGATCGACGGCGTTCTGGTCGTCCAAAAACTGCAACTGATGAAAATACCTCTGCAATGGTATGTGAAACTTTAACGAATAGTCCAGTAAAGTCAACAAGAAGATTATCAAATGAAACACGCATCTCGAGAACGTCAATTCGAAGAATTATTAAAAATCATAAATTCCATCCCTAAGTGTCTCGATGTCAGAGGCCGCCAATTTCAGCATTTGTTATAATTTGTTGTTTATACTGGAGTACGAACCACTGTACAGTATAACGGATACGCATTTACGAGTTAAAGTTGATATTCATTTTAAGTATTTACCATTTGTTGTAATTTATGTATTAAAATAAATATTTTCCTATGGATCCAGACTTTCGGCCCACCCTGTATATAGGCTACACTTTTCTTTAAGTTTGAAATTACTAAAATAAATAATATGTTTCAAAGAAAAGTCTTGCAATTAATTTTAATTTTGGTTGGTGTTCAGTTATCGAAAAGAGTGAGTAGAGAAACCTGGTTTACTCATATTTTTCTTTTCGTGTTCTGTGGAAAAATTTTAACAACCATCGATGAAATAGCACATCTGGGCAGCGCCACAGAAGCAGCAGGAGCAGCAGCAGGAGCAGCAGCAGCAGCACAAAGCAATATAGAACACGCCACAAAAACGAAGGAGGGTGAATTAACTTTAAAACAAAGTAAAACGAAATCCATATATTTTTCAGGAGATTTTTAGCTTATCCTTTTTGTCGAAAGTAAGGAAAAAGAATAGTTGGTGCGCTACAAAATATTGCTTTGCCGGGGGACAAAAAGTCCCCAATCCGAGGCCATTTTTCCTCCAAGTTAAAGCCTTTGAAGAAATGGAAAAAAGTCTTGTTTCCTCCCAGCCACTATTTATTATCAATAATCCTAGAATATATATATATATATATATATATATATATATATATATATATTATATATATTTTTTTTTTTTTTTTTTTTTAGGCGGAAGCATTATGCGATCGGAATGTCTGAAAAGTATTTTCATATTCCAATACATACATATTGTAAATCTCCTTTTATGACTTTCGCTTTCAGAAAATGTAGTCATAGTTAGTTTCATAAATAGTCATATTTTAACTTTTAAGTGCGTCTTAACTGATTTATTAAGGGTTTCTTCTTCATTTAGCTCTTTAAAGCTGGGATAGCTAACTTCTGTTTGCTTGGAGGCCACTTTCTTTCACCCTCAGCGGTCCGGGAATCGGACCACCTTCATAATAATGAAATATGAATGAAAAAAAATTCCTTTAAAATAATAATGACTCGGAAAATGTATCGCCGTTAAAATCACGAAATCGTGCCAGTATTGCAAAAAAACAGTTCAATAATGATTAAACATTAACTTCCGGATATTGCTGTTATACAATTTCGGTAAAAAGTTCGCCTAGAAACGTAAAGTTTCTAAAAAGAATAAAAAATTACCAATTGGTAGTACGTATTATTTCTATTTTATTATTTCTGGTAACAGTAATATAATTTCAAAAACGGAAACCGAATCATTACCAGTTACTAAGTTTTTTTCAATTTCTTACAAATTTTATGTTTCTAAGCGGACTTTTTCATGAAACTATATCGGTTTTTTCTTTGTGTTTCAATTTAAAACATGTTTGAGACACGCGAAGGAAATTGAGTGTTCGATTATTTGTTTCTATTTAAAGGTTCTTCTTTTACTATTTTATGTCCATTTATATTTGTACATTATTTATTTGTAGGGAATTTTCCAACGTATTCGAGACCGGGGGGCCGAATACGGAGGCTTCACGGGCCGTATGCGGCCCGCCTATGTTACTATTTTGGACTGCAAACTTTAATTAAGGTAAAGGAACACGATCCCTGTCTTACTTGGTGTATTTATATAACTTTTACGTTTCTACTTTTCAGCGTCTCGAATCTCTCAAATGTATAATCTGTTTTCGAACTTTTATGACCTGCTAAAAATCTTTATTGAAATCTTTTGATCTCTAAAACTATTAGATCTTTTATTTAAACTCTTTGATTTTTCGTTATCTCGACCTCCTGCCTCATCTCCCTTCATTTAATCACCTAACTTCCACATCTTCTTACGAGGATTTTTAATTCTTTACCTCCAAAAACCCGTGATACAGGAGACTATAAAACGACCGTATTTCCTATTCTTTATGAAAGATATTCTTTACAATAATACTCTTCCTAATTTGCAGTTAAAAATCACGATCAATAAGTAGTACTGTAGTTGTAGTTTGAAATATGCAGGAAACTATTCATAACATCGTGCAATTATCAGAAAGTTACAGGCTCTTCTGTATAAGCAACAAAGTTCCTTATGACGTGAAGATTTTAAACCGATTGATTACGTATGACATGTCAGAATTAGGTTCATGTCTCAGAATTAGGTTCCAAATTTAGAACTGTACAGACATTAACCGGGAACCTGCTGCTCTCTTTTTGACGTACCAAAAAGCTATACCAAAAATGCACCACGTCGGCTAGCCTATGATTTCGTGAATTTGTAAGGCTAGGACGAAGCGGGGGGAAATCTTAATTAAATCTTCTCCCCAGAGCCATAGGCCTAATGGATAAAGGGAACTTATACAGTCAATGTTAGGATCCGTTTATTATTGAAACGTTAAATTACAAAAAAAAGACCATTTGGAGCTTCGACTTGAAGGTTTAACTAACTTACAGTATATGAATGGTGAGGATTGTATATTTTATTGTAAGGAAAAAATGCCCGGCCATGAAGATACTTACAAAATATGCATTCCCAGTTCTTCCTAAATTCATAATTTAATCGATGCTTATAAAGACGCAGCTTTTTTTTTCTTTAGGATATACTTTAATATAAAACAAATCCAATAAATAATAAGTTCAATATACGGACCTGAGCTTCATATTAAAAATACACTGAATTAGACACATGCATATAAATAGTCTTTCTCCACATTTGGTCTGAAAACAAAGAATGTTGCCAAAAAATGTTTCAAAATGTCATCCAAAATTTGTTTGAACAACAAACAAATTTCCGTGATACAAATCTACAATTCTATTTCCATTTATTTATGTAATAGAATTTAATTTTTTTTTTAAATTTCCGTTAATAATAAAACCAAATATTCTTTCTAATAACATTTATAATTAGGTATCAGATCTGTAATTAAAAACTCGGATCACCTGAAGATCAGGGTCCCCAGCCTTCTTTAGTTAGCCTTATAAGGCTAACTAACGAAAATATCACCTAACTTAACAGATCGTTAAGTCAATTGTACGCCCTTGACGATTGGTTAGGTTAGGTCGTGATATTTTCGTTAGTTAGCCTTATAAAGTTAACTAAAGAAGGCTGGGGGCCCTGATCTTCGGGTGATCCAAAAACTCCACTATTTTGGTGAGGCTCACATATTTTAAATTTTGTGTTTGCCATGTATTTTGAAGGTATAAAAAACTTGTTTTTCCTCAGTACATATTTAATTTTATATATATATATATATATATATATATATACAGGGCGTCCCAAAAAAATGTATACACACTTTAAATACTTATAAAGGCAGTGTTTATTAAAATACATTTCATTTTCAAAATGTAATAGAATCTACAGACATTATTTAATTGTTTTGTCAACGCCTGTTTTCAAACTGACGTCCGTTCTGGTCCAGGCACTGCTGATAACGCGAAGCAATGGAATCGCAAACATCACGAAACATTTCGTTTGGTATTTGTGTGCATTCTCGTTCAATGGCTGCTCTCATTTCAGCGACTGTTGCAGGTTTTATAGCGTAGACTTTGTCTTTTAAGTATCCCCATAAAAAAAGTCTAGTGGTGTGAGGTCTGGTGAACACGGAGGGTATTCTACGAAACCCCTTCGTCCAATCCACATCCACATCGTGCCAAGTACCACTCGCAATACTCCACTCTTCGGTCCGGATCATCTTCATTAATAGCATGGACTAATCTTGGAATGTAACTTTTCCATTGACAGCGCTTCAAAATGCGTTGGACAGACGATTCTGAAATTCCTACCTCACGACTCGCTTGCCGCACAGATTTTCTTGGACTTTGGTGATACGTTTCCAGTACTCTTTCTTGCTTTGTGGGCCTTGTCGATGTCCGTGGTCTTCCGGAACGCTTCTTGTGGACATTCTGAACAGTTCCATCGGCTTCAAACTTATCTCTAATTCGAGTGATGGTAAGTCGCGTTGGTGGATCTGTTTGAAACTCCCTCCTAAACTGTCTTTGCACTTCAACTGCGTTTTCACACTTCCAGTAGCATTTTAGAATGAATTTCCTTTGTTCAAAGCTTAGTCTGACTGCCATTATTAATTCTAATGGGTTTAACTTGGAAAGAAAGAAACATCAATTGAGCTATCAGCTGTTAAAGTGTGTATACATTTTTTTGGGACGCCCTGTATATATATGTGTGTGTGTGTGTGTGTGTGTGTGTGTGTGTTGCAAAATAAAGCTTTTTTGTTTGGCCTTTTTTTTATACAATTTAACCTATCCGATAGAGAATCTGTTTATATAGAAAATAAATATAATTTCAATAAGTTACTGTTTAAATGCTGTAAAAACATATAAAACATATATTTTAAATATATAAAATAGACTTTCTTTTAATTAAACTTAGGCTTACAGTCTACAACATAAGCCTACCTTTTTTCAGCTTAGTTTTATACAGGGTGTCCCAAAAGTCCCTATCTATTTTGTTGAAATAGGCTGAATGTCAAATGAATGTTTTAATGACATGATTGCATGCACCTTTCTAGACAAATACATGCATTAGATTTCTATTTTAATTATTTTTAAATTTTTAATTAATTTTTTCAGATCTATATCATTGGTGATGGATGTGCATGAACGCGTTATGATAGTAACATGTCGCATCAGAGGAATTAAATGTTGTGAAATTAGAGACCGATTCTCAAGAAGGTTTCATAAGCCTGGACCGACAGATAAAGCAATTCGTGAATTGGTGAACAAATTCAAAAGGACTGGATCTGTGCATGATGAAGGAAGAAGTGGACGCCCAAGAACAGTACAACAAAACATTGAATCTGTTCGCATAATGTTCGAAGACGATCAAAGAATATCAGTTCGTCAAGCATCCCACAGATTGACCATACCCAAAACAACTGTTCACAGAATCTTGCGTTCGACGCTGAAGAAGTGTTATCACATTCTGCTGTTACAGAGCTCACACGAGGAAGATTTTCCAAAAAGACCAGCAATGTGTGCGGAACTGGTCGAACAAATGGACTACATTTTGTTTAGCGATGAGGCGACTTTTCACACCTGTGGTAAAATCAATCGACATAATTGTCGCATCTGGGCTAATGAAAAGCCAACTGAGTTCACTGAATGGGAAAGAAACCCACCTAAAGTCAACATGTGGCTTGGAATGACGAAGTCTAAGATTTATGGGCCCTTTTTCTTTGCAGAGCCTACAGTGACAGGGCCTGTTTACTTTGATATGCTTCAAAATTTTCTAGAACCTCAACTTCTTGAAGATGGCATTCTCGACAATGTAGTCTTTCAGCAGGATGGGGCGCCATGTCATTATGCCAGAACTGTTCAGACATACCTAAAAGAGCGTTTTCCAAATCGTTGGATTGGACGTTGAGGAAATAGGCCCTGGGCAGCGCGATCTCCGGATTTGACCCCATTGGATTTCTTTGCTTGGGGTTTCATTAAATCAGAGGTCTATCGCAGAAATATTCGAGATTTACCAGATCTGCGAGATCGCATTAGGCAAGCAGTTGAGAAAATAACCCCTGAAATGCTCGGAAATGTGTTCCGCATTGCAGCTGACCGCTTTGAGGTTTGCAGAGATACAGATGGAGCACATGTGGAAACTACTAATTAAAGATTTTAATGGTGTAATACTTGTAATTTGTATAGAAATACATCTGTATTCAGGTCAATGTGACATTTATTTGAAATTCAGCCTATTTCAACAAAATAGATAGGGACTTTTGGGACACCCTGTATTTCAGACCAAAAATATAGATAAGTATATAACCAATAAAATAATTGTTAAATGTTATAAAAACAAAGAAGAATATCTTGCATGCGTGTAAAATCAAAAAATAGTTTTCGACGACCCCACTTCCCTAAATGATGATGCAACATGCCCATACTTGAACTGCAAAAACAGCTCCCGAACTACTTCCCTTGTGACGATGGAAAATTGCTAAGAAATGGATACTTAATCCGTTCAGTGAAAAGATGGTAGAGTCTGCCGAATTTGTAAGAAACCTACACGATAAATTGACTGAACTTTCTTCATTCCCGTCAGAAGATTTGTGTACATTCTGAACAGCACTGAAAAGTGAATATCTCGAATCCAGAACTGTCTGAAGCATTGAAAATTTTAATTTCATTTGCAACCTCATACTTATGCGAATTGGGCTTCTCATCAATGGTTGCAATTAAAACAAAGCAATGAAAGTGACTGTCTATGTGTTACTTTGTGTTTAGTCTATTCAACCAAATATAAGAAGATTAACAAATGTAAAGTAGGCACTGAAAGACATACAGACTAACAGTTTTATCCGAAGATTATGACCAACAAAAGATAATTTCAACTGTAAAACTGTAACGTTACATGAGTTTTTCACTTTAAAAAAGTGTTTGTCTGATTTTACATATTTCTGTAATTTTTGCTGTAAAAATAAACTTCAGTTTTCCATACAAACTGATTTTATTGCTAAACACAGACACCCTTGCTGAGCACCTCCGCGAACCCCAGGTTCAGACATGGGCAGTAAATACTTTAGATGTATTTAAATAGTAAATACATTACTTGAAAATAAAAGTAATTAAATACTAAATAAAATTCAGGTTTTCAGAAAGTATTTAAATACTAAATACATTACTCCTAAAATGTATTTAAATACATTTCAAATACAATTTAGATACTTTTCAAAAAGCACATAAAATCACTAACGTCAGCTTAGAGTCAAATAAAATCGAGAAGTCGCAGAAGTAGACGCTGCAATTGTTTTGTGCACAGAAAACATAAAGTCTTCACTTTATTACCATCTTTGGAAGTTATTCGGAAATATTTTCCATCAAAAAGTGGGTGCAGGTGTGATTCGCTATTTTTATTTTCACTTCCACCATCAACAACTTCTATTTTACCACCTTCTTTTCCACCACTTCCACTTGCTGCAGCCATGTTACAAATGTTGTCCTAGTCTAATAGGATCAATAGGCTAAGGCTAATTGCACAGTTAGCGCTGAACTTTACACAACCACATATGACGATGCCTCAGGATAGACTGCCGGCTGCCGCACAGCAGCTGTGAGTCTGTGACAATCGCCACTAGAACAGGCTGGAAGTTCCATTTTTCAGGGTGCTTCCAGAAAGTTCCAGCCTGCTGAGCCTGGAACTTTCTGGAGGCACAAGCACCTTGAAAAATGTTTTACTGTGTTCTGTGGTACCAGTTAAATACTGAGTGGTTAGTACTGTACATCCTCACAAAATTGAACAGCTCACAAAAAAGTATTTTAAAATGTATTTAAAAACAGGTATTTACAAATAATAAATACTTTTCGAAAGTATATAAATATGTAATTAAATATACTCTCCAAAAAGTATTTATAAATACATTTGCATTTAAATACGTATTTAAGTATTTTCAAATACATTACTGAGTGCCCATGTCTGCCCAGGTTGAGAAACACTGTTTATGAAGATATCTAATACAGTATTTTCAACTCTTCTTTTAAATAATTAGTAATAATCAGGGACAGGAAAGTATGCTATGTTAAAAATCCCAACTATACCTTTATAGGCTATATTAAAGAATTTAAAGTACTTACCGACTTATAAATATCTGTAGTGAAATTAATTGTACATTGTGCTGTACGTACACACGATATGCAACAGTAATTACTGTACTTATCATTTTACTATTAGTAAAGTACAAATTTGTTTTGGTAGTATGAGATAATGAAAGGAACAATGCTTTAAAAATAATTAATTAGTTATATTTTTCTTATTATTAATTTATACATATACAGTATATGTACAATATATATGGTTCTTTATATTTCCAAACTCTTCAGGTTTAGAACACCTCCACACGATGACCATCACTCATCGCTCCAGTGTGTATTCGACACTCAGATTTTATTAGATCGTTAGCAAGATGCTCTTGTGGAATGGATCCAATGACCTTTGATTCTTTGACGGAGTTCAGCCGGATACTTAAGTTTGTCATGACACACGAGTGTTTTAACATAACCCCATAGATAAAAGTTCAAAATGGTTAAGTCGGGTGACCTAGATGGCCCATCCAACGCTGAAACACATCAACATGAACGGGTTTCACCAAAAGTTAACGTTTGGTGTGCCATGTCATGGACTACATAATCAGTCCATTTTTATTTGACGATCGTATCGTGACTGGAGCACACTATACCTGACATGTTACTTTTTTCTTCCCCAACTAAATATTATTGGAGTTGACATAAGATGTGCAACCTTTTAACAAGATGGGTTAATCCCACATATGGCGTTACTGTTCGCCGCAACCTTTCCTCGGCGCTGGATAGGCCGTGGTGGACCGATAGCATAGCCACCTCAATCATCTTACTTAACTTCTTTGGATTTTTGTCTATTGGGGTATGTGAAAACACCTGTGTATTGTGACAAATCCAGTAGTCTGGCAAAACTCCGTCAAAGAAACCGAGGTCACCGGATCCATTCCACAAGAGCATCTTGCTAATGATGTAATGGAGTTCGAACATCGAATACGCGACAAATAATGGTCATCTTGTGAAAGTGCTCTAAATTAGACAGTTTGACACGTAAACAACCATATATATTAAATACATAGTGATTAAATAAGAGAAATAACCAATTATTTTGGTACCAATATTTCTCGGACCTTGTATATTCGACAGTAAGAGTTAATGTGATCCTAAGATATGTCAAAAAGAGGTTGTTGTTTTTTTTTTACATTGTTTAATCACTTTTAGGTTTATATTTTAAATAAAATTACTTTTGAGTAAAACTGACAAAAAAAACCGGTCGATTTTTTTTTGGTAAAAAATATCAGCAAAACAAAAGTCACACACACACACACACACACACACACACACACACACACACACACACATATATATACAGGGTGTCCCATAAGTCCGGCATCATAGGAAAAATAATAAAAAAAGGAAAAACAAAAGCTTTTATTTACAGAACGTGCTCAATATGTCCACCATTGTTTTCAATACACAAATTCAGACGTGATACGCAGTCAGCAAGCACACGGTGAATGATGTCAGGAGTAATGGTGTTACATGCCCCAATAATGCGCTGCCGCAAATGTTCAACACTCCTAATTTTCTCTGCGTATACCAGCGCTTTCAAGTGGCCCCAGAGATAAAAATCTAGTGGCGTGAGATCCGGGCTTCTAGCTGGCCATTTCACAGGCCCTCGACGTCCTATCCAATGACCAGGGAATTGTCGGTACAGGTATTCCCTTACTTGGGTGCTGTAATGTGCAGGAGCGCCGTCTTGCTGGAACCATGTTGGGAAATTTCCTTCTTCGTTCAAGACACTGGGAAATGCTTCTTCCTTGAGCATACGTAGGTAGGTACCTCCAGTGACATGTTCATCGAAAAAGAGGGGGCCTATGATGCGATCCTTCCAAATGCCACACCATACCATCACGCGAGATGCACCTTGTTCCTTTGAAGAGGTATACCAGTGAGGGTTGTTTTGAGACCAGTAGCGTGTGTTCTGTCGATTTACCTCACCATTTCCATAAAAAACAGCCTCGTCACTGAACAGAATGGTGGACGGGAAATTGGCATCCAGAGCATAAATTATGGTTTGTAGAAATAGAAAAATATGAATTTCTCCTATAATGCCGGACTTATGGGACACCCTATATATATATATATATATATATATATATATATATATATATATATATATATATATATATATATATACAGGGTGGCGGAAAGTAGCTCCCTATTTTGGATTGGTAAAAAAATACATATATTATCCATTTATTTCAGAAGAAATAATATGAAAAGGTAGGCATACATGGTAGGTTTTCTCTAAAATTCAATGTGGGCTCCAACTCTTTCCACCAGCTTCTGGAGCCGCCCAGGAATGGCGTCCACTGACTTTAGCAGGAACTCCGGCGGGATGGAGGACATGACTTCCCGAATTCGGTCCTCCAGTTCTTCCAATGTCCTCGGTTTGGTGCGGTAGACTTCTTCCTTTACCCACCCCCAAAGAAAGAAGTCGCACGGTGTCAAGTCGGGGCTCCTGGCTGGCCATTGATGTGGACCACGACGACCCATCCAACGCCCAGGGAAGTGGGCATCCAGCCACTCACGGACAACAAGAGCGAAGTGCGGAGGGGCGCCATCTTGCATAAATATCAGATCGTCGATGTTCTCCCATGTGCTGACAACCGGCCAAACCTCGTTTCGCAACATAGCAAGGTACCGCTCAGCATTCATGGTGTTGCGCAGAAGGAACGGGCCCACAACCTGATCTGAGGTCATACCACACCACACCGTTACACTGAACCGATTCTGCCGTTTTTCAGCGGTAACCGTGCGACTTCTTTCTTTGGGGGTGGGTAAAGGAAGAAGTCTACCGCACCAAACCGAGGACATTGGAAGAACTGGAGGACCGAATTCGGGAAGTCATGTCCTCCATCCCGCCGGAGTTCCTGCTAAAGTCAGTGGACGCCATTCCTGGGCGGCTCCAGAAGCTGGTGGAAAGAGTTGGAGCCCACATTGAATTTTAGAGAAAACCTACCATGTATGCCTACCTTTTCATATTATTTCTTCTGAAATAAATGGATAATATATGTATTTTTTACCAATCCAAAATAGGGAGCTACTTTCCGCCCACCCTGTATATATATATATATATATATATATATATATATAACTTTCCTGTTAATTCGAAATAGTAACTGTTAATTACATTTATATTTTAAGATAATCTTCCGTTTCTGTATTAGAAATTAAATTAAGGAAATAATTTCTAAACCCACCATTAATGGAACGTTTGTTTTCGCTCATTTGTAAAAAATTAAAGACGATTGAGTATCCCTCTTGTAACTTAATATAAACGCAAACAGTAGCTACAGAAGAAAAATGGCTATGTAAACAATTTAAGGCAGCGCTAGTTGCTTATTTGGTATCACCGTTCTTCTAATAACGAAATGAAGACACTGAGGTCGGGGGTTCGAATCCCAATGGCACTGGTTATAATAATCCAGAAGGTAGCGCAATGCACCCTCATTAGCTTAATCCGAGTGCTGCGCCAGTTTCTTCCTGGCCTTCCTCAACGATTATTATTTAAACAATTATGTCTTAACTCTTCTCTGCATAGAAGGAGTTACTGAAAAGAATTATAAGAAATTTTTCCTAGAAGGGATCATTATCTATCCACTTAACAAAATTTGAACCGTAATAGTTACGTAGTTCCATTTTGCAATTTTTAAGTTAATGAAAACTCGGTGAAAGTTCTAATTAATATGTGAGACTTAACTTTATTACTTTATAATAACTTATACTTTATATTTTATGATACTTTGTGAGGGTTTGAGCAACGGTTCAGGATCGACCTGCAGTCGACCCCTCTGCAATATCCCACCTCATTTGCGGTATTTGGTGGGGGAAGGAATTGCTTTCTGGTCTCCTCCTGCCCTCGTAGCCAGCCACGCGTGATTAGTTAGGGACTTTGCGCAGGAATCTGTCCAACTGGTTCTTGAAATTATTCAGGTTGGTGTGCTGGAGGTTCCTCAGTTCTTTGGGCAGGACATTGAAAATTTTTGGGCTTCGTATTCTGAGGGTATTTTCCATCCTCGTTTTCATGACCCCCTGTCCCACCGCAGCTAAAAGAGCACAAAATCTGCCTCTTCTCTTATTCCAGCGTGTTTCTATTTCGTTTCTAAGGTTAGGGACAAAATCCTCGAGTATTTTCCATATGTACATTATTGTGTACCGCTCGCGTCTTCTTTCCAGAGAGTAGAGTTTCGATATTGTAGTTGAGATCAGTAGTCTTCGCCTTTCGTTTCCTTTATCTTGGCCGTAAAAGTCCTTTGTATGGCTTCTGCACTATGTTTGCAATGTTTTGTTTTCTGTATGGGCTTGTAAGTACTGAGCAATACTCAATTATTGGTAGGACTCTTCCATAACTTGAATAATGTTTAAATGTCGTTTTGCAATTTTTCTATGTCACCTTCGTTCAATGTTTCCTTGCATAGCTTTGTGTCATCTGCGAAACATGATAGAGTACTGTTATTAATATCTGCATTATTGTCTGCAATCATTATTATGAACAGCAAGGGAGCTAATACTGTACCTAATACTGTACGACTTCTGAGACTTCCGATTTAACTCCATTTACTACCACTCTTTGTGTTCTTTGAGTCAGAATATTAAATATCCATCCATCTTCGTAGCTTTCCAGTAATTCCTATTTTCTTACGTTTGTGCGCTATAATTCCATTGTCACATTTATCGAAGGCTTTAGCAAAGTCAATTAAACTGTATATTAGTCTATGTTTTATTCTTGACACAATGTTTCCAATATTTTCTCCTGGTGGTCAAATAGCTGTGATAAGCATGATTTTCCAGCACTAAAGCCATGTTGGTTTGGACTGTATACATTTTTATCTTGTAGGTAGTAAGTAGTTTTGCCTCTAATTATACGTTCAAAGCACTTTATAAGGTGGGAGGTGAGAGCTAGTGGCCGATAATTCTTGGGCATTGCTCTGTTACCTCCTTTAAATCAGGAGGCAATGTTCCCGTTCTCTTGTGGAAGTGTAATTTGTCCTG
>JAJOZX010007519.1:0-10000 GCA_023014485.1 Bathynomus jamesi
CCCGTACTCGTGCTTCTGGATCGCTTTCTTCTTCCTGCGGTACCTCATTCCTACATTTAGTAGTTCATTAAAATAGTCTTTCCAGCTGTCTTCCACCGATAGGGTCATTAGGGGCTCTCCTTCTTTACTTAGTATTGACTGAACCTCAATATTATCTCCCTTTCTATATTTTTTTTCGCCATTCCATAGATTAATTTTTTCGTACCTCTCATATGTTCCTCTAGGTCTTGTCTAATTCTTTCCCATGCTTCTCCTTAGATCGTCTTTTTATCGTTTCTGAATGATTTCTTGCAGTGATATAGTTGCGTCTGCTTTCTTCCCTTCTGTTTTTTATTCATAAACGAAACATCTCATTTTTTTCTTTTCACGGCTTCCTTGAACTCCTCCGTCCACCATACAGTCCTCTTCTTTCTCCCTCCACTTATTTTTTTAACTCCAACTGTTTCCCTTGCCACCAGCTCAATCCCTTCCTTAAGTTTTCTCCATCTATCTTCAACATTTTCAGCTGGATCTGAAGCTTTTATCCACTTTTCGCTCATCTTTTGTTTGAAACTTTCTAATATATTTCCATCTTTTAAATTTTCTATTTTATATCGTTCTTTAAAAAGTTTTCAGGTTCGGATCCTTTTCACCCATCTTATTTTTCCTATTACTATCTATGATCTTCATCTAATGAAATGGATGGTACACTTTTCACATCCAAAACTACTCTCTTATCACGACACAGCAAAAGATCTATCATTGATTTCTCTGTATATCGGTGAAGTACATTGTTCCATGGGTACCACGTCCATTTTTTATTCTCATCGTGTCTAAAAAAGCTATCTATTATTGCAAAGCCGTTCTCACTGCAAAATCCAACAGTCTATTACCGTCCGTACTTCTTTCCCCTATACCCAAAAACTCCAACAACAGACTCTAATCCATCTTCTGATGACCCAAATGCGCGTTCAAGTCTCCATAACAATTTTGATCGTGCCTCTCATCCTATCATATATATCTTGTAGATTTTCTAAAAATTCCAGTTTTTTTCCTCCATTGGTCTCCCTTGATGGGGTGCGTAAACCTGGATAATGCTAATCGTTTTATCTTTAAGTCTTAAAGTGAGCCATTATTCTCTCAATAACAAGTACCACATCTATTACTTTTTTGTATAATTTGGGTTTGAAAATGATCACCATTCCGTGTCTTTTTTCACCCGGTCTTCCTTTGTACATCATTATTTAAAATCTTTGTGCAGAGTTTTTATTCCCTCTCCAAGATATCTAACCTCACATACCCCGAGAATGTCTAGTTGTCTTCCCTCCATCAATTCAACCACTTCCTCCTTTTAACCTGTGAATGTGCTTGCATTAATAGTGGCAATTTTATATTGGTTATTCCTTTCTCGTAGTCCGTTTCTGCGCCAAGTCGTATATCGAAGTTCGACTTTTAGCGACTACCCACGTCCAACCCCCTCATTTGAGCTTCGAGGAAAAAAGTATTTATTTATCATATTCAAAATAAGTCTTATTCATAACCTTCCGATATACGTGTGTTTGTCGTTCATTTGTATTATATAAACATCTCGGTATAATATAATAAGATCGAGTGTATTATTCCTCAGGAGCAAGATGCACAGTAAGTCTGTGTTTTCAATTTCTACTGGAATGGCATAACCTGCATTTGTTTTTTATAAATTTACTAAATGATTCCAACAGAAACCAAAAGTCAGAATATATATATACACACACACACACACACACACACACACCACACACACAGTGTATATATTATTGGTGGTTAAAATTATGGGAGATCTTCTTAATTCGTGAAATCGTTGCATGTGGGGAAGCATATGGAGTGAATGGACACTGATGGTTTAGGGAATTTAGTGATGTGCAGAAATGGATACAGTGAAACCTCTGAAAGGGTAGTTAATTATTTCAATTTCCTTTCATCTTAAAATATACCCTTGTTTTAGCGGTAATGGCTGGACATACCTTGGGTATCTTTTCCCAGAGTTTTGATGAAGTATTTTGTTTCCTAATTTGTTCCAGTCATTTTGTGACATCTCTTCATCCCCCCAATCTAAAATTTTTTATTGGATGCACCCCTAGTTTTCACTCTCCCGTTTAGTTCATCCTCGAGTAAATAGATAAGGCTGAGATCGGGAAATTGGTCGGGGGAGTGGGTGTTGAAGGTGCGGTACGTCGTCAGTTCCAAAATATGCCGTTCCTCTTTCAGAGATGTGTGCTTTGGGTCGTTATCTTGCTGGAAAACGAATCCATCGCCCTTAATTTGACTCCCTGATGGTATAACATGATGGTGAAAAATAAACTTGTACTTTTCTTTCGCCAACGATCTTTCGATTTTCACAAGTTCTGTTTAGTCACCAGCAAAACAACCCCAGACATTATCATCCTCATGCTTCACAGTGGGTATAAGGCATTTTTCTGACCATTTCTATCCAATCTTTCTCCTGACATAAGGTACATACGTTTTGTTCCGAAGAGTTCAAATAGGGCCTCGTTGGACCAAAGTACTCTTTTCCACTCTGCTACTGTCCAATTCCTTTGTCTTCCTCACAAGTTTAGTCATTCATGTTTTTATTTCCTCGCCTAAGCAGAGGTTTACGGGCTGCAGCTCTTACCCTCATAGGCGCCTTTTCACAGTTTCCTTTAAGATGCACCCATTTGCTGTTGAATTGAAGTCAGCCGCGGGCCTTCGACTTCCTAACGATAACCCTGACTTCTTTCTCTTCTTTCTCTGTTGTCTTTCGGTCCCTCCTTTTTCTACCCTCATTCATTGTACTACACATTTCTCAAAATATGGCGATGGTCGTTTACCCTCAGTTGCGTGAGACAATTTTGTTGATATTTACCCGACTGAGTAGCCTTCTTTGTAAAGGATAGTAATTGTAGCTACATGCACCTGTATCATGACTTAGTTCCTTCTTTGGAGCCATCTATTTACTACGGGTAGAGATTATTTGTAAAGGAAAGTTAAACATATCCAAATGTATCCAACTATTTGCTCAGACAGATACTGCCACTTCATTACTTATTCCGATGATTTGGCTTTGGATTGACTGGTGGCACAAAAGAGCCCAATTTCATTACGTATCACTATTTCTACAAATATTCACAAATATCTGAACGGAAATGGTTGAACGAATTTCTACAATGGTATAATGTGACACAACATCATAATTCCACATATACCATATCAGAGCTATTCTAAATTACAATTTTGACGAGTTTGGAAAGGTCTCCCGATAATTTCCACTGCCAGTATAAAAAAATATATATATATATATATATATATCATTCACCCGTTTAGTTCTAAAAAATATTAACTTGTTTTTTTCTTTTAAACAGTAAAAGGTTTAAACACCAGATGTCAATTTAGTAAACAGAATTTATGAAAATTTGATGTTTAATTCATTCGCAACTTTACATTAGCAATGGGACGGATAATATATATATATATTATATATATATATATATATATATATATATGATGAATAAAACCACGAAGGAAAGGAAACACAAAATGGTGCTCAAGCGCTTTCGTCTAATGACATCCTCAGGAACACTGAAGTACATAAAAAGGTTAAGCCTATATATAGGTTACAGAAAGAAAAAAAAAAAAATAAATAACATACATACACACACATATATATATATATATATATATCTATATATATATATTATATACATACATATCTATATACAAATACATACATACATACATATGTGGGCTCTATTACTTATAAACTCTCCAAATGGCTTGTCAAAGTCTTGTCCCCCATTCTCGGAACTATCTCTGATTCACATGTAAAAAATTCCATGGATCTTACGGAAAAATTGAATAATGCACTACTGAAACTAACGATAAATTGATCAGTTTTGATGTTTGTTCATTGTTTACAAAAGTGCCGATTGACGATATGCTTGACTTTCTCTCCCAAGAATTACATAATTATGACCTGCCACTACCTTCACACATTGTTTTGGAACTCATTAAGCTTTGCATCAAAGACTGTAAATTCACTTTCAATAACGAGTATTATCAACAAGTTTTTGGGATGGCTATGGGCAACCCCTTATCGCCCCTCCTCTCCAATATTTATATGGAGTTTTTCGAAATTACCTATATTCCGAGAATCCTGGGAGTTGGCATCCCTTGGTTGCGGTACGTCGACGATATTTTTGTATCTGGCCCATGAATCGTGACCTGGATAGCTTCCTCCTTCAGTTAAATGATCAAGTCCCCTCCATTAAGTTTACTTTAGAAGTTGAGGAAGACAATTCAATCCCATTTTTGGATGTGCGTGTACATAGGGAAAGCCCAGGTTTTAAGTTTAGTATCTATCGGAAAACGACAAACAATTTGTCCTACGTACACTTTTACTCGGGACATGATACCCCCACTAAGAAGGCCATATTTTCATCAATGTTTCCCGCGCCTTAGGATCGCCAGTCCGGAATACATCGATACCGAATTGGAAAAAATCAACGGTATTGGAAGTGATTTGTGTTATCCATCTGCGTTTATGGAATCTTGTCTCAACAAGGCAAAACGAACTTTCTATCGTGTCAATATTAACACTCGTACTTTGTCAAAAAATATTTTAGTACTTCCATTTTTCCCGGGCTTTTTAGGCATTGCTAATGTACTTAAACTTTTGGATATTAATGTAGTATTTTCATATAAATATTGTGAAAAATATCATAGTAAAAAATAGCCCTACCAATAATTCAGGCATTATCTATAAAATTGGTTGTAAACAATGTGATTCTTTTACATAGGTCAGACGGGAAAGGATTTGCACACACGTATAAAACAGCATCAATATTCCGTTAGAACAGGACAGTTGTCCAGTGCCCTTTTTGTCCATTTGTCAGAGTTAGCCCACTGTATTGATTGGAATAATGCTTCAGTTTTATTCCATTCAAGCAACATTGTTAATAGAAATATTCTTGAGTCTGCCATTATCCAACTTTCAAATAACTTCAACATAAGCAAAGGTCTTTTTCAACTCGATCCTGTTATTTGAATTCCTTTAAAACAGATTTAGATAAGAAGGGTAAAACATTAAATCTTTGGTAAACTTGTCTTCTACATTATTAACTTTTAATTTGCATTTTATTTTTTTATATATATCGAAACCTGACCATAGGCAGCAGTGTGTTAAAACCCGGGCAGAGTTCCAGTATAAATTTGTATTTTTATAATCCATTTGATCTTGTGCTAAAAATCGATATTTTTCCTTACAAATCTATACGCCTCACTGGTAATCCTTTAAGGTTTTAATTTTTAATTTTTAATTTTTACTTCTCTGTTTATTGTATATATATATATGTATATATGTATGTATGTATGTATTTGTATATATAGATATGTATGTGTATATATATATATATATATATATATATGTGTGTGTGTATGTATGTTATTTATTTTTTCTTTTTTTTCTTTCTGTAACCTATATATAGGCTTAACCTTTTTATGTACTTCAGTGTTCCTGAGGATGTCATTAGACGAAAGCGCTTGAGCACCATTTTGTGTTTCCTTTCCTTCGTGGTTTTTATTCATCATAAATATTTTTCACGTGTTACTTTCGTGAAATAATTTTCATATATATAATATATATATATATATTATTTATATAGATGCATTTATAGTTTAAGTGAAAGCATGAAAAGTTAAACATCTTTTCACATAGAGCATCATTCCGTCCATACGCCCATTTCAGGGTACGAGCAGCCCTTAGCTCTTAGCTTAGCATGATTCTTCAAGAGCAAGATGCACCCCAAGTTTGTGTTTCCTCCCTAAAGCAGTACAAATAATTTACCTGTATCAATCACAGTCATATAAATATATATATACAGGGTGTTTCATATGGTTTTTTTTGTTTGTTTTTTTGTTTCAGGTTGAGAGAATGACACTTTTGCTGATAACTAGGGCAGTCAAAAGTTGACCGAAAAAATTAAGAAAGTTGACCTTATGAATTGAAAAAATTGACTTATAAAGTTGCCTTTACTTTCAATAATAAAAACGATACTTTAATTACTTATTCTTGCTCTTCTACATCAGTTGACCGATTGTGGTAAATTATGAAGTATTTGCCGACATTTTCTGGCAAAAAATTGCGATCCTTACTTAATAATTTATTAAGCATGGAGAAAGAATCTCTCTCCAGCGGCAGTTGTTGGTTGACATTGCAAAAGCTGACCATAAACTGTTGGTGAGATTTCAGGTCTACTGAGGTTAATTATTTCACAAATACCATTTGTCTTGAGTCTTGTTTCAATGTATTGTTTGACTGAACACATATCTTCGCCAAGGTTTGATAGAAGAAATGTTTCATATGCCTCTCTAATGGTGCAATCAGATGCTTCCATCCTAGTCACTAAGCTAGCAATCAAACTATAATTCATTTTGATTGACATTAGTTGCTTTGGCAGTTTTTCATTAAGCAACACTCTCTTTAGCCTTCTGAACAATGATTCCTTCATCTTCAAAATTTTCCACAATTGTCTTCACATTTGGAAAATTGTCTGCATAATAAAAAGCAGCGTTCAGCCAGCTTGCCCAACGTGTTCCTGCCAATTTTTAGTTTTTAATTATTTATTCCAAAAAATTGACTTTATTTACCTCATTGCTATTTTTTGACCTAACAGGTAAAAGTTGACTTTTGGTTGACCTATTAACTTTGGTAATATACCCCCTACAGGTGTTTTTTTATGCATTTTCAGTCGTTTCAGCGAAAAGTGCCCCATAGGAAACAATTTGACTTTATTGACTTTTGACCGCCCTACTGATAACTAAGGAGCGAGTTGAAGTAATTTTCATATACGCAAAGCCTGGTAGCACTTGTCCTCAATCTGATGAATTTAATAGAAGACATAGAAGACATCTAGATTGGCAATCCATTGCTCATGGAACAGTTGGGAAATTAGTGCAAAGTTTTAAAGAACTGGCAGTGTTTGTGACCGTCCAAAAGTAGACGTCCTAAAGCTTAACTGATGCTGACACATCGCAAAACTGTAAGTGAACATTTGGTCATAAGTCCCAAAAAGTCTTTGGGGAAGTTGAGCTACGAAACTGGTGTAAGTGCTTCATCCATAAGGCGTAGCTTAAAAGGAAATAACTTTCATCCTTATCCCTTTAGTGCTCAGTGTTACTTTATTGATTTTGCTCTGGCTAACGCCAAACGATGCTATTCAGTCTCGGAAAAGACCTCCGGGCGCTAAAGGGTTATAAAGTGCAGCTTGTCGAAGAATTTCATGGGATGATAAGGATCGTCGAGTGGAGTTCTGTGAAGGGTTGTCTAACAGAACAAACCTCACAAAGTGGATAATGTTTAGTGATGAAATCCAATTTACTTTAAGCGACCATGTTAACGGCCATAACTCGAGTTAGTAGAACGATAAAAAGCCATATTGGTATGAAGAGGGTCATTGTCAAAATGATCCACGAGTTATGGTGTGGGCATCAGTATTGGATGACAAACTCATCGAACCCTACTTCTTCAATGAAAATGTGAGTGGTAAAACTTATTTAGAAATACTTCAGGAGTTTTTATTTCTAATAATCGAAGAAATGCCACTTCACGAAAGGCGGAATTTGTGGTTCCAACAGGATGGGGCCCTTCCCATTATGCACTAGCTGTTCGCAATTACTTACATAATCTGTTCCCCATATAAATAGATTGGTAGACCTGGGCCTGTGGAGTGGCCTCCCAGATCTCCTGACCTTACACCCCTTGACATATTCCTGTAGGGTTTGAAACCTGTTATCTATGTAGATAAACTAAGAACAATTGAGGATCTGAAAGCTAAGATAAGACAAGAATTACAGCGAATTTCTGCTTAAACAATCAGAAGTGTTCAGAGAGGTTGCCAGTTACGAGTAATGAAGAGTCTTGAGGATAAGGGTGAGCAATTTGAACACCTTCTGAAATAGTATGTTGAAAATAAAACAATGTCATAAAGTTGTACTGTATTACTCTTTCTACATATTTCTAATGTTTCCAGTCATATGAAACACCCTGTATATATGAGAATGGGAAGAGAACGATGTGAAAATTGTCTCTTTTAAGCGTCTCACTTTCTAAGTTCTCATTTTCGGACGTAGCCTAAAATAGAAATGACCTAAATTAACCTATGATAGTTTTTCAGGGTCAAGGTATTTTTTCAACTTTTTTAGTACCCTTCTCTGGCGGGGAGGGAACGGAGGGTGGGGAGAAAGCCTTATGCTTTTCTATCCAGTTTTCAACTACTGCTAAAATAATTAAAATATGCACTAGTTTAATTATAGGAACCTCTCCGAGTGGACTGAAAGGTCTTCTATGAGGCTTCCTCTTGTCCTTGTAACTCCTGGTATCCTAACATGGCAAATAGGATTTGAACATTTGACGTGTGGCGAAATTTCTTTTGTCGCGGCAGAACCAATAACACTATTAATGTATTAATGTATTAAGCATATAATTTGGTACCACCCTAGTGTAGCTCGTAAAATTTTCAACATTTATGCTATGATTGATCGTATAATGCCTAACAGTCTTAAGTCTCGAAATATAATAACTCACTGAGATACTTTCAATAAACACGCGTTCTATATTTCTTCTAGTATGTAAACACGCTTGTTTAGCTATCTCTATACAGGGTGTTTCAGAATGATCTAAAATTCATGCCTATGAAACTGATAATATATATTTATGAAAGGCTTACAACATAGCTGAAAGTTACATCAGCGAAGTGAATTTTAGGAGTTAGACAATCTCGATATGAGCAGTATTTGTAGCTCGACACACAAATAATTCAGTACTCTACCTCTCGTCAAGTGTTTGTCACCATATCAAGGGTGACAGTGTTAATTAAAGCAACAATTGGGTGAGGTAAACCTTTTCCATTGTCAATCTTCTCCTACACTCTAAAGGCAATAGACGTTTGGTTATACATATGAAATGTCTGTTCGACATCTCATAATGAACTTAGCTTTCTGAAATGAATAATAGCTATTCTGAAATGTTTACTAGATATTTCAAATACCTAAAAATGGTGATTAAAAGTTTAAGATATATAAAGGCGAAGAAATTAAAAATTTAATTTGTACAGGGTGTCCCAGAATTAACTATCTAGTTCAATGAAATCGGACAAATTTCTTAAAAACACACTTTTATTTATGTTTATCATGTTTAATATGTGTTAAAAATGTATAAATTTCTAATTTTTTTTCATAATTTTATTTTCATAATTTTTTCATTATCTGGTCCAATGAAAGACCGTCTGAAGTCATAGAATGACAAAGAGACTCTCCAAAAGTTAACGTGTGGCTTGGAATGACCAAATCCAAAATTTATGGCCCATTCTTCTTTGCGGAAGCAACTGTAACAGGTACCGTCTACCTTGATATGCTTCAGCAGTTTCTCGAACCACAGCTTCTTGATGATGGCATTCTTGATAATGTTGTGTCATTATGCTCTAATTGTTCTAGAATACCTCAACAGACGCCTTCCGAATCGGTGGATTGGACGTGGAGGACCTCGACCTTGGCCTCCGCGTTCTCCGGATTTGACACCCCTGGATTTCTTTGCATGGGGTTTCATAAAAACAAAGGTTTATCGCCAAAAGATCAATGCTTCTTGTTGAAACACAACATTATCAAGAATGCCATCATCAAGAAGCTGTGGTTCGAGAAACTGCTGAAGCATATCAAGGTAGACGGTACCTGTTACAGTTGCTTCCGCAAAGAAGAATGGGCCATAAATTTTGGATTTGGTCATTCCAAGCCACACGTTAACTTTTGGAGAGTCTCTTTGCCATTCTATGACTTCAGACGGTCTTTCATTGGACCAGATAATGAAAAAATTATGAAAATAAAATTATGAAAAAAATTTAGAAATTTATACATTTTTAACACATATTAAACATGATAAACATAAATAAAAGTGTGTTTTTAAGAAATTTGTCCGATTTCATTGAAATAGATAGTTAATTCTGGGACACCC
>JAJOZX010007519.1:15000-30000 GCA_023014485.1 Bathynomus jamesi
ACTACTTCACCATGCCAACTCGAGAGGAGGGGCGACAAGCTTGACCTTCGTGAAATGAGGAATCATCGCACAAAACCTTTGAAAGGTTGAAGGGAAAGTATCAGAAATATAAGAATATCTAACTTTTGAGTTAATAATGCTCAGTTAAGAGAACCAGAAACGGACACAGCGCTCATGCCAATTAATGAGACCCATTGCCCTAACTCCTGTGTTATTATTATTATTACCAGCATCATCGGGGTTCAAACCCCCGACCTCAGTAGCTTCACTTCGTATATAGGAAAACAATGATACCTACTCAGTTACGAACGCTGGCAACTTTTGAGCTATTTCTAATTTCTAGCTTTAACTACTTTTCTGCTCAAGTATATTTATTTATTTGCTCTCTCTCTCTCTCTCTCTCTCTCTCTCTCTCTACATATATATATATATATATATATATATATATATATATATATATAGTTGTCAAATACAATTTCAAGAGCGACCTTCTGCTCTTAAACACTTGACGAATAAAAACTGAATTTATACTCGTGAATTTTGGTGTCTCATTTTCAAGATTAAAATAATTGGGATTTATAGACGAAATATTCAGGGAAAATCTGAGCTACGTAACCGATTACATTTTGTGTGTGTGTGTGTGTGTGTGTGTGTGTGTGTGTGTGTGTGTGTGTGTGTGTGTGTGACATTGGAATAGTACTTTCATTCACCAGAAAATGTAACGAATATGTAAACCTGTCTTTGTTAGCTAGTGGTGAGCGTCATGTTAACTTATAATCGGGTCTTTTATTAATTTGAACTTGGATTTGGGGCCATTAAGGCGCTTCTCGGTCTTCAACGGTACGACACTTAATGAGATTTCAAAGATTTTCAGCTTCAAAACTATAGCCAATTTGACGCCAACCCAAAACACTTGAACACAAGGCGCCGTCTATTGGAAGAAATTTGGTTTCCTTTCGGTAAACTTTCATTTGCAGTGTTTAGTTTATATATTTGGTAAACTACAACACCATATTTTTAGTCACAGGATTGCCAGATTTTTCAAATGTCCATGCGGGACAAAATTTTTGGAGCTATTGAAGAATAGGGACCCCCAGCCTTCTTTAGTTAGCTTTATAAGGCTAACTAACGAAAATATCATGACCTAACCTAACCAATCGTCAAGGGCGTACAGTTGACCTAACGATTGGTTAGGTTAGGTCGTGATATTTTCGTTAGTTAGCCTTATAAGCCTAACTAAAGAAGACTGGGATCCCTATTCTTCAATAGCTCAAAAAAAAATTCTGAGGTTTTTATTTGAGACGAAATTTTTTTCAAATTGAAACTAGATTTCTTTAACGGTTACGACAAACAAAATTAGAAAATTTGGATCACCTGAAGATCAGGGCCCCCAGCCTTCTTTAGTTAGCTTTATAAGGCTAACTAACGAAAATATCACGACCTAACCTAACCAATCGTCAAAGACGTACAGTTGACCTAACGATTGGTTAAGTTAGGTCGAGATATTTTCCTTAGTTAGCCTTATAAGACTAACTAGAGAAGGTTGGGGGCCCTGATCTTCAGGTGATCCGAAAATTTTTATTAAAATAATGCTTAACAATTAAACATCGTGAATAATATTGAAATTATTATATATAATATTGAAATACCTAAATAATATTGAAATTATCATAGCATATTAAATATTGTATTAAATATCGTTTTATTAATTATATTATGACATATGTCAATATTTTTCTGAACTTTTAATCTTCTTCAAAATTTTAGCTCCATTTTCTGATTTCAAGTATAACTGAAATTCCTTGCAAATCATGATTGTAAATAATTAATTCAAAAAAATATTCTAAATCTTATAAATAAAATCAAATGTGTGTGTGTGTGTGTGTGTGTGTGTGTTCCTCTTTCACGCAAAAACTTTGACGCAAATGCAGCAATTTACACCTGAACGATTTCTTATAAAAAGTAGACATACTTACAGATTTTATTTGAATTACACAATCTCAAGTTGTATGGTCAAGCAATCGCAGGATTCACACTAATTCAAAGCTTACAATATGACTACAGTCGAAAAACTGCGAACTCGTGGCCAAACACAACATTTTATAAGCGTTATGTAATTTGTAGGATGTTCTAGAACATTCAACATTACTCTACAGAATTCTACAGGATCCTACATAATTCTAGAAAATTCTAAATCAATTCATCCCGAAAAAATTTGTCTAAAAAATATTTTTTGCGAGACATTTTGAACATAAAGGGATTTTTGGATGAAATGCGGGAGTGTCCCCCAAAATGCGGGAGGTCTGGCAACCCTATTTTTAGATAATGAGGACTTGACACAATATGACAGATTTCCGATCATGCCTGGATGGGATTCGAACCTTCGTCATTTCTGTGACTTTATCCACTCATCGATGCTGACAACTCAGCGGAAAGACCGCAATTTTGTATACTCTTTCGCGTTGTTTTTGGATTTACATTAATCAGGAATTACTGCGGAAAAAAAGGAATGCGTGATTGATTACGAAAAAATAATCAGGAAATACTGCAGACTGTAAATTTCTTTCAGGAATTAGATATATACGCATAGACTTCACGTATCTAACTTGAGCCCCAAAAAAATTACGGAGCAAGTGTAGTTTACGTCCCCCTGTGGTGCCTAGTGTAGTTTACGTTCCCTTACATTATCCTAGTGTAGTTTCCGTTCCCCTACATTATCCTAGTGTAGTTTGCGTTCCCCAACTTTGTCCGCGTATACCTAATCAAATAAAACGTTAAAACTAACAAAAATATTACGACTTAACCTAACCAATCGTCAATTTATATATATATATATATTATATGAAAATTATTTCATGAAAGTAACACGTGAATAATATCATATTTATGATGAAAATAATCACGAAGGAACAATATATTCTGTTTCCTTTTTCCTTCGTGGTTATTTTCATCATATATATATATATATATATATATATATATATATATATATATATATATATATATATATATATATATATATAATTTTATATATATATATACAGTATATATATACACGTTAACTTCGTTGCGGTTTCGTGAGTCGGTCTCTCTTCACACGAAGGTCAAGCTGGTGGCCCTGCCATCAAGTCTGGCTTGGTGGAGGAGCGAGTTGCTCTCTTGCGCTCTCCACCGCACATGACAGGTACACCCGGCTCATCTGGTACCGTCTTCAGCCAGACATCTAGTCTTCTCTTGAAGACTTCAACTTTGACCCCTGTAACGTTCTCAACAGAGGAATCATTACTGTCTTGTCCCTCCTTTTGAACGTTCTTAGTACCTATCCCGCGATTCTTTTTGCTTTGTTTATTGCTATCTGATTTTGTGTCACGAATTTGGCATCATCGGTCATTATTACTCCCAAGTCGACCGCTTTCGTGCTTCTCTGAATTTCCTGTCTATCTAGAGCATAATATGCAGTCTGTTTAATTTCCTCATTTCTACCATATCTTAACAGCTGAAATTTCTCAGTGTTAAAAGTCATATTGTTGTCTTCTGACCATTTGTATATTTTGTTTGTGTCCCTCTGCAAGGCCTCCACTTCATTTGCATCGCTGATTTTTGTGCTGAGCTTTGTATCGTCCGCAAATGATGTTACTATACTGTTGCTGTTAACTCCACTGTCTATGTCTGTTAGCATGATAATGAACAGGAGTGGGGCCAGCACTGTACCTTGTGGTACTGAGCTGCGTACTTCTGATTCTGATGATGAAATACACTTTGAATTTTGACGACCTGTAGTCGTTCTCTGAGGAAGTTATAGAGCCATTTTCCCACTTTGCCTGTTATTCCCATATGTTTCATTTTATGTGCTATTATGCCATGATCGCACTTGCCGAAAGCTTTAGCAAAATCCGTGTATATGACATCATAGTTTTCATTACCTTCAACTGCATCTAGGATATTGTTATAATGCTCTATAGTCTATAAGTTGTGATAGGCATGATCTTCCCGATCAGAATCCGTGCTGATTTTCGTTGAATCTTTCCAGTGTCTCCAAGAAGTCAGATTTTCTCTCTGACTATTCTTTCAAACATTTTCGTGAGGTCGGACGTCAATGACACTGGTCTATAGTTCTTTGTTTGAGATCTATTCTCGCCTTTATATATTGGGATAATGTTTGCTCTTTTCAAAATGCTCAGTATTTCCCCAGTGTCCAGGGATCTTCTCCATATCCAGTATAAGGGTGTAGCTATTTCATTTTTACAGTTTTTAATTAATAATGCGTTCCATTTGTCCGGCTCTGCAGCTGAATGTGATTTTATTTGTCATATAGCTCTCGCTACATCTTCTGGGGTAAAATCAAAGTCTGTTATTCATTCTCCTTGCAATTTCTCTTCGAAGAATGCATCTATGTCAGATATCGCTTTGTCACTTTTTGGGGTACTGAAGACCGAAGACCGATTCATACTGAGTTGTCAATGTTTCAGATATTTCTTTCAGATCGTCTGTTAGTTCATTATTCCCTTTCCTTAAGGGCCCGATAGTAGCGCGCGTTTTTGTTTTCCTTTTCGCATAGCTGTAGAAGTATTTTGGATTTTCCTGTATTGCTTCTACCGCCTTTTCCTCTTCCCTCTCTGTATGGCCCTTTATCAGAGTTTGTATTTCCCTATCGATACTCTCCAGTTTTTTTTGTATTACTTTCCTGGCATTGTTGTCTCCGCAATTTGCTAACTTCGTCGCTACTCTCTTTCTTTTGCGGAATATTCTTCTATTTTGCCTCTCTAGCCAGTTCCTCTTTCCTTTTGGCTGTGCTTTCGGTGCATATATATATATATAAATTGACGATTGGTTAGGTTAACTCGTAATATTTTCGTTAGTTTTAACAACTTAACCTAACCAATCATCAATATGTGGTGGCCCCCCCGTTAATACGTAAGTCCCGGTTATATATATATATATACACATACACACAGTGTATAGATATATCAAATATCTGAAAACGGTGCTTAAATGTTTCATATATATAAAGATGTAGAAATTAAACATTTCATTTGTATAATAATTTATTTTTCTATTCTTTGTGCCTAGACGGATGCGCATTGTAATGGAAAATATTTTGAAATTGTGACACAGTTTAATTAGTGTTCTTATTTTTTATTGTTTATCTCGAAAAGAGGAGAAAACAATTATTATATTTGTGCATTTATTAATTTATTCCATGTAAGCTAAGATCATCCAAGTGTCTTTATGCATTTATTAATTTTATTTATTTGGCTAGGCCTTCGCTAGTAAAGTCTTTCAAATTTAAGAACCAGCCTGTACCCTGAGCTTATCCTTTCAGACCTAGGCCTCTTAATATACAATAGACCTACCCAAGTTCAGTCTTTAAGTTAGACAGCCTATATATGAGAAAAGCCACTGATAAGTTAGAAAGGATGGAGCTATTGAAGAATAGGGACCCCCAGCCTTCTTTAGTTAGGCTTATAAGGCTAACTAACGAAAATATCACGACCTAACCTAACCAATCGTTAGGTTAACTGTACGCCCTTGACGATTGGTTAGGTTTGGTCATGATATTTTCGTTAGTTAGCCTTATAAAGCTAACTAAAGAAGGCTGGGGTCCCTATTCTTCAATAGCTCCGAAAGGATTAAGGTTTGAGCAACCAAAATGAATCCAGAACAAAGAAGTAAAATACTTGATAAAAAATTAGCTGGACGAGATATATATATACGGTGACCGTGCTGGTTAAGTTTGCGGTCTACCATCTGAGTTTTGACAGAATATAAACTAACGAAAATATCACGACTTAACCTAACCAATTATCAAGGGCGTACAGTTGATCTATTATTAATTATAACATTGTTTGTTTCTGGAATAGTATTTACTATTTACTAATAGATCAACTGTACGCCCTTGATAATTGGTTAGGTTAAGTCGTGATATTTTCGTTAGTTTTAACGAAAATATTCTGTCAAAACTCAGATGGTAGACCGCATACTTAACCAGCACCATATATACTATATTCACTTGAAAAGCGTTGACTTTAGGAGAACTAATTCGACTATTTAAAATGATAAATGGCTTTGATAATGTAAATTACGGGAAGTTATTTGATAGATCCGTAGAGTCAATTACAAGAAGAAATGGATATAAATTGAAAATCAAAAGTTTTAAAGTGTAATATAAACTCAAATTTATACTTAAGCTTCAACTTTTTCAACTTTCATGCATCGAAATGTTTAGAAAGAGTGTAAAGTATTAAAGTTTTGTGCTTTGGATATAAAGGAAGTGTTTTCTCTTCGTTTCTCGAGGTTTCTTCTTCTTGCCTTAGAAACGACACGATTACTTTCAATACGATCTTTCAAATATGGTTTTACGTCGTTTTCACAATTAGGAAGAAATGTTCTTTCAACTACTTTCCATACATATATTATCATCATGTATCGTTCACGTCCAGCTCTTTCCACTGAATACAATTGCGCAGATTTCAGACGTGACCAGTAATTTACATCTCCTGCTTTTATTTTGGACGTAAATGTTCTTTGTTGGGCTTCACTATCTGCGATATCTCGTTTCCTGTGCGAACTTGTGAGAACAGAACAGCATTCAATTACTGGCAGAACCAAACTCTTCCAGAATTTCACCATGATATGCTCTCATCTGCCATAAAAACTCTTCCAAATGCTTTCCATCAATTTTTTTCTGTAGTATTTTTATTAAATATTTTGAACTCTGCATGCACGGACATTATTACCTCAACTGAAACGTGTATTTTCATCCTTTTGTTTAATGTATCATCCATTAGGTTTTTCGTTGGGGGAAAATTTTATACACACACACACACACACACACACACACACACACACACACACACACAGAGAGGGTGTTCGAAAAGAAACGCAACCCAAAATAGAAAAGAAAGGGATAGGTTACAATGATATATATATATGTATGGGTTGCGTTTCTTTTTGAACACCCTGTAAATATAAAATCAGACTTCAGGGCAATATATTGAGAAATTGGGAACCAGCTGAGCTCGAACCGGCGTCGTGAGGTATCAGAAGCGTTGATTCAGCGAGTCATTCCAAATTCTAAAAAGAAATGATTCGAACGAGGTGAAGTCTTAGCAGTGTTTGACCATGTTCCACTATATTCTCTTCTACACTGTTCAGTTCTTACACTAAAGAACGAGAGAATATAGTGGATCATGGTGAAACCCCGGTAAGACTCAAACTGGTTTGAAAGGTACATTTTTAGTGTCTGGGATGGCTCGTTGAATTAAGGCAGTAACTACTGGTACCTCGTGATATGAGTTCGAGCTCCAGTGGTTCTCATTTTTACAATAAACTGTCTTTTCAATTTTTCTCCTCATGTGTGTGTGTGTGTGTGTGTGTGTGTGTGTGTGTGTGTGTGTGTGTGTGTTTTATACTCAAATCGATACTTTCTACAGCTGAGTTTGAAAAATAAATTACACTGAAATCACCCAATCTATCTACCGAACCAATACATGTTTATTTCCACTAAGAAATAAATAGTAGCTATAGGAGAAAGAGGAAAAAATACGCACATACGGAAAGCGATCAATGTACTGTACACATGTATACAGTACATGTATTCCTTTAATACACAAAGAAAAAAAAAATATATATATATATATATATATATTATAAGTGGGATGAATTTTACGATTAAACACGTGAAATAGATAAATGATGCACACCCACAAGGAAAAATGAAAAGCGATTCCAAGGCTTTCTGTGTATTCAACCGTACACCTCGTCGCATTGTTTACACTCAGTCGAGTAGACAGAGCCAGTCTGTCTACTCGACTGGATGTAAACAATAGGTCGAATTGGGGAAACTTTAGACGTCAGAGGAAATCGCATAAATATGCGTTGTAGGACGGCAAATAATTCTAATGCATTGTTTAACCATATATATAGATATAATCATAGTATTATTTCTTGTTATGCAGGAAGGAGTTGTTTTGGAGGAGACTGTAGACACCAATCGACCATGGAAGTACTCCGGGAGGGGGTTCGTTAAGCAGGAGAGAGGGAGTGCTGGAACTCCCATTTCTCCTGTCACTGTCCTCCTTGGCTGATATTTTTCTGTCTCATCTCATCTCAAAGGAGTGGATAGGACAAGAAGTATCTTAAAAGATCATTGATAAATAAAAGGAAGAAAGTGTGTAACAGGACAGAATCCTGAGGAACACCTGTTGTGACGGCAAATGCCTAAATCTCTTACGAAAATAGGAACAAAAATTTTAGTTTTAAGATTTTTGTTGTTTAAATCTCTAAAGCAAAGTAGTTCAGATTATTGTTATTGAAGAATATCAATAGGTTTCTTGATACAGGGTTAAAAAATAAAAATGTTTCAAATTGGTTAAAATTCGTTCGATTTTAATTTTTGTCTTCTCACGGTAACTGTATCATACAGGTCAGCCTTGAGGTAGAGGTTTATGGTAGGGTCTCGACAATGGCCTCTCGGTTCGTAAGAAGGGAAGACAAACTGATCTGATTCATATGAGAGGGTTTGTTTTCTCTTGGTTTAGTGTTAAGCTTTTGGAAACGGACTTCGAATCCACTTGTTAAATTGGACCATGACGTTGGTCATAAATTTAATTTGAGAAATCAAGTGGCTTCGAAGAAAGGACTTTATTTTAAGTTGATTTTTAAAGAAAAGGAGGAGCTTTCCTTTGAAGGGAATGTCAATGTCCTATCAAAGGACAATGATTCTTGTAACACCCAGTAAGGAAAAAGGGAAACTCCTTCTTCCCTTATGTATGGATGAAAGCTTTCGTAGGGATGACATTATGTAATGAAAATGTTTTTGATAGGTCATTCAGAATACTGTAAGGCGGAGTCCTTGAAATTTTAAGGTGTAACTTAGATTTCTAAGTTAGTTGTAGTTCCTTCCTCAAAAGTTGTAGTTCCGTCCTCAAAAGCTAAAGTGGCTTGTAAGAACAAATCTTTAAACTGTGGCATGGTTGAAAATTTCTAAGTTGAGTTAAAAACTGTTTCACGTTGTATGTAAATCTGAATTGCTTTTGTTTTGCGCGAACTTAGTTGGAAGAGTTTAATTAATGTTAGCCGATAGACAAAGAATTTTGTGGAATTTCTTTAATTTAATTTTGTTCACATTAAATGTTAAACTTGTAAGTTTGCGAAATATTAAGTTTCCTCAGGGGAGAGTACATTTCTTGTGGTAATCTCGTTTTCAGAGGAAACCCGTGAAGTTAGTACATGACCTTGGTAAAAATTTATTTGATCTAATTGACGGACTTTTTTGGGGGAAAACCTGCAGAATTCGCGCAGGACTTTTGTGGGTAAATTTCTTAAGTCCGTAAACTACTCCTGTACACGTATTCTTAGATTTCGGAATTTGAATTTAGTGCTATTTCTAGAGTTACACGCAAATCAAAAACCCCTCTGTATAAATGTTTTTTCTTTGAGACTTAAATAATTGCAACCATTTTCTTTAAATTGAGAATTTGATTTTCTTGAAACAAAATTTGTAATCGCACCTCTGTATATTTCTTTTCAATTTATGTCCTATTTTGAGTGAAATAAAATAAACTTTATATGAGGGAGGGTGTTGTTTATGCTACCTTGCAATAGGCCTCTCTTGTAAACTGAGATAAATTAACAATTCGAACCATTCAACTCGAATTCAAAGTGGGCTTCAAGTAAGCCGAGAAAAAACTACGCTATAAAATTGAAAGGCCATCCGAGTGGATAGACAGAGTCATCCTGAAATAAACGAACGCGCGCGCGCACTAAGTGCAACCGAAAAAGGAGTTGCACCACACACCACTGTTGATTCCTTTGGAGAAGAACAGTGGCTATCTACAACCGCAGCTCTAGATCGTCCAGAAAGGAAATCAGAGATGAAGGCACAGATAGAAGGATAGAAAACGAAGGAAAGCAGTTTGAAAAATAAGGATTGAGCCACACTCAAGCTTTTGATATGTCTAGCGCAATAACAAAAATACGATGACCAAGGGTCAGAGAGCTATGCGAGAAGATCGCCAGTCGAGCGCCCCTTGCGGAACCCATACTGACGATCTGAAAGAAGATTGTGAGTAGCGAGGCGTTTAAGAATCTTTTTATTAAGGCAAGAAATCAAGGCAATTGATAGTTGGAGGGTTGAGAGCGGTCATCCTTCTTTGGGACAGGCTGCATGAAGGCGAATTTCCAGCAGGAAGGAAAAGTACCAGATGAAAGGCAAAGACGAAAGAGTTCGCCTAGGCAGAGTGTCAGCACAGAGGCACTGTTTTTGAGAACAACAACAAGGATCCCATCAGGACCGTACACCTTCCTAGAGTTAAGCCCAGGTAGGGCAGAAAAAACATCTTTAGAATATATTCTAATTTCAAATATAATTGAGAGAAGGGAAGAGATGGAGGAACAGTCCCGGAATCATCCAGGGTTGAGTTGGAGGCGAAAGTTTGAGCGAAGAGTCCAGCTTTATCAGGAGAAGAGACGGCAACTGAGCTGTCAGAATGGAAAAGAGGAGGGAACGAAGAAGTAAAGTTGTTGGAGTGGTTCTTGGCTAGGTGCCAGAAAGAGCGAGAAGAATTAGAATTAGATAAGTTTTCATAGTTTTGTCTGATGAAGGAATTCTGGCAAGTCGAAAAACAGATTTTTTACGATTTCGTGCAGGAATATAAGCTAAGTGAGAATAAGGAGTTGGATGTCGACGGTACCTACTGAGAGCCTCCTCTCTACTGTGGATATCATTAAAACAAACAGAGTTAAACTAAAGTTCTTTTGCATTAGTAGTAGGAAAAGTATATGGAATCAGTAATCAGTATATGGAATCAGTAATCATTCCATGGGAAATCAAAGAAGTACTATCTAAGAACTTCCCAATCGGCGGCACTGAAGTACCAAAAGCATCTCCTCTTAAGGGGATCCAAAGGCCGAACTGGAGCGATAGGGAACAGATATAAGATTGTGGTCGGAGGAGCCCAACGCAGGAAAAAAGTTTGACAGAGTAAGAAGAAGGATGAGCAGTCAGAAATAAATCCAGAATGTTGGACCTTTGGACCTAGCTCCAAGACGATCGGGGATACGAGTAGGATGCTCTACAATCTGTTTGATGTCATTCGGGAGAGAAAAGTTGTAAGCTAGTTAACCAGGGATGTCAATGAAATGCTCGGAAAGCCAAAGGTGTGGTGAACGTTGAAATTTCCTAAAATGAAGATTTCACCGAAAAGGGAGTGGGATAGAATGTATTCCACTTTGGAAGTGAAGTAGTCAAAGAGTTATGGATAGTCAGTGGAATTAGGAGAAAGGTCGACAGTGCAGATGTTATTTAGTTTGAGATTGGCATGTAAGTTTTAACCAGAGGTTGTAGATTTCGGAAGATTCAAGTTCAGGAATACGAGAACAAATTAGGTCGTTGCGTACATATACAACATCCACCTTTGGAATGAAACTGAGTAAAGAGAAAGTAGAAAGGTACAGAAAGGAGTTGTTGTCAGTCGCCTCAGACACCTGACTTTCACTGAGGAAGAGATGGTGAGGTTTATAGGTGGTGTTCAACAGATTGGAAATTTGGGGAAAGGTCACAAATATTGCAGAAGTTTATGAAAAGTAGAACCAGCCCCGCCACCCGGGTCTCCGTTCCCGGTACTGGCAGCGGCAGAAACCAGAAGTTGGGACATTTATGGTCCTCTCCCGGGCTACTCCGAAGCTCTTAGAAACGATATCACGTCTTTTTTTTTAATTATGAAAAGATTGTGTAGTATTCAAAATGTATGTATGTATCGCGAAGAACAGTGAGAAAAGTGTGTTTTTTGAGAGAATGCTGAACTTCTCACAAGGTAGATGAGACACGAAAAAGATCAGCTAAGAATTGGGAGAGTCCTAAAGTTGTTTCTAAAAATAAAGTCATAACTGAAAGGAACATTCTGAAATGTGCATTTCACCTATTTTATAAATAATTTCAATAAGAATTCAGGAACCTATAAAATGGACCACATTTTGTTAAAATATCTTTTTCCTTTAATTAGTACTTGTTAGTTGTTTGCTAATCCCTCCTAACTATTTTGTTTACGCTCTACAGCGATATATACTGTATATATTTTAGGTTTCTGGCCTTTCTCCTTCCATTTCCTGATGAGATGTACTGTTTAGTATACGAAAGACCTAGAAATCGCTTTTCATTTTTCCATGTGGGTATGCATAATAATATATATATATATATATATATATGACAACACATTTACATTTTAATTTTTTTAATTACAGATAAACATTTTTATTTCTAAATTTTAAGCAAAGCAAAGTCGAGAGAAGTTCTCCGTTTTCCGGGTCTATATTTGTTTTTCCTGCCAAAAATAACAAGCTATTCCAGAAGAAAATAATATACGAAAAAAAAAGACATAAAAATTTGTTTTATATATATATATATATATATATATATTCGCGAGTACCTGAAAAATGAATCTAAATCAAGAAAAAATATATTCGCCAAAAGACTATAAAGAGAATATTTCCGTTTATATAAAATCAATTCGACAACCAAATTATTATTCAGTATTTTTCGAAACAATAAATTACTTTTGTTAGAGAGAGAGAGAGAGAGAGAGAGAATATGAGTTAATGACTACAGAGAAACAAGAGAAATATATATTGCTGTAGCTCCTTGTTTCTCAAAATTACTTTAGAAAATTTGCTACGCCGATTAAATGATTACTTATGGACATCTCATCAGTTTGGTTTTAAAAGGTCGCATTCAACCGATTTGTATATTTGTGTATTGAAGGAGACTGTATTTAAATACACAGACAGTAATTCAGCTCTTTATTGCTGTTTCTTGTATATAAGCAAATATATGATAAAGTTAATCTGTTTAAAAAAATTGGAAAACAGGAGTGCCCCATTGTATGCAATAAATATACTGAAATTTTGGTACACTCACCGAACTTTTACGGTTTGGTGAAGCATCGTACTGTCCTAGTGTTTTGGGTCTTCGTGTAGAGTTAAACAAGGTTCCTTGCTGTCTCCTCTGCTGTTTGTATATTGATAGCTTAATTAGTTCTCTTAATAACGCAAGAGTAGGATGTTGATACAGAAATTATCATATGGTATTTATTGGTCCCTCTCTTAAAGATCTGAATCATCTTATAATAATTTGTGAATTATTTTCTGAAAATCATGACATTAATTTTAATGTTACTAAAACTAAGGTTATACAATACCATCCTAAAAGCTCAAATCGTTCAGCTAATATTATTTTCAAAATGAAAGGGGAACCAATAGAGCAAGTACATGAACCTTAATATCTAGGTTAAATTATTGCCAGCTCCTTGAGTGACGGCTCAGATATAAGAAAACACTATCGAAGTTCCTGTCATGAAACAAGCATGATCATAAGGAACTTCAGATTCTGTACAAGCAAAACTGAAACTAATCTTTTTCATACGTTCTGCACTAATATTCTGGGCGGCAACTTCGAGTTAATGCTAAAAAAAGATTCTGGCATAGCACTTAATTTACTTTATAACAGAACCTTCAACTGCTACGTAGTAAGTTACTTCCAAGATGCTCAGCTTTTCAAATGTTCGCTAACCACAATGTCTCGATCTCCCGGAGGTAACAAGACGTGTTCAATACAATCTTATGCAAAGAATTCAATATTCAGAGAATCCAAGTTGTCCAAGCTATCCATCAGCTCGGCTTTATAGCCTTTAAAACTGAGCTTCAAGACATAAAAATGTTTGTCCGTAACTCCACTCAACATCGACATTGATATTTTCACTATTTGCATTTTTATTTTTAGTCCTATTTTTGTGTTTTATCTTTTATTACTACGTTTATTATTATTTATTTCATTACTTGTACTGTTATTTATGTTTTTAGTCCTATTTTTTCATTACTAAGTGTACCGTAGAACTAATTTTTTCTACCAACAAAGTTCTCTCTCTCTCTCTCTCTCTCTCTCTCTCTCTCTCTCTCTCTCTCCACACAATATCTATATATATATATATATACAGATAGATACATACATACATATATATATGTGTGTGTGCGTGTGTGTGTGTGTGCGTGTGTACACATATGTACGTATATGTATGTGAGTTTCCTTCACGTAAAGCAATGTTCAGGTTTAGGATTTAATTACTTCTAATTACTGGGTTGTGTGCAAATGAGTAAATTATTTTATCTAAAACGTGCTAATTGGCCAACTTTATTTCAAACGGTTATTTGGAAACGAACCAAGCGTATCATTATACTACATATATGTATACATATATATAATTATGTTTATAGAGAAAATATACTACCGCTTTATAATATGTATATCTTTCTGAATATGTGCCCAAAGTGGGCATTTCTAGGTTGTAGTATTATCAATGCCAATCATACCCCGAGAAATGGCACTGTTTCATTATTTCTAATTAAGTACAGTTCTTCAGTGTTTCTTACGCATTCTAGATAACATCTTGTATAGAATTTGCTGTTATACAATTCATATGATAAATACCCTGGGCATGAAAAGTAATTGCATAATTCATTAAGGGCAAGATGCTTCTCAAGCTATTATCTTCCTCCCTCGATCACAAATGTATTCTTGCATGCAGGAGTGCCCTACAGTAGCTGGACCAGAATCTCAGAACATCTATAATTTAAAAAACTGTGTGTGTGTGTGTGTGTGTGTGTGTGTGTGTGTGTGTGTGTGTGTGCAATTAGATGCATAAAAGAAAATTTATGGATTCAAAATAATTCTTCTTTAAATTTTTAATGAATAAATTCCTTGCCGCATATTATTATTATTATTATTATTATTATTATTATTATTATTATTATATTCTTTTGCTTATTCACATATTAATTTGCACATACTGAGTTGGAAGTATGCTCTTCAGTCCTTGACTAACTGATTTGACTTGACTGTACGAGGGTGCAGATAAGCTAAAATCATAACTTTGGAAATCCCGATATTCTCCGTTTGAATCGTACAACTGGCATTTACGAAGAACTCAAAATATTTAAAGTATACGA
>JAJOZX010007519.1:32500-70000 GCA_023014485.1 Bathynomus jamesi
TTAGGTACGAAAAGCACACAAAGAAGCTCGTTTAAAGTACGCCAAAGATCATCAAAATGATAAATTTGTATTCTGGAAGAACGTTCTCCGGACAGACGAGACCCAAATTGAATTATTTGGGGATAACGAGCAACGGTATGTTTGGCGAAAATCAAATACTGCATTCGGGGAAAAAATAAACCCTTCCTACGGTTAAACATGCTGGTGGTGGTAGTTTGCTTTTTTGGGAATTTTTAGTGTTTCTAGCCCAGGAAATCTTCTTGTCATCACTGGAATCTTGAGTTCGAAGAAATATCAGGAAATTTTAGAATAAAATGTATTGACTTTGTTGGTTTACGTCGTCGTCGTTGGCCTAGGCAAGCTACGGCTTGGGACCGTAGCGCATCTATCCGGTATAGGTTAACCTGGATGATGTAGCCATAAGCACTGCCGCTGGTTAAGTGCCAACCAGTGATTATCTCACTAGCCGTATTGAGTCCGTTAGGCGAAATTGCGACAGTACCAAAGGTGGAAAATATAACCCTTGGATTTCTATTATTTATTTGTAAAATGGACATGGTATTAGATTAAAATAAATATTTGAATATAAATAATTAACTGACAATTGTGATATTAATTAATTATGTTTACATACAATAAAATAATATAGTATACATAAAATTAGTATAATGTGGTTCACAATTGAATTATGATGGGTAACTAATTTAAAATGAATTTATATCTATTCCGAAATTCAAGACGGTAAAATTAACATTTAACTTGAAACTAAAATAAGAGTATTCACTACACACTCCCCCACCAGAGAGGAAGTTCAAAGAGTTCCGAACGACACAGATTTCCGCTGGACCTTTTTGGTAGCTACATGTACCTCGCTTAAGGTTGATTCCAAAAACGCAGGCTTAAGACGATCGATAGAAACCTTGTCGACCTTGGAACCGCGCTGGATGAGAAATGATTTGCGCGTACGTCGGAGAACTTCATAGGGCCTGTCATATGGACATTGGAGAGGCCGTTTTGGGACAGGTACACGAACGAAAACGTGGGTGCAAGACTGGAGGGCTGGGGAAACAAAGATGTTCTGTTGGCTAGTCAATCGAGGGGGAACAGGCTGAAGGGACTGCATGTGAGAGGAAAGTGTTTGAGCGAATTCCGTAGGATCACATGACTTATCCCCTGCAGTGAAGTAGCCACCTGGTAGCCGCAGTGTTGTTCCATAGACTAGTTCAGCCGCTGTAGTCTTCAGATCACTCTTAAATGCAGAGCGAATACCAAGCAACACGAGTGGAAGCTTATCCATCCAATGGGAGTCTTTGTGACACATAAGGGATGACTTCAGCTGGCGATGGAAGCGTTCGACGAGGCCGTTAGCTTGCGGATGATACGCACAGGTATGCGCATGTACTGTACCCAACAAGCTGGTAAACTTCTTCCAAAGCGAAGACTCAAATTGGCGACCTTGGTCAGTGATGACTTTTGTCGGCAATCCAAATCTTGATACCCATCCATGAAGAAAGGCTCTTGCAACAGTTTCCGCTTGGATATCAGGAAGTGGAATGGCTTCAGGCCATCTGGAAAAGCGGTCGAGACAGGTGAGCAGATAACGTTGGCCTTGAATCACTGGAAGAGGGCCAACAATGTCTACATGAATTACCTCAAATCGCTGGGATGGGGGCGGAAATGCGACAAAGGGGGACCTGGTGTGCCTTTGGACTTTGGCACGCTGGCAGGCAAGGCACGTTTTGGTCCAATGTTTGACATCCTTCCGCATCGAGGGCCAAACAAAGCGAGAGGTAACCAGGTGTTGCGAAGCACGGATACCAGGATGGGAGGGCTTATGAAGATCCGTGAAGACTGCTTGTCTGTGACATGGAGGGACATAAGGGCGAATAGCAGCTGTTGATACGTCGCAATAGAGGGGCACAGACAATCCTGGCATACTCATTTTCTTGAGGGAAAGTGAGTGAGTGGAGTCTTCTCTGAGCAGGTCTTGTAGTTCCGTATCCTTATCTTGATCCTGTGCAATAGCATTCCACAGTGTAGAGCTGAGGGTAACAGAAGTAATCTCTATTCTTGAAAGTGCATCCGCTGGAGTGTTCAAGACACCTTTGATGTGGCGGATATCTGTGGTAAATTGCGAGATATAATCGAGTTGCCTGATGACTCTGGGAGAGTGGTTACAGCTGTTTTTATTGAAGACAGTGACCAAAGGTTTGTGGTCGGTAAAAACACAAAACTCTCGGCCTTCAAGGAAATGTTGAAAATGCTTCACGTTTAAGTAAATAGCAAGAAGTTCACGTCCGAAAGCACTATAACGCGTTTGGGCTGGCTGCAGCTTTTTCGAGTAAAACGCGATGGGTGCTTGTTGACCGTTAATGGTTTGTTCCAACACCCAACCGATCGCAACATCTGATGCATCGACCGTCAGAGTTAGGGGGGCATTACTGATAGGAAATGACAGAGACAATGCACTATTGATAGCATTTTTGGCATTGTCGAACGCCTGTAAACTATCGCTACACCATACCAATTTCGTTACCTTGCGTTTGTGTGTGATCATAGCGTGTAGAGGAGCAAGAACACTGGCACAGTTTTTAATGAACTTGTGGTAATAATTTACCAAACCTAGAAACCGCCGTAACTCACGCTGATTACTTGGCATAGGGTAATTTTTTATCACTTCACACTTGTCCTGAAGGGGGGTAATTCCGTGCTGCGAAATCGTGTGACCAAGAAATTCCAAGGTTGGCTGTGCAAACACACACTTAGATGCATTAATAGTAACACCGTATTGTTCTAAGCGTTGAAAGAGGAGTGAAAGATGTTCCTTATGTTCCTCTTCCGTTGAGCTGGCCACAAGCAAATCATCGATGTAGGCATAAACAAAGTCTAAGCCTCTGGTGACCTCATCTATAAACCTCTGAAAGGTTTGCGCAGCATTCCGTAGCCCGAACGGCATCTTCAAAAATTCGAATAACCCAAATGGTGTACAAACTGCAGTCTTGGGAATATCCGAAGGCTCTACGGGAATGTGGTGGAAAGCCTTAACGAGATCTATTTTACTGAAGATAGATTTGCCGTGGAGAAGAGAAGTAAAGTCTTGGACATTTGGTACCGGATATCGGTCCGGGATGGTTGTCGAATTCAAAAACAGGTAATCCCCACATGGTCTCCAGTCTCCTGACTTCTTCTGGACCAGGTGTAGGGGAGAGGACCAACTGCTTTTGGAAGGTCTTATTATCCCAAGATCCAGCATAAGCTGGAATTCCGATTTGGCAGCTTTCAGTTTGTCCGGGGCAAGACGTCTGGGTTTTGCAAACACAGGGGGACCTTTTGTTGTAATGTGATGGGTAATGGTGTGCTTAATGGTATCACCCATCTGCATTGGTTGAAGAATTCCTGGATATCGCTGGAAAAGGCACTGGTACATGGAATTAGGGGAACGAGGGAAAGTGCAGAGTTCGAGGCGTCCGGAAGGGCAACCTGTTTGGCAAGAACAGAAAGCAGTGTGGCCTGGTCGCATAAGCGTCGCTTGTTAAGATCCACCAGGAGTTTGAAATGCTGGAGGAAGTCAGCGCCGATTATGGGATGCCGCACTTGAGCACAGATGAAAATCCACTTGAAGGATCGGTGAAGGCCCAAGTTTAGTTCACGCGACTGAGTACCGTACGTGGGTATGCGTGAACCGTTAGCAGCGTATAGAGGCGGAGATTCCGAGTGCGTATGACCAGATTTTTGAGGGAATACACTGACTGACGCTCCGGTATCAACCAAGAAATTGACACCAGAGTTCCTGTCCTTTATGAATAACAGGTTGGCAGTGCGAGTACTAGACGCCATTAGGACTCGCTGCTGGGGTTTTCCGACGAAAAATTGCAAGGGGAGATGCACTTCCTAGCCTTCTTTCCAAATTTCGAGTGGTAGAAACAGATTTTCCCGGAACTCGAACGATGCCTCTTCATAAATCTTGACCGAGAATGGCTTCTTTGCCGTTGATTTTGTAGCAGAGAACAAACGTGGTTGAGTTGTTGACTTAACTCTTCCACTTTCAATTCCAGTTCCGATTGTGTGTTCACGTTGTTGACCGGAGCTGTGTCAATCTCCACTACTTTGTCGGCAGTTTCTGCTAGTTTATCAACTGGAGTAGCAGGATCCATAGTGGCCAAGACACGCTGAGCTGATGAAGGAAGTTTCTGCAAGAACAACTGTCTAAAGATGTCCTTATCGAAGGTTTGTGCGCGTTCGCCTAGAGCGCACTGCATAGCCCTCAGCATTTGAGTGGGCTTACGGTCTCCAAGTTCTTCTTTTGAGATTAACTGATGTAGTTTCTCACGCTCGGAGACAGTGGTGCGGCACAGGATGGCAGACTTCAGATCGTTGTATGGGTCCTCACTCGTGGAAGTAGACACGATGACGTCACGGACTTCAGAGATGATGCTCGCTGGTAGAGAGGACAAAACATGATCGTATTTCGTCCTGCTAGCGGTGATCCTTCCCAAGTTGAATTGTGATTCCACTTGGTGGAACCAAATAAATGGATCACCCGGCCAGAAGACGGGGAGCTTTACGCTCAAGTGGGAGATGGCACCAGCGTCGTCAGGCATCTTCTCCTATGCTTGCTGACGTACAAGCAAGACGACAAGTTACCAACGAAGGAGTGGAGGTTGAGACGAGCGCAGGCACAGAGCGCACGGGCAGGGGTGAGGGGCAGAGGGCACGAGCGACATTACAGTCTGGTCCTAGTCGCTCGGGTGAAGGGGGTGATGGGCACGAACGACATTACAGTCTAATCCTAGTCGTTCGGGTAAAAGTGGGGAATCCAACTCCGGGTCACCAATTGTTGGTTTACGTCGTCGTCGTTGGCCTAGGCAAGCTACGGCTTGGGACCGTAGCGCATCTATCCGGTATAGGTTAACCTGGATGATGTAGCCATAAGCACTGCCGCTGGTTAAGTGCCAACCAGTGATTATCTCACTAGCCGTATTGAGTCCGTTAGGCGAAATTGCGACAGTACCAAAGGTGGAAAATATAACCCTTGGATTTCTATTATTTATTTGTAAAATGGACATGGTATTAGATTAAAATAAATATTTGAATATAAATAATTAACTGACAATTGTGATATATAATTAATTATGTTTACATACAATAAAATAATATAGTATACATAAAATTAGTATTAATGTGGTTCACAATTGAATTATGATGGGTAACTAATTTAAAATGAATTTATATCTATTCCGAAATTCAAGACGGTAAAATTAACATTTAACTTGAAACTAAAATAAGAGTATTCACTACAACTTCAATTCAGGAGTTACGAATGGGTCGCAACTGGGTACTGCAACGAGATAATAATCCAACACATATAAGCAAGAGCACCATGAAATGGCTTCAACTAAAGAATTTCAAGATTCCCGAGTGGCCCAGTTAAAGCACAGATCTCAATTTAATCAAGAATTTATGGTTTGATTTGAAAAAAAAGTTGTCCGCAAGAGAAACCCTTCGAATCTGAATGAATTGCAACAATTTTCCTTAGAAGAATGGGCTAAAATTTCTACTGAAAGATGTCGAAACCCTGTAGAAAAATATCCAAAACGAATCACTGAAGTCATTCAAGCAAAAGGTGGACGCACAAAGTATTAAATAATTTTGTAAATAAATGCACGAAAATTTTTGCATTTTAACTTTTTTTATTTTCACCGAATTCTTTGATGTTTTATATTACATGTTGGAGTTGAACTAATTTTTTTTTATTTGTTAAATTTTTCCAAACGAACGGTGAACTTTTCACAACTACTCTACGCATGGTGTGTGTGTGTAGATGACCTATCGAATGAGTACTTAAAATATGCCAATGACGTGGTGTGTCTGCATATATCATTGCTTTTCTCAGCCATGTTTGCTCATAGTTATATCTCTGTAGAATTCATGAGGGTAAATATCTTGCCCCTTGTCAAAAATAAGTATGGGGACATTCTATCCAGCAATAATTACAGGCCTACTGCTGTCGCTTCCTTCTTCTCGAAGCTACTAGAGAAACTCTTGTTACACCGATTAAATGATTACTTATGGACATCTCCTAATCAGTTTGGTTTAAAAGGTCCCACTCAACTGATCTGGGTATCTGTATATTAAAGGAAACTATATTTAAATATACTGACAATAATTCAACTATTTATAGCTGTTTCCTAGATATAAGTAAGGCATATGATAGAGTGAACCACAATATTTTATTTAAAAAACTAGAAGACAGGAAAGTTCCCATGAACATATTAAAGTTATTGAAATTTTGGATTCCCACCAATCGCTTACTGTTAAGAGGGGCAATGTACTACCCGAATGTTTTGGTTCCTCTCGCGGGGTGAGGCAAAGCTCCTTGCTCTCAACTCTGATGCTTAATGTGTATATTGATGGATTAATCGGTTCACTTAATGAGGCAACAGTTGGATGTTGTATAGATAACACAAAGATAAATAACTTAGTCTATGCCGATGATATGGTGTTAATAAGTCCTTCTGTTAAAGGTCTGGATCGGCTGCTTAAAGTCTGCAAATTATATTCGCAGAAACATGATATTCTTTTTAATGTTATAAAAACTAAGGTCATGCAGTTCCATCCCAAAAGCTCTAATCAGCCAGCTGATATTAGTTTCAAAATGAGAGGTGAAGCAATAGAAGGAGTACAAGCATTTAAATATTTGGGTCGAACTATCACCAGCTCCTTGAGTGATGACGCAGATATAAGATTTCAATATGGACGCTTCTGTGCTAAAGCGCATATGATTATAAGGAACTTCCGTTTCTGGACAACTGAAGCTAAAGACACTCTTCCGTATTTTCTGTAGTAATATATACAGACAGCAACTCTGGGTGAATTATAAAAAAGGTTCTGGCAGAACCCTAAATTTGCTGTACAACAGGTCTTTTACACTCCTACATAAATTACCCCCCGAGATGCTTAACCTCGCAAATGTTTGCTACCCGCAATGTCCCGAGCTTCCCGGAAGTAACAAGACGTGCTCAGTACAGTCTAATGAAAAGAATTAAAAAATCAACCAACCGAATCCAAAGTATTCATGAGTCATGCCGTATGTCTTCCAAGCTATGGAATTCATGGTATGAAAACGTTTGTCTGTAGCTTCACTTAACTTAGACATTACTGTACTATTTCTCATTAACTGTACTTCTATCCTTAGTATTTGAATTGCCATTGTATTCTATTGTCAGTTCGTAATACTGTATTAATTGGTTTTAAAAGAAGACTCTCTCTCTCTCTCTCTCTGGTCCACATGACCATAGTCATGTGGACTATATAGTCTGCCAATAAACTTTTTTATTTTCATTTTCATATATATATATATATATATATATATATATATATAAATTAGAGTCCAATTAAGTAGGACTTAATTAACTCACTCAACAAGAAAAGATGTTGAGACCTCGTTCGTATTCCGTTTGTTAATTTTTAAACACAATTTTCCTTGTTTTTAAATACAATTTCCTTGTAGAAGTAAATAAAAAATAAATAAATAAACGCGTATAATAAAAAAGGGGAAAAAAGAGGCAAAAGGACAAAGGGGAAAATTTGAGTGGAAAAATAATGATAAAAGAAATTTTACCTAAAACAATATCGAACACGTGCGTGGGTCCATCCATATGTATTTAAAATTGATGGCTGAGGTGTTGGCTAAATTTAAATGTTACAGCACACTTAGGATTTGATTTAATTTGTGTGTGTGTGTGGTGTGTATATTGTTAGGAAATATAATTTGAGGATTAATCAGTTTGAAGTTTTAATGGACCTAACAGATATATGACCGTTTCATCTCTCTCTCTCTCTCTTTTATATATATATCAGTGAGGACGTGCATACAGGGTAAGCTGGGCATACGCCGCTAGCCAGCTAAAAGTCAAAATTCTTTATATATATATATATCGCAAATTACAGCTTACCCTGTGGACATACCCACCGCACGCCACTGAATTTATATATAATATATATATATAAGTATTCAACCTGAAAATAACTCCAACAAATTTATGATTAAATATAAATTTAGACTTTAATGAAAGAAAGCGCATTTACCACAAACATCCTGGTATTAACTGATTTTATTTGTATATATAAAAAAACCATATTTAATACCACGATGCTTCTCCGCTCATCACTGAACAAGAATGTGACCTTGGACTATGCTGTGATGCTATTGAAGAGCAAGACAGAAAAACATGAAAATATAATAATAATGATATAAATTTTATGAAAACATTGCATATAGATAATAATAATATACTATATATATATATATATATATATATATATGCATATAACTGCAATGACGCGCAGAATAAATGAATAGAAACGACATAAGTGTTAAGGAAACGTTTCTGCACACGACGGCAATTGGAAGGCCCTGGGTTCGATCCCGGGCGGTCGCCTCATTTTTCATTATTCGTTATCTCTCCTCTCGTGTGCAGAAACGTTCCTTAACACTTATGTCGTTTTCTATCAATATATATATATATATATAATATTATTTAAAAATATATGCTATTCCAGGATATGATCCACTGTTATTACTAAGCCGTAACTTCGGAAAAAAGAAAAAAAAGAAAAGAAAAAGAATATATACTATTATACCTGTTCATTCATTATTCCAACGTCGATGACCTTGATTAATATATAATTATTATATATTATATATATATATATATAGATATATAATATATAATATATATATATATATATATATATATAAGCAAACAAACCACAGGGAAAAGGAAAAAGGAAACACGAAATCCGAGCCGCTTTCGTGGATATATTAACATCTCAAGGAACAACAAGTAATAAGATTACTATTTACTTGTTGTTCCTTGAAGATGTGAATATCACGGAAAAGCGCTCGAATTTCGGTTTCTTTTTTCCTTTTCCTGTGGTGTTTGCTTATTAATAAGACACGTGTATTCTGTGATTTTAAATGCATATATATATATATACATACAACCAACCTAAATTTGGTATTTAAAACTGTAAGCAATAATGTTGGCAGCTAAAGTACATCCACTAGACACCTGACTCAGAACAATTCCAGATGAGCCGGGAGTATCTGGCTATGTGAAGTGGAGAGCGCAAGTTACCAACTCTTTACTTCACAAACCCAACTCAAGAGTATATACTATATAAATAGACACCACAATAATTGTCCTTAAGAACAAATTGCAAAACTCATCAATGAAATGCGAGAACGTTTGTCACCTTTACAAAATGGAAAGAGGAAAAGAACACGATTGCAAATATATTAATTCAATAGAACTGTTATTATTTATTGACTTTTATTATCAAATAAAAAAAACTATAAAGAAACCTAAGGTGTCTATTTACTTTTGGCAAGAGTACAATTAAACAAAACTTTTATATATGTTACTTAAGAGTAGTCTTTACCCATCAAGAAAAGGGACGTTTAGTAAACGTACAAAAGTTTTGTTAAACGTTAATAAAACGTTTTCATAAGGTTTACTAAACGTCCCGCTTTTTTTTGCTGGGTAAAGAACAAAATTAATACGATGGTTATTAATGCGCTTTGGGGAAACTTGTTCATTTAAGCCTTTAAGGTGTTGTGTTCAAGGGAATAATTTAAAAGAAAAATTATACATATATCAGAGCATACATATAAACGCATTCGACCCCCTCCCTCCTAACCCCGGCCACACACACACACACACACACACACACACACACACACACACACACCAAGAATGAAAAGTTAATCTAATCTTTAAAATAAATGGAAAAACTGAAAGAGAGAAAAAATGGAAAGAATCAATTACAAATGGAGGAAAGCTTCAGCTGGAAGGCTTCAGCAGAAGGCTTCAGAAATCAAGGTTGAAATTTTTATATATATATATATATATATATATATATATATATTTCTCTGTTTCTTTCTTGGTGTTGGTTTTTATGTTAAAACTTCTATCAATATCTGAACTTTTGTATTGAAAACTGTTTTCGTTGATCTCCACTTTTAACCTTTTATCTTCAGAACAAAAAAGTTCTTTGGAACTCTCCTCGACACACTTGAAATAGTAGAGACGTTTGGTTTTATATATAAAACTGCTCGACATCTCATAATGAACTTAACTTTCTGAAATGAATAAGAGCTATTTTGAAATGTTTACTGGATATTTCAAATACCTGAAAACGGTGATTCAATGTTTCAGATATATTGGATATTTCAAATACCTGAAAACGGTGATTCAATGTTTCAGATATATTGGATATTTCAAATACCTGAAAACGGTGATTCAGTGTTTCAAATATATTAAAGGCGAAGAAATTAAACATTTCATTTGTATAATAAGTTAGTATTTTATTCTTTGCGCCTAGACGCATGTGCATTGTGGTTAAAAATATTTTGAAATTGTGAAGCAGTTTATTCAGTGTTTATATTTATAAGTTATCTCTAAAGGAGGAAAAAACAGTTACAGAAACTGACTGAAATGTCCAACGAAATGTTTAATTACTGTGAAATGTCTAACGCATTAGACATTTCAAAATTGACAAAGTTGGGACAATGAAACATCTAACGAAACGTGTCTACTTCTATTTGCAGTGTATGGAGCTTCGAAATGCTAAACAGAGGAATTGCTTCTCTCTCTCTCTCTCTCTCTCTCTCTCTCTCTCTCTCTCTCTCTCTCTCTCTCGTCTCATCGTCAGTCGGATCGCCAAATTCGCTGATGACACCAAGCTTGGGGCCAATGTTGGGACGCCCGAAGCGATCGAGCAACTGCGTACGGACCTAGGTAGGAAAGGAGAGTGGTCCGGAAAATGGCAAATGCCGTTTAACTTGGGTAAATGCAAGGTGATGCACATTGGCTACGCCAATCCCAAGTCGGACGACTCGATGTTGGGGAGTAATATCGAGGCGACTGATTTGGAAAAGGACTTGGGTGTGCTAATTAGCAGCGACCTTAAGTTTACCAAACAGTGCGTAGAGGTGGAAAAGAAAGCCCAGAAGCTGTTGGGTTATATCAGGAGGCAATTTCAGTTTCGGAACAAGGAGATTGTGCTCTCTCTGTACAATTCCCTGGTTCGGCCGCACCTGGAGTATGCTGTGCAGTTCTGGTCGCCCACCCTTAGGAAAGATATTGAGAGGCTGGAGCGAGTGCAGGCGAGGGCCACAAAGTTAATCCTTTCCGTTAGGCATATGGGCTACAATCGACGCTTATGCGCCCTGGACTTGTTTTCGCTGGAAACTCGGAGGCTGCGCGGTCAACTCATCGAGGTTTTCAAGCTCTTACGCGGGTTCAACGATGTTGATTTTAGAAGCATGTTTAGTTTAAATGATAACCCAACTCGCAACAATGGTTGGAAGTTGGATTTGAAACGGTTTAGGACTAGTGTGTGTGGGAATTACTTTACGTATAAGATCTGTGACACGTGGAACAGTTTACCTTCAGAAGTTGTGAACAGTTCCTCTGTGGATTATTTCAAAAAAAGGTTAGACCAAATCTTGCACACTATTTGAGTGTGTAGAAAATTTTCCGTGGCACCCGTTGCCATTGGTACCTCCTCGGTATGGGCCACAAGGCCATTTTCATTTGACGTACTTCTTTTCCTTGTAATTCCTTGTAACACTCTCTCTCTCTCTCTCTCTCTCTCTCTCTCTCTCTCTCTCTCTATATATATATATATATATATATATATATATATATTATTTAATTATTACGATATGTTGGATGTTGAATTTCATCCCTAGAATCCAGAAGAGGTTTTTCTGAGGTTGAGTAATATTGTATATGACGTTTGGCACACCAAAATCAGTGAAGTGCCACTGCCGTCGGTAGAAATAAATGTATTTATTAAAAATATGTTTCTAAATATATCTCGCCAATTTTCGGACTTTCTTTGCAGTGCCTCGTAATTTTCAGTTTCTTACTGCATGGCACTTCTTTCTTTCAAGTTATATAGCTGGGTTAGCACGATTCTGCATGCAGCAGGGAAGACTTTCTGTCATGCATCGCTTCCAGGAATATATAACCTCGTTAACCTTGTTGCGGTTCCGTGCGTCGGTCTCTCTTCACACGAAGGTCAAGCTGGTCTAGGTCTGGCTTGGTGGAGGAGCGAGTTGCTCTCTTGCACTCTCCACCGCACATAGCCAGGTACACCCGGCTCATCTGGTACCGTCATGAGCCAGGCATCTAGTCTTCTCTTGAAGACTTCAAGTTTGACCGCTGTAACGTTTCTGAGGTCCTTTGGAAGCTGGTTAAAAAGCCTTGGCCCCCTGACAACCAAGTTATTTTCCTTCAGTGTTGAGGAGGTCCCTTATCGGGCCTTCAATTTGTGAATACTACACATTCTGCCTTTTCTATTTTTTAGCGTTGTCTGGATGATAAATGGGTTTAGTTTGAGTTTTGGTACCAGTTTTTCGATCATTTTCCATATATAGATTATGGTATACCTCTCTCTTCTTCTTTCCAGGGAGTACAGATTTAGTTTGCGTAGTCTTTCCCAGTAGTTGAGTTCTTTGCAGCCATCAATCTTGGCTGTGAAACGTCTCTGCATTTCTTCTAGTTTATTAATTTTTTCCTTTTTATATGGGGACGTCTAAACTGAGCAGTATTCAAGTTTTGGTATGATCAGTGTTCTCAGCAGGGGAATCATTACTGTCTTGTCCCTCCTTTTGAATGTTCTTAGTACCTGTCCCGCGACTCTGTTTGCTTTGTTTATTGCTTCTGATTTTGTGTCTCGAATTTGGCATCCTCGGTCATTATTACCCCAAAGTCGACCGCTTTTGTGCTTCTCTGAATTTCTTGTCTATCCTCATTTCTACCATATCTCAAGAGCTGAAATTTCTCGGTGTTAACAGTCATATTGTTGTCTTCTGACCATTTGTATATTTTGTTTGTATCCCTCTGCAAGGCCTCCATTTCATTTGCATCGCTGATTTTTCTGCTGATCTTTTTATCGTCCACAAATGATGTTACTATACTGTTGCTGTTAACTCCACTGTCTATGTCTGTTAGCATGATAATGAACAGGAGTGGGGCCAGCATTGTACCTTGTGGTACTGAGCTGCGTACTTCTGATTCTGATGATGATACACCTTGAATTTTGACCACCTGTAGACGTTCTCTGAGGAAGTTGTGGATCCGTTTTCCCCCTTTGCCTGTTATTCCTATATGTTTCATTTTATCTGCTATTATACCATGATCGCATTTGTTGAAAGCTTTAGCAAAATCCGTGTATATGACATCATAGTTTTCATTACCTTCAAGTGCATCTAGGATAGTGTTATAATGCTTTATAAGTTTTAATAGGCATGATCTTCCCGATCGGAAATATTATATATAATATATAAATATTATGTAATTATTACGATATGTTGGATGTTGAATTTTATCCCTGTGTCTCCAAGAAGTCATAGGTTTTCTCTCTGACTATTCTTTCAAATATTTTCGTGAGGTGGGACGTCAATGACACTGGTCTATAGTTCTTTGCTCGAGATTTATCCCCACCTTTATACAGGGTGGGCCGAAAGTCTGGATCCATAGGAAAATATTTATTTTAATACATAAATTACAACAAATGGTAAATACTTAAAATGAATATCAACTTTAACTCGTAAATGCGTATCCGTGATACTGTACAGTGGTTCGTACTCCAGTATAAACAACAAATTATAACAAATGCTCAAATTGGCGGCCTCTGACATCGAGACACTTAGGGATGGAATTTATGATTTTTAATAATTCTTCGAATTGACGTTCTCGAGATGCGTTTTTCATTTGATAATCTTCTTGTTGACTTTACTGGACTATTCGTTAAAGTTTCACATACCATTGCAGAGGAATTTTCATCAGTTGCAGTTTTGGACGACCAGAACGCCGTCGATCATGTACACTTCCCGTTTCTTTGAAACGTTTAAACAACTTGCCAACAGTCGCATGTGTTACTGGATGCTTATCAGGATGATTTCTATTGAATTCGGTAGCAACTTCTCTGTGTGTAGCGCCCTGTCTTGCGTACATGAGCACAAGTTCTACCCGGTCTTCTGTTGTTAGATTCGAAGCCATTTCTGGGCTGAAATAAAAAAAGTATTTGAGTATTTATACTGGAGTACGAACTACTGTACAGTATCACGGATACGCATTTACGAGTTAAAGTTGATATTCATTTTAAGTATTTACCATTTGTTGTAATTTATGTATTAAAATAAATATGTTCCTATGGATCCAGACTTTCGGCCCACCCTGTATATATAGGGACAATGTTTGCTCTTTTCAAGAGGCTCGGTATTTCCCCAGTGTCCAGGGATCTTCTCCATATCTAGTATATAAGGGTGTAGCAATTTCATTTTTACACTTTTTAATTAATAGTGCATTCCATTTGTCCGGACCTGCAGCTGAATGTGATTTCATTTGTCCTATAGCTCTCGTTACATCATCTGGGGTAAACTCAAAGTCTGTTATACATTCTCCTTGCAATTTCTCTTCGAAGAATGCATCTATGTCAGGAATCGCTTTGTCACTTTTTTGGGTACTGAAGACCGATTCATACTGGGTTCTCATTTTTCCAGATATTTCTTTCAGATAGTCTGTTAGTTCATTTCCTTTCCTTAAGGGCCCGATAGTAGCGCGCGTTTTTGTTTTCCTTTTCGTATAGCTGTAAAAGTACGAGGGCCACTCAATATATTTTGTCCACCTTTTTTTTTTCTTTCGGAGTTTCCTTGTAAGTTCCAGAAATTTTGTACGCAAGTAGTTACATACCTTTTTTACAAGTTTTTACTTTTTCACATAGTCTCCATCCTTTTCTACGGCTTTCCTCCACCTCGAAACAAGGGCCTTTATTCCTTGCTGGTAAAAGTCCGCTGGGTTCCGCTGCAGCCATCTCTTAACCTCCTCAACAACCTCATCGTCACTCTGAAACTTTCTTCCACGAATAGCATCCTTCATTGGCACAAACAAATGGAAGTCTGAAAGTGCCAGATCCGGGCTGTATGGAGGGTGAGGTAACACAGTCAAGCGCATTTTTGTGATGGCCTCTCTTGTTTGCAAACTGTTGTGTGGTCTTGCGTTATCGTGCAAAAGAAGGACGTCTGCCAGTTTTCTCTCCGGTCGAACTCGCTTTATACGTCTCTGGAGTCTCTGTAGGGTAGCAATATATGCCTCTGAGTTGATTGTTTGTCCTTTCTTCATAATGTCCACCAGAATCACCCCTTTCATGTCCCAGAAGATGGTGGCCATACCCTTTCGTGCAGAGGGAGCCATTTTGAACCTTTTCTTGCGTGGGAAGTCTGCGTGATGCTACTCCATGGATTAGTGTTTTGTTTCAGGTTCAAAGTGGTGTACCCAAGTCTCATCCCCAGTCACAATTCGTGAAAGGAAGTCACCTCTTCTGTCTCGTATCGAACCAACGACTCAGAAGCAATTTCTTTTCTTTGGACTTTGTGATCTTCAGTCAGTTGGCGAGGAACAAACCGTGAACACACTTTTGAGTATCCCAGTTGCTGAATTATCGTATTCACACTTCTTCACTAATTCCTAGCTCCAGTGATAGCTCCTTGTATGTGACGTGCCGATTTGATCGAATGATGCTGTTAGCACGTTGCACAGTGTGAGATGTGACAGCCAATGCCGGGCGACCGCTGCGTGGCTCATCATCGAGGCTGGCTCTCCCTCTCTCCGATGATCTCACACGTTTAGGCCAGCGTCCAACTGTGCTTCGATCAACAACAGCATCTCTGTAAACATTTTGTAGACGTTTGTGAATATTTCCAACTGCTTCCTTCCCTGCGGTTAAGAACTCGATAACAGCTCTGTTTACGACGCACATCATTGCCAGACGCCATTTTCAAAAGTGTGTTAACCATCGGTTTTATACAAAGGTGTTTAAAAGCGGTTTTATACAAGGAAGGGAGGTTCAAACTGGAAAAATCCGGTTATGTGAACAACAGAACGTTCAAATTTACGGCCTAAACAACATTTCAGCACCATGGCCTATTATTTAGCTAAGAAAAAAGGGTGCGGCAAAATATATTGAGTGCCCCTAGTATATCTTGTTTGTCGCTGTAGCTTTGTTAATTTTTTAATAATAAATGTTTAAAATCGGGAAGATAATTTGTAATTACTCGATGTATATATATATATATATATATATACTGAACCCTCGTTATTTCGCGAGATTGAGACAGAGAATTACCGCGAAATACTGTTTTCGCGATATATAGTTCTATACATTATAATGTATCGAATTTCTATGTATTACCGCGAAGTAGTGTTTAAATCATACTATATAAAAAAAGGGAGTATTTTAGGGTACCGTGAAATAAAGAATGCGAAATATCGGACCGTGAAATAAAGAGGGTCTACAGTGTATATATATTGACTCTTTAAACTCAGTGTGTGTGTGTATGTGTATATATATATATAATTATATATATATATATATATATATATATATGTGTGTGTGTGTGTGTGTGTGTGTGTGTGTGTGTGTATATATATATATATATATATATACACTGTATATGCATTTTGTATAGGTGTGCACAAAACCACCTTGACTTTTCTAAAAGGTATGCTGTGGAAACAAGGTTGAAAACCCTTGATCTACAGTGATCTCCAATGTACCCTTTTCCTTGTTAATATTAAAAAAAATCCATACAGTGTGTATGTGTGTGTGTGTGGGTGTGTGTGTGTGTGTGTGTGTGTGTGTGTAAAAATGTGTTCTTCCTTCCACAATTTGCATATATTCTGTAAATCACCAGTAACTGTGAACAACTGTGCAATAAGTGTGCATACATTCTTCACTATTGTGAAACCTTTTACTTTTAGAATAGAAAAATGAATATGGATTCTATTTTAACGTTTCTTTTTACGAGTAGATAGATCGATAGATAGATGCTCGCAGGAGAAATGCTTGCGAAAAATTAGACAGACACATCATTCGTCACATTTATGCAAAAAAGAAATTTCCTTCAAGCGCGTAAAAACCATTTTTTATTTCTTATTTGAGAAGTAAATAAAAGATTTAATAGTCATTTATTGCAATATTTAAGACTTGTTTTATTTATTTATTTATTTATTTGCAAAGTATTCCGTTAATAACATTCAAAACCTGGTTCATAACTAAATACTGTAAAGTTCCTGAGGGAAGGGTAAAAGTAAAGGGTATCTCACTCTTTCATCAACTTTTATGAATAAGTATGGTTTCATTTATAAACTATGTGTTCAAAGTTCGTAAGTTTTTTGAACTTTCATATTTGACCTCTGAGATTTAATAAAATTATTATAAAATCAAACTTTGTTTTAATCAAAGTATCCAAAGTTTGGATTTTTTTTTTTAATAAAGTTTTCAAAGTAATTTTCCAGAATATATTGCAAACTTAAATATAGTTACAACAAACTAAATATATGCGTAGAATTTTCATATTCTGAATGTTTATTAAGAATCTGTCTAAAATTGTCTCAAATATTCTAAAGAATTTGATTTACTTTGATAGATCCAAAAAAACACAGTCAGGAAATTTGAGAAAACGATGTAATTTTTCTATTTACGTGATTTTGAAAATTTCCTCAAAATTTTGTAAAAATTTTCATGAAATTTTTCTTGAAACTTCCTTCAAAATTATCTTCACAATTTCATAGTAATTTTCTTGAAATTTCCTTCGAAATATTCCTCGAAATTTTCAAATTTCTTATATTTAAAATTTCCCAAATTATTTTCTGTTCAAATATCTTTTATTTACCATCAAGTTTGAATTATTTAAATAGAACAGCAAAAACATTACCTAAAACGGAATTCGCAAGGAAAAAAAAATGGTCCCCTGAGGCTCTTTCATGATACACACAGACCGTACATGGAACAAAGAACTCTTCTGGGAAAATTAAATCCACTATAGGCCGAATAAGTAATGGTAAATGACAAACACTATAGCTTTTTCTTTTTCATAATGTTAGCCCGACGTGGGCAACGGGTCACTCGCAAAGAGACCCCAAAAATATAGCTTCCCTCACCAGCTAAACTATACTGTAGTGTTTGTCATTTACCATTACTTATTCGGACTATAGTGGATTTAATTTTCCCAGAAGAATTCCTTGTTTCATGCACGGTTTGTGTATCATATATATATATATATATATATATACAGGGTCCACCAAAATAAAACATGCGTCCGTACTTTTCCTTTTAAACTCAATAATCTCTTTTAACTTTTGATAAAACTTTAACAAAATAAAATAACGTTATTTGACAATATTTCTTTAAATTTTTAGCACAGTAGCTGAATAGACCTCATTTTAGTACGTAAACAAAAATAGAATGTAAAGATACCGTAAATACTCAAAATTTCTTCATTATACAATGGAACTCAAAAATCAAGTTAATATTAAACAACCAAATTTAATCATTCATTTATAAAAATTGGCTGGCTTATACAAAATCCAATGGTAATTATTATCTGTAAATTTTGTATCCAAACATATTTTGACTTATTAGGTTACAATCAAGCGCATGTTTTTTTTGGCGGACCCGTTTTATATATATATATATATATATATATATATATATATATAATTATATTTATATATATATATAATTATATATATATATATATATAATTATATATATATATATATATATATGTTAAACCCTCCGTCTATGGCCTTGGGCGGTTCGAAGTTGACGGGGGTTCTAGTTAGGTGGCAGCAACGGATTTGTTACTCTGGCGTATCTGGTACCGAATAGGGAATCGCAGAAGTTTCTCTTATGCTACTCTCCGATTTCTTCTTGTAGTGGATCGGAGGATTCTGTGGAGCTTAATAAATTCTCTGAAGGTTCCCCTATTCTTCTTGTAACGTTTCGGGAAATTATTTTTCTCTATTTAAGACTAAGTTCTCTGAAGAGAGTAAGGCTCGAAGGAGAAGACAAAGATATTCTCTTACTGTAGTTTACTGCTAAAATGTTACAGGTAATGATGCTCAGCTTCTAAGTTAGATCAGACAATCAGAATGAACATTGGAGAAATTTTATGGGCTTATATACTGAAATTTTTAAAGACATCATTATTATTTAATGCTGTTCTGTTTTTGTTTTTTATTCTCAGTATGCTGATTTACTTTGCAAAGATCAGCAAGATATTTGAAGATGAAGCCACATTTTTGTTTTAAACCGCATATTGACAGATCTGATGTTATCATGATCTGCCGAGTTAACTAAAAATGGAAAATGAAATATGCATTTTATTATGAATTACAATTAAACATGCATATGAGCAAAAATTAAATGCTTAAGATTTAAAATTAAACGTTAAGCAAGACATGACTTCATCTTTTATAACGAAGAGAGAATGTATACAGAAAAGGAACATTGCAGAATTTAACAAGATTACATTATTAAGCGAAATCTAACAAAATGACTAAGTAATTTAAAAAGAAATAATTCACCAATTATTCAGCAGAAATAAAATAGAAAGCGAATCAAAAATTTTATCCGAACTTCGTCGTCGTCATGTGAATTTGGAATCTATATGTAAAAATGAATATAAGACGTACATGCATATGAATATAAGTATTATATGAATATAAATATATATGACTATAAAAATTATATGAATATAAAAATATATGAATATAGGAATTATTCATTGTTAATTTTAACACACATACACACACACACACACACACATTATATATATATATATATATATAATATATATAATATATATATATATATATATATATATATATAGTGTGTATATATTTATATATATATATGTATACATACACACCCTATATACATATATACATACCCTATTTGGGTATCAACAATCTCTGATACCCAAGCTGGCACTACCTTGTCGCAGTGTAGAGGCCCCAATGTATCATATTACGTTCCTTATTCCCGGAAGAGGTGAAAATTTCCTGTTTTGTAACGTCGAATGAAGGGGTTGGACGTGGGTAGTCGCTAAAAGTGCTAACTATTCTAGAAGCCTAGCAAGCTGCTGGTGGAGTTGCTCAGGCAACAACTTAATTGCTCGTGAAATCAATGATGAGCCTCGGAACGGTCGAACTTTCCATATACGACTTGGCGTGGAAACGGACTACGAGAAAGGAATAACCAATATAAAATTGCCACTATTAATGCAAGCACGTTCACAGGTAAAGAGGAGGAAGTGGTTGAATTGATGGAGGAAAGACAACTAGACACAAAGATTATGTAACGATGTACAAAGGAAGACCGAGTGAAAAAAGACACGGAGTGGCGATCATTTTTAAACCCGAATTACACAAAAAATAATAGATGGGGTACTTGTTAATGAGAGAATAATGGCTATAACTTTAAGACTTAAAGATAAAACGATGAGCATTATCCAGGTCTATGCACCCCATCAAGGGAGACCAATGGAGGAAAAAACGGAATTTTTAGAAAATCTACAAGATGTACATATATGATAGGATGAGAGGCACGATCAAAATTGTCATGGGAGACTTGAATGCGCATGTGGGTTATCAGAGAAATGGATTAGAGTCTGTTGTTGGAGATTTTGGGATAGGGGAAAGAAGTACGGACGGTAATAGACTGTTGGATTTTGCAGTGACAAACGGCTTTGCAATAATAGATAGCTTTTTAGACACGATGAGAATAAAAAATGGACGTGGTACCGATGGAACAATGTACTTCACCGATATACAGAGAAATCAATGATAGATCTTTTGCTGTGTAGTGATAAGAGAGTAGTTTTGGATGTGAAAATCTACCATCCGCTTCATTAGATGGAGATCATAGATTAGTAATAGGAAAAATAAGATGGGTGAAAAAGATCCGAACCAGAAAACTTTTTAAAGAACGATATAAAATAGAAAATTTAAAAGATGGAAATATATTAGAAAGTTTCAAACAAAAGATGAGCGAAAAGTGGATGGAAGCTTCAGATACAGCTGAAAATGTTGAAGAAGGATGGAGGAAACTTAAGGAAGGGATTGAACTGGTGGCAAGGGAAACAGTTGGAGTTAAGAAAATAAGTGGAGGGAGAAAGAAGAGGACTGTATGGTGGACGGAGGAGTTCAAGGAAGCCGTGAAAAGAAAAAATGAGATGTTTCGTTTATGGATAAAAAACAGAACGGAAGAAAGCAGACGCAACTATATCACTGCAAGAAATCATTCAGAAACGATAAAAAGATGATCTAAAGGAGAAGCATGGGAAAGAATTGGACAAGACCTACAGGAACATATGAGAGGTACGAAAAAATTAATCTATGGAATGGCGAAAAAATATAGAAAGGGAGATAATATTGAGGTTCAGTCAATACTAAGTAAAGAAGGAGAGCCCCTAATTGACCCTATCGATGTGGAAGACAGCTGGAAAGAATATTTTAACGAACTACTAAATGTAGTGAATGAGGTACCGCAGGAAGAAGAAAGAGATCCAGAAGCACGAGTACGGGAAGAAGAACAAGACGAAGATCTGCAGATACGAGCACGGGAAGAAGAGTCGGATGAAGACCAACCTATTAGTATTACTGAGGTAAAAATGCAATTAAAGAACTTAAAAACGGCAAGAGTTCTGGAATTGATGGTATTAGTAATGAGTTCTATAAAACTGGAGAACTTGCTGGATGGTTAACTGAGGTATTTAACCAAGCATGGAATGAGAATGTATACCATCTGAGTGGAGTAAAGCAATAATATGCCCTGTATACAAAAAAGGCGCTAAACGAGACTGTCAAAATTATAGAGGAATTTCGCTTCTTACCTGCGCAAGCAAAATTTATGAAAGAATCCTAGAGAGGAGAGCAAGATCGATGGTGAAGGAATCAATTGGAGAATGGCAGCATGGGCTTAGACCCAACAGAAGCACTATGGACTTGGTTTTTTTCGTTGAAAATGATAACGGAGAAGAGTATAGAGGGGAGTAAAAAGGCGGACATTGCTTTCATAGATGTAGAAAAAGCCTTTGACCGGATACCAAGAAATAGATTATGGCAGGTGTTGGAAGATCCAATGTATAGATTAAGTCATAAACTGATAAGGGTCATCAAGGGCTTGTATGAAATATGCAGTAACACGGTAGGATCAAATGAAGAAAGAGAAAATTGGTTCAATGTGGTAACAGGGGTGCGACAGGGAAGCGTGATTTCGCCACTATTGTTTATTCTCTATATGGATAGATGTTTGAAAAGAATTTGTATTCGGGAAGATAAAGATCACACTTTCGTGTATCTTACACCCTCTGCTGCTGCTATCCTTCGGGTGCTGACACCAGGATGTTCCTCTACGCGATTCAGGACCCGTTCCTCCAACTCAACAGTTCTGGCGCCAATTGGTCTACCACCATCTGAAACTCGCTTGTTGAATGATCCTGTATCACCAAGACGCTCGTCTATTCTCTGAAAGGTCTTCTTATCTGGCAGACGGCGATTCGGAAACCTTTTCGCATACAGACGTCTTGCTGCGGCCGTATTACACTCGGCGAGTCCATACGTAAGATGCATGTCTTCCATTTCTCTGTTTGAATAAGCCTACATTCTCACTTCAAATGCACACTATTACTGAATAGCACAAACTCTTGAGTTTTTATTATCGGCATTATCGGGCTCGAACTCTTGAGTTTTTATTATCGGCATTATCGGGCTCGAGTTTTTTTCTTTTTCATGATGGAAAGCCCAACGTGGGCACCGGGTTACTCGCAAAGAGGCCGCAACATATAGCTTCCCTCACCAGCGATCTACAAAGCAGATAGGATCCAGCTTTGGGACAGGATCTAAGGTTTGCAGCTTACACCTAGCCTACTACATTCAGAACCTCAATATACGCAAGAAACTTGTTGCATTCACATCGGATTAAATACATCAAAGAAAAAGGGGTAACTATTGTATTTTTAGCCAAAAAACAAAACTTAAACCTCAACCGGGACATTGAGCGTCCACTTTTCAAGGCACATAACACATCCGTTTAATATACACAAACTCAGAATGGTCCCCTCAGGGTACATTCTGACTTTGTGTGTATATATATATATATATATATATATATATATATATATATATATATATATATATATATATATATATATATATATATAAATAAACCATAAATATGAAATAAATGACATTTAAGTATTCTTATAAGAAATTATGAAAATTATAAATTTAACTATAACTTAAAGAATTGTTACTAGTATTTTCCTAAAATCTAATTTTCCCCTAGGTCTCTATTTGCACCTTTATCTCACCTTATCCTTATTTCCCCTTCCACTGCAAAGCAAATCTAAAAAAATTCCTTAAACGCGAATTTATCCCAAATTTTTAGTGATTTCATAAGATAATTCCTAAACTTTACAATAATTATTTGGGTGGACATTGTAGCAGACATTTCGCTAAGCATCTGGTGTTACAACTCGCTAAATGTTTTAACTATTCAGATTTGTCCCAACTTTCTGGGCATTGAAGGTGTTCCGCCGTGAAATGCTTAGCAAACTACTGAGCGAGATGCTTCGAGAAAACGCTCCGTTATCTGAAGGTTAAAAAAAATCATATTTTATTATTCTTATTAAAAATACAACATATTCTTATTGTGGAAATTGTTTATTAGTAATTAGCTATATAAATGAATTAAAAATATTTGTAATAATAAAATTTTGTTATACAGAGTGTAACAAAAGTTCGTTCTCATAGGGAAATAAGATATAAAAGAATTGAACGAGAAAATAGTTTTGACTAGACATTACGAACAATACAGTCAACTTACCAATTAATCTAGTACATGCTCGTCGCTCCAGTAACGATAATTGTGGCGATTCGCTGTTCCATTTAAATGAAAACAAGCCTCGTCGCTAAATAAAATATCGGAAAAAATTTCCCTATGAGAACGGACTTTTGTTACACCCTGTATATAACATAAATCATAGAAAAAAGTTTTTAGTTAAATTAACTTAATATATGAGCTGAACCGAAACTTTTAAAAATTTCGATTTTACTTCTGTAACTTTAAACACTTAATTTTTCCCGTTTAACGAAAATAAAACCAATCATTTACGTAACACGTATTTTGTGGTATTGTTCCACTCAATGTTATTCCCATTTCATTCCGCGCCCAAGAGTGGGAAAGTTGAGTTTGGGAAATTTCAAAAGAGGCATTTTCAAATCGGTCTATTCCTAATTCATGTCATTTTCATTCTTATCCACAACTTTCCCATTTTAGTCCAGGTTAGGTTAAGTTACAATAGGTTACGATAAGTTATGATAGGTTAGGTTAGGCTAGTGTATGTTAGGTTAAATTAAGTTAGGTTAAGAAATAACAGCCATTCTCATTGTGGCGCCTTTTAAAACCGCGAATGGGAATGAAGTAACATTATTTCTCAAATAAAAAAAAACCACTTTTCTCAAATGTGTTTTTTTTTCACTTTTGTGCATTTTCATTTGTTGACCACGAAAATGAGAATGACATTGAATGTGAATTAATCTAATCTACGCTAAAAATGGTGATAGGCCAACCCTTTCTGACTGAATTAAAAACATCATTGTTAAGATTTGTTTTTATCTTCCAAACCACTTTGAAATATTGGTTTTATATTTACTAAACTAATATAATAAATTACTCACATCATGGCAGCTAAATCGAAATTATAAGGAAGTTCATCAATTACCTTCACTAAAAATATATGGAAAGGCATTTCAAATGGCACAAAATGTATTTTGATGATGAACAAACTTAGTTTAGGAAGTTTGGAGACAATAAAAAGTATCGTTATAACCTGATAACTAAATAAATATAAAATATAACCAATGATACATACGAGAGAGTTTGAAAAAATGGGAAACTCCTTTAATAATATAAAATTTGCTTCATATAGAGACCATAAAGTTATTTTAGAGAGAATAAAACTGGGAAATTTTGCTATAATGTGATAGTTACTTTAATACAAAATGTGAGCAATAATACGTGTATGATTTGAAATAATAATAATTAGAACTAAGTACAAATATTCTAAAGAATTTTTACTTTCCATAAAATATATTAAAAAATAAGAATGCCCCCTGCCCCTCCCCCCTCTTTAGGAGATAAAGTTTAAAAAGAAAATTAATGAAGAGTTGGAGTAAATAAAAACAATTATGGCGATATCGAATGACTGTTCATACGAGGAAAGTTAGCAGACATACTGTATATTAGATCAGTGGTTCCCAACTTTAGGGGTAAATTACCCCACTGGGGTAATGACAACTATTTTGTGGGGTAATGACACCCGATCCAGAAGTTATAAAAAATAATATCTGATGATTAGGATAATGGAGCTGGATTAGAATTGGGTTTTGGGTAACCATGCAAAAAGGTGAACTTAATATACGTACAAGAATTGTATATTGGTTTAAGCATTTTTAAACTATAGCTACAAAACTTGAAAATTCCTTACATACTAAATTATAAATAATAAGAATGTCAGCATAAAATATTAGTAATAAAACAATATTCACCAAATTTGAACCAATAGCTGAGGTCGGATTTTCAGCGACGAGAGCCACGAAACTGGGCAAAGCTTATAAAGAAACATTCTGCCTTCAGTGTGATAGTTGTACGAAGCTGAAATATAACATTTCTGTTTGGAAAATAACCCACAATAATGTTTCTTACAAAACAAATAAATACCATTGAGAATTGTTTCTCTCTGACAGAGATCGTAATTCCATTAAAGCCAGCGTCCGTAGCTCATCGAGTAACACCGTATTCCTATAAGGTGAGGTCGGAGACTCGAATTCCGATGATGTTGATAATATTAATACAGGAGTTAAAGCAATGGGCCGTATTAGTTGGCCTGAGCGCTATGTCAATTTCTTGCCTTCTTTACTAATTACACTGGGGAACAAATTTCAACATTTTATCTATTGAATTAGATTTGACAGTTAGTTCTAAGTAATTTGGGTGCGCTGAGCACGAATTTTTACTCGGTTTTGCTCTATCAGGTCCTGATTTTGCTCAACACCCCTCCTCTTTCGTCGTATTCAAAAAGGTTTTTTTTCTCAATACTCGCTGTCTTTTTGCAGTTACACATTATGCAACTAGGTTTTTATCTAGGTATTTGTACCTATTGTTATGGTATTGTTGTATTATGTATATTTTTATATGTAACACCCTAAAAATATTTTTAATTTTGTCATTTTTAACCCATTTTAATATTAGTAAATTAAGCTAAAAATATCATAGAATTCTAAAATTTTCTCGAGCGTTCCTGTTCTCTGTAGAGTATTCTAGAGGGACAACTAAAATATATAAAAGCGACTCGTTTCCAGAGTTAATCAGTCAATTCAATCAGTCAGTCAGTCAGTCAGTCAGTTGAGTTAGTTAATTAAGTTTGGGCATTAACATAATTTTGAATTGGCATATGATTTAGTGAGTAATTTTGTCATCGTGATTTAATATAGTTGATTTAATTAGACGTAATTTATATTGTACCTATTTCATAATAAGTACCTATTTAAACTAATTTTTGTGTTTATATTTCAGATTTTCTTAAATTTATATGAATTAAGGGCTTTAAATACCTTTACAAATTGGCAGAACAATCAAGCAATATGTCATCAAGCACTAGAAAGTTCAAATGCAAAAACAACCCTGATTCCTTCTGTTATATATGTGGAAATTTTACACTTCCACATCAACGAGCAAATATAACTGACTTCGTAAAAAGAGCTTACTTAGCTTATTTTGGCATAAAACTGGGGGACCAAGATAAATCGTGGGCTCCACATAAAGCCTGCACTATATGCATTGAAAGACTGCGACATTGGACGAAGGGTTCGGATTCAAAAATACCTTTTGGAGTTCCGATGGTAAGTTTATGATTTCATAAAACTACGTAATTTAATCACTAGTATACTGTAACTTACCTAAATGTAATTGTAACTTAGGTACATAAACAAAAATTTACAGAAAATGTTTATAAGAATCTCAAATATTGCATAAGGTTGAAACACATAGAAATGTTAATGTTTGGGTGATAACTTTTGATAAAATTCATAAAAACAAGTCTCTCGTCGCTTTTGTTAACGCTTTACAATTTTTTTCCATATCAGGTGTGGCGAGAGCCTACTAACCACGAGACCGATTGCTACCTTTGCTTTGTCAAGACTTCGGGCTTCACTAAGAAAAATAAACATTGTATCGAGTACCTAAATTTCGACACCGCGATACGACCTGTGCTACATTCAAATGAGATCCCCATTCCAAAATTTAAGGGTCTGCCAACTCAAGAATTAGTTGAAGATGTTCCTGAAAATATTGTTATGCACTTTGAGGAGTCAGACACCGATTTTGACCCCAGCGTATTTGAAAGTCAAAACGATCCGCAAAAGTTTAACCAGGCCGAGTTGAATGATCTTGTAAGGGATCTAAATTTGCCAAAAAAGGCTGCGGAAATTTTAGCTTCAAGACTTAAAGAAAAACTTGCTTACTTCAAACACATACATTTCATTTTACAGAAAAAGAGAAGAAGAACTTGTTAAATATTTTAGAACAGAGGATAGTTTAGTATATTGCTGCGACATAGTTGGTTTGTTAAAGAAGATGGGGGTTGAGTCTTACGATGCAAATGATTGGCGCTTGTTTTTAGACAGTTCGAAAAGAAGTCTTAAGTGTGTGTTGTTGCATAATGGCAATCTATACGGCTCGATACCGATTGGGCACTCAACAAAATTAAAAGAAAAGTATGAACATATAGAAAAGGTTTTAAATCTTATCAAATATAGGGAGCACGAGTGGATCATATGTGTTGACTTAAAATGGTTAATTTTCTGCTAGGACAACAAGGAGGGTATACTAAATATCCCTGCTTCCTTTGCTTATGGGACAGCAGAGCCAAGGAAGAACATTATTTCAAACAAATCTGGCCAGCACGAACATCACTTACTGTCGGAGAAAAAAACGTAATTAATCCACCTTTAGTGAGCAGAGATAAAATCATATTTCCTCCTCTGCATATAAAACTAGGCCTCATTAAACAATATGTAAAAGCTTTAGATACGAACGGCGAGTGTTTCAAATACATAACTTCAAAATTTCCAAGTTTAAGTTATGAAAAAATCAAGGCGGGAATTTTCGACGGTCCACAAATAAGAACAATGATTAAAGACAGCAATTTTCCTAATGTCATGAATGAACGCGAAAAAAAATGGCTGGTTCTCATTCGTGGACTTGATAGAAAACTTTTTAGGCAATTATAGGGCAGATAACTACGAAGAAATCGTAAAAAAACTTTTAAGGGACTACAAAGAGTTAGGTTGCAATATGAGCATAAAAATGCATTTTTTGAATAGCCATCTTGACCAATTTCCAAGTAATTTAGGTGATGTAAGTGACGAACAAGGGGAGAGATTCCACCAAGATATAAAAATTATGGAGGAACGGTACCAAGGCCGCTGGTATTCCCACATGATGGCTGATTACTGCTGGTGCTTGAAAAGAGACCTGCCATCAACAAGCAAATACGCTAGAAAGTCTTACAAAAGAAATTTTTGCCACAGTGAAAGCTTCATATCTGTTTGTTTTTTTATTTTAAGTCATTTCTATCGTTATAATGTAATTTTACTGTAGTTTGAACTGCTTGTATTCATGAAACTTGAAAAAAAAATTTAACACATGACTTAATTTTTTAGTCCTAATTTGAAAAATCTGGAAAATGGCACATAGGCTGTCGACAAGAATCAGGACCTGATAGAGCCAAACCGAGATGAAATTCGTATTCAGCGCACCCAAATTACCTAGAATCAAGTGTCAGATATCATTCAATAAAATACGTGTTGCCCAGTGTTATTATTAATTGCATTACGATTTGGTATGGCTTCCCTTTAATAAATCTTAAAGAAAAAATAGATTTGAAAAGCGATCTTGCTTCTGAAAATCAATGTTTAATTTATATAAAAGTCATCGGTAAAAAAAGGTCGCAAACAAATCTTTAGGGCACGAAAGATGCATGAAGATGCATTACACGAAAAACAGGAATTTTGCCGAGACATCAATATCCTCTATCCTCGCTTCTATTTGTGATCTTGTGATAATCCATGATTGAGTAAAGTTTCATCAATTTAAGTAGAGCGGTTCAAAAATAAGGGCATGGCCCTCCATTTGACCTTTGACGTCTTATTTGTGGCCTTGACCTGCAAACGCTATTCTGTGGCATTTTTAACCTTATTACTCAATTATAAAGAGCTTCCATTCTCCTAGCTTGTGTGAATAAAACCAAAGACCTACATTTAAAAAGTTATTGTCATTTTAACATTCAAATCTGGTTCTTAATTTGTGTTAACTTTTTAGTGTTTGTGTTAACTTTTTAGTGTTTGTGTTAACTGTTTAGTGTTTGTGTTAACTTGTGTGATCCTTTAGTGTTTAACTTTTTACATAATATTTTTTCAGAACAAAAACAATATGAACATCATGAAATTCTTTATGAAACGAGAATCGTCTGACCAGGATACCACTAATTTCAATGAGAATGAGATTGGAAAAACGACAGCTAATTTTGTCATTTCATCATTAAAGTATTTATATTTTAATAGTATTAATTTTTTAATACTATTTAAGTGTCATACCATGTTCTATGAATAATATGGTATTTAATATGAATACATATTAACCCTTTCATGCCGTATGGGCGCAAATGAGACCATCAAATTTTATGAGATTTTAGTCATTCTGGAGATATAACACAAGTGGTTTTTTGTGGCATGAAAAGTAAGCGAAAATCAGGTATGAAAGGGTTAAAATACCATGATTACCATGATTTACCATACCATACCATGATTTTTGTGAGTTTTCAAATTTTCTTCTGACGTTTCGGGCAGGGGATTACCCTCTCTTACACTCTAAATAAAAGTAGACGTTTCGTTAGACGTTTCATTGTCCCAATTTTGTGAATTTTGATTTTTGAAATTGCTAATTTATTAGACATTTCACAATAATTAAACAATTTGTTAGACATTTCAGTAGGTCAATTGACATGTCTAAATTGTCACAACTTTTTAAACAATTGAAAAGACATTTGAAATGTCAGATGAATTGTCTAACAATAAAATGTCTAATGCATGAAAGTTTAAAGCGTTTAAGTTTAAGTTTATATGAAAAGAATTGCTTCACTGCATTATTCTTAAAAAATTTTGACTTTCAATTTATATCCATTTCATCTTATAATTGATTATCAAATAACTTCCTTTAATTTGCATTATCAAAATCACTTATCAGTTTCAAATACTCGAACTAGTTCTCCTATAAGTGGACGCTTTTCAACTGAATACATATCTAGTTCAGCTAATTTTTCCTCATATATTTTACTTATCAGTTCTGGATTCATTTTGGTTGTAATAACTCAAACTCTTTTTAATTTATCAGTGTCTTTTCTCAAGCATAAACTGTCTAACTTAGAAATTGAACTTAGGGTTGACCTATCGTATATCAAGCGTTCTAATTCTTAGGCTAGGCTTACGGTTCAGGATTACAGGCTGGTTTTTAATCTTGAAAGACTTTACTAGCCAAGGCCAAGCCAAATAAATAAAATTAATAAATGCATAAAAAACACTCGGAAGATACATGGAATAAATGAATAAATGAACAAATATAATAATTGTTCTCTCCTCTATACGAGGTAGCCTATAAATACAAACTAAATAAACTGCGTCACAATTTCAAAATATTTTTAACCCCAATGCGCATGCGTCTAGGCACAAAGAATAGAAAACTAACCTATTATACAAATGAAATTTTTAATTTCTACGCCTTCATATATCTGAAACAAGCACCGTTATCAGATATTTGAAATATCTAGTAAACATTTCAATTTAGGTATTATTCATTTCAGAAAGCTAATTTCATTATGAGAAGTCGAATAGACATTTCATATATATATAACCAAACGTCTATTACCATTTAGAGTGTGCCCCCCCCCTTGTGTGAAGTTTCATTCATTTATATTAAGTGGTTCCAAAGTTATAGCCCGGACACGAAAAAGATTTACTTGATTTTTTTACCTCTATTTGTGACCTTGTCCTTTGATGCAGGAACCTGATTCTTACTCATGACACATCGTCTTGTGTTCATCCCCATGACTGTGAAGTTTCATTTAGTTCTGTTGAGTGGTTCAAAAGTTATATCCCTGACACGAAAGTGTGATGAACAGACTGACGGACGGACGGACGGACAAATGCAGTCCACTATGGTCCCTCCAAATTTTTTGGTCGGGAACATAATAAAAAATTATAACCTGTCTTAGATTTTAAATGCATACATTATAAAAAATTGGATTCACATTTTCATGAGACAAACATACTGTTTGAAATCAGGATTGTAAATAGGAATGCCTACTAATTCTTTGAACATCAACGAAACTGAATATCTCGTGCTACCCCTAATGAAAACCTCGGACTTGTACTTCTAATGATTTGTCAGGTGAACAAAGTCTTCATCTACACACTTCTCACAAATATTTTCGATTCTTTTTTGTTACTCGTCCACACTTAAGCCATATTTATATCACTTCCAGTTTAACCACTGGTACCATACTTATTATCCTTTTAGCATTTACGATACGTCCTATAACAGTAAAAATGGAGGTATGAAAACACTTAGATATGTCTATCTGTTCTCATTCCACCAATATCACTTTCATACACTGTTTCCACCATTATATTACTACTCATTTTCTCCACATGACAGTGATTTTTCATTCCACATCTTCCCGAAAAACCCTCAGCTATCATTTGGTATATCCGTTTTGCAAAACTTATGCTTAGGTTATTTTTCTAACTGCTCTCCCTTTTGACAGCAGGTTATTACACCAACCAAGCGTTTCACAACCATACTTCAATGTTGGTACCAATACACCTTCATGTAAACCTCTCAATACAGTTACGCACAAGTATTTCATCTCTGTCAGAGTTTTAACTGCACATATAACTTGTTTGCTCCGTTTCACTCGCTCTCAAATTTAATGGGCTCGCTCCTCTCTTATCAATCATACAATCTAAATATTTAAATTCTTTCACCCATTATCTTTCCCAAATCGCGACAATATCACACGATGGTGTTTTTTCCTTATCAACCACAAGAGTCGTACTTCTATTTATATTCACTTTCATATGCATCAACAAAATGTGTCGCTTCTATTTTTAACTCAATCTCAGATTCGCCAGAAAATGCCATATCATTAACATACTCTTTTTCAAAAAGTTATTTGCTCTTCTATAACAATCTTTCATTCACCTCACGCCTTACCCCATCTTATATATAATAATATATATATATATATATTATATATATATATATATATATATATATATATATATATATATATATTAAACAGTCAGAGGGGCATGAAATATCCCGGTCGTAATCCATCAGTAATACTAAACCATTCATTTAATTCACCCAAGGATTACAATCTATATAAAAACTTTACATTGTATTCACATCTTGCCACCAACACCACAAAAACTAAACACTCACCACAGTGTAGATCTGTACCCTATCATACAATTTCTTCAATTCTATAAATGCCAACTGCACAATTTCTTTCTCCTTACTTAGTTTCTAAATTAGAAGTCTTCCTGCAAACATTCATCAATCCATCCTCTGTTCCTTTAAAGGCGCCTTACTCATCTCAACCAGTTTCAGGTCTGACAAAAAGAGACAACTCCCCCAAAAAAAAACAACCGGGGGGGGTTCTTTGGGTTTTTTTTTCTTCCTCAGAAGTCCAATCTTAACAGTGTCACTGACTCACTACTGCCTCTCAGTGGCAATCACACTAATCCAGGGATTTCCCTACACCCCTCTTGAACTTTCCCATCACCCCCCGTAGATTCTGCTCACCCTTCACGTAACTTTTACAGATGCTTTTCTTATAAAACACCGAGAGTTGACTGGAGTGAGACACTTCCAGCAATGGAGCTGTCATATGATCAGGACAGAAAAGAGAATTTGAACACAGAGTGAAATATCATACAACGAACGAATGAACAATATAACTCCAACCTCTTTTTTGATCAACACTAGTGGCTCGATCTGATCTTTATACTATGTCTCCTAGAATGAAAGAACTAGGAATGCAATCCTTGGACAATATTTGTGTTCTGAAAGAAGTCATCTTCTGCCTGATCATGTGAATGAACTTATGAAAGTTAATATGGGTCTTCATCGCATCCAGGTTCCAATATTTATAGCAAATATTAATAAAAGTATATTTCAATTCTTATTATTTCATTGCTCACAAATATGAAGCTAGAAATTCATGGAATATTTTTTTTTTGTATTATAAAGCGATAATATAAACGTGACTAATTCATGATGAACTAAAATTTTTGGTATTAATAATATTACCGAGCTATTTTTATTAGTACAAAGATTAATTTCCTTGAAATTAAGTATGTTAATGAGGCAATTTCAATTTTCAAATTTTCAGTCATTGTGCAATAAAAAATAAAAAATTATGCTTTGAAAACACTGTAATTGAAATTCTTGGTTCAGCTTTCATATAGAAAAAATGTGCACACTTTAAATTAACTTTTAGGTTTGTTCATATATATATATATATATATATATATATGCAGGGCCTATCAGAGGTGGGGGCTAGGCGGGACTATGGCCTGGGCCTCAAGCTTAAGTGGGGCCTTAAATTTAAACTTTCAGGTTTGAATATAATGTTTTGCAGTGAAAGTAATAATTGGGTTTAGCTATGGGCCTCAAAAGCTGGAAGTGGTCCGGGCTCTCTGGACCTCTGAGAGGGCCTGTATATATATATATATATATATATATATATATATATATATATATATATATATATATATTGTGTATGTGTGTGTGTGTGTGTGTGTGTGTGTGTGTGTAAATAGAAAACTTTTCTTCCTCCTTTTGATTGCAAAAATATTGATTGACGATTTAATATATACAGTATATATAGTGTACTTAAATATTTGAAATAGCTAGATACACATTTCAGACATTTAAGAGACGTTTTCTAAATATTTCACATAATTAGAATTGCTTTATATGTTTAGCGAAATGACCAGTCACCTTTAGACACTTAACTTTCTCTCAACCTCATATAAATTTCCCTCATTTTAACACATTTGTTTCCCCTCAGACCCTTCCGTTTTCCCTTAGATTGAGTCCACAAATGCTGATTTCTTCGACTCCCTTTTTCATTTCCCAATATTTTCCCTTTAGTTTCTCCTCGATATCCCCCCCCCCTTTTGTTTCCCCTTGATTTTCCGTTACCGTTGTGTATTTGTTCCCTCTTTTTTTTTCTACATATCGCTGTCCTCCAATAGTACCCTTCATAATCACACTTCCTTTTATGTGTTACGTTCCCCTCGGTCTCCGGGAATGAAGAAAAGAGGAGGAGAGATAAAATGGGAACAGGAAGAGCGGAAAGGGGAAACCAGAATTAAAAAATGTAGGGGACAAGATATAGAAAGGGCAAAAAGGCGAAGAAGGGAATAGAAAAAACCCAAACAAACTATAAGAAGAAAGAAATAAAAATAAAGAATTCAAAAAAGTATAACAGAAAGAAAAACAAAATGGAAAGCAAAGGGGAAATTCCCATAAAAAGGGGAAAATTCGCATGAAGGGGAAACTATACTCCGAAACTTCATTGGAATTCGTGTCCCAACTTTCTTTTCTTTTTCTTCTCCTTTGGAAACGCTTAACCCGTTTTCTTTTTTTCTTTTGAGGGTAAACTAAACACCCTCTTTTGGTCTGAGGGCAATTTGGCAATAAAAAACATTTTATGGCTGCACGAGACTTCAAAAAACTAAAGAAAGAACAGCGGGTAAAGCGAAATAGAGGAGTGAACGAAATACAGGTTTGATATATATATATATATATATATATATATATATATATATATATATATATATATATTTTAGTGATGTAGCGGTTGTCATTTTTCATAGCTCTGCAGTTGCGGTTGCGGTTATGTACCCTATAACATCATAATATTACCTACGAATAAACAACACAATAAAATATCACGTTTTAGCCACACCTTTCACAGTCTACAATATAATGACTATAATCTAAACTGTAAAAAGTGTGTTTCCAGGATGCGGAACGAGGATCCAACGCGTTTTGCATCCCACCAACCACTTTCCCCAACCACCGCCCATTCGAAAGTGGTGTGTGTGTGTGTATATATATATATATACACCATTTAATCCTTATATTTAAATTGAATTGCTGGGAGACTGTATTTCAAAAATAAAAGTTTTTCAGCTTTGTCCCCCTTCAGCCTATTCCTTTTTTCATCGTAGATGATCCCTGCTCCACAAATAATTGTTCACCAGGAACACTTGAGGGAGGACATCCAAGGTATATCCGAGCCAGTTTGCTCAAATTTTTGTATTTCTTTTGATTTGACCTCCACCAAACCAAAGCATCATCTTCTTGTCCAATCCTTTACTCTTTGTGATATTTCTCGATCATTTTATTCGAGTCTCTGCTTGACTCAGTTTCGGTCTCGTCATCACAACTGGAAGCCAATAGAGCACTCATTAAGTCCATTATTGTTATTGATTTACTCGTAGAAGCTGATGCCTGGCCTAAGTCAATCAGTGGTTTCTTTGCCGGTGGTTCACTGGCTGTCTCCGAGTCCAATGATGTTTGAGTCTTGTCCATTTCATTACAAAGATATCCCAATTTTTCCTGAACACCTTTTGTGACATGTGAAGCGGAAAAAAATATTTGCTTTGTACCTTGGATCCAAATAAGTAGCCAAAGAATACATGTCATTTGCTTCTAGGCCATCAAATCTCCTTGCTAACTCTGCGCATTATCTCCTTCATTGTTTTGATTCCACGATCAGCTTCGGAATCACCACTTCGGGGTTGCAGCACATTTTTCAAGGAAACGACGAGGGAATAACCTCAGATATGGAAGAGGTGGAACTACTCATTCTTTTTGTGATATCATCGAATGGTTCCAGCACAGCCACACAGTTTGACAAGAGAGTGAAGTTGACGTTAGTGAGTTGTTGCATCAGAGAATGATTGAAATGAGTAGCGATGGATCGAAGTTTAGCTAACAAGTCACTCAAAGATTTTTGTGAGGATAATCCACTTTTGATTACAAGTTGCAGTTTATAAACAGTGCAATCGATATTATGGAGGCCAGTGAGAAACAAAGCTTTTATCATGTTTGCTCCTGAGTCGCGCATTACACAATGGATGGATGAATGGGCAATATTCCACTTCTGAAGCATCTGCTCAAATTTTTCTGACAAGTATTCTCCAGTGTGGCGATCTTCAAGTGGCATTATGCTGAGCACCAAATTGGTTCTCTTGAAGTCTTGATTCACTGCATGGCATGTCAAAGAGAGTAAAGACACTCCAGCAGACGTGTCTGACCATGTATCCGTTGTCAATGATACTTTCGAATCTTTTAGAAGTTCAAGAATTTCGAACACTTTCTTTGAAACAAAGTCATAGATATCGTTGCACACAAAATCAGTCCTCATCGTGGCTGAATGGCAAGTCATCCATTATTATCATTTCGGCTATGCGATAGTCCAGTGATTTTGATTTGGAATGATTCGCATCCCAAATTTTTACTTTTTCGAAACAACTTTAGTTTGTAACTTGGTAGTGAAGACTGCCTAATTTCTAATAAAAAATATTGAGTGTTTTTTATCTTTTTTTGTCAACAGTAATTATACATCATCATTTGCTTTATTAAATATAATTAAAATAATGCTTTTCTAGCCACCTAGCGTTGATAAATGTAAGTTATTATGATACATAATGCAGCTATCCATCCAGTCCAAGTAGCAATTCTAGACATGTCGCAATTAGGGTGTAGCAAACTTTTACTTTTTTGCACCCTTGAGTGAAGGCATGAGGCATGACAGGAACAGCATTTGGCAACGTTTATAGCATTTATAGCCATTACACTAGCATTTATAGCATTTGGTTGCCCTAGTAAGAAGATGTCCTCAAACAACCGCAATAACCGCACTGATTAATTCGGTTGCGGTTGCGGACCTGAGAATATGTGCGGTTGCGGACAACCGCTACATCACTAATATATTATATATTATATATATATATATATCAGTTAGAGTACGCAAAATGCGTTCAGCATACCCAAAGAAAACTTATTATAAGAAAATTAACCCATTTAAACTTCTATTCTTTTTTTCCAAGTCTTTCCCACTGTGAAAAAAATGTGATATAAATGAAATTTAAACCATGCAAATAAAATATATCACACTCTTCTATTCTGCACGGACATAATTCAAGTCGTGTGACGTTCGGGTGCCTTGTGAGCTAATTTGTTTCTTAAGTGTATGTGTATAATGTCATGGTTATTGGCTAAGATATACAGTACTTTTCTGGCTCAGACTGGCTGCAAAAAAGCCGCAATGTACGCAACTTTGAATTTGCGTTTCAGTTTTAAACAGCCCGTATAAAGTAAAAAAAATTTGTAGTATGAAAACCCCCAAATTAAAATGTTTTTCACCATCGTATTTTT
>JAJOZX010007519.1:75000-90000 GCA_023014485.1 Bathynomus jamesi
CTTTTCCTGGTTGGATACGAGAGAATATTTTGATGAGTTACAGTTTATTATCCCACTGTAAATTTATAATTTTTTAATACATTAGTAAATGTGCCATTTTGATAACATCTCTGTAATGCTGATGGGGTTGTTTAACCTCCTTTGCTATATCTAAGATCATATGACTGAGGGGACCTACAGTTTTACGTGGAATCCGAACCACGAGTCACTACATAGTCACGACGAGGAGGACGGTTTCCCATCCAACTACTATCGGACCTAATGTCGCTTAACTTCGTTGATCAACGAGAAGCGGTGTTACGACATTGGCTACGACTTTGATCTTTAATCGTTTTAACTCTCTATAAAAGAACACATTCGTATGAGCAAAGAAATTAGCATCACTTAATAGTGTTATTGGTCGGTGTTTGGGTATACTCTAAAAACCTGATCTCTCTGTCTACTTTACAACGGAAAGTTAAACAAACAAGGCTTAAATGTACTCTGAATATAAAGACTTTAAAGAGTACACTTTGTAGCCCGAAGGTACACTGGAGGTAAACTGAAAAGTTTTCTTTAATCTCTGGAAATGTATTTTTTGTACATTTTGTTTAGTTTCAGATAAACCAGCGTGTCGAGAAAAGAACACTTCATCTACTTTCGACTTGACGTTAGCGTACACTCTTTTTTTTTTTTTGTAGAATCATTTAGTCCAGTGATGCACAAACCCTGGCCCGCGGGCCAAATGTGTCCCCCACGGGTCTTTTCAGTGGCCCCACGGGTCTTTCCAATGCAATGAAAAAGTTAGAATATAAAAGTGACCCAATTTATGACTTAGATGGAAAGTAAGTAGGCTAATACATTTAGTTATTTTCTTCGCTTGGCCCTCACATCAAAAAAGTTTGTGCACCACTGATTTAGTCCCCTTTATTTCGACTTTTTGTTCCAAAGTAGACAAAGCAGACAACTTTTAAGAGTGCAATAAAGATACTGCTTAAAGGTCTGTCAGCACAGTTTCCCAATGTAAGAGCGTAGTAGATTAAGCAAGGAAGAAGAAGAGTTTAATAGACTTACTAAAATATCTTCCGAAACTTCTACGTTTAAAAAATGATTGCAACGCTCCTAGAAATATTTTTAGGTATATAATTTATATGGTCTTTCCGCTGCAAGTTATAAAACATTATTTCAAGAAATTTCGTTACCTTACACTATTTTACGGCAATCAATCCAACATTCATTCAGTTCACCCAAATATATTAGGAATCAGGAAATTCGTTTCATTGCAATTTAAAAGTAAAGGTTGTTTGAAGTCAACAGTTCCACAACTTTGCGAAATTCTTAAATGTGTCTCTTACTACATATATTTACATCTTTGATACTGTTGTATCATCTGCAAACATTTTGCAGTTAAGTATAGTTGAGGAACTTCAACAGTAATTTATGCAGAGTAAAAGTAAAATTGGGCCCCGAGTATACAACTGATACTTAGTGAAGAAATACTTTTTAAACCAGTCATTAATGGAACCTTTGAAGCAATAACAATATAATTTGAAGAGTAGAATATTATGGTCCAACTGCCACATCAACACCTCACTGAAGTCCATAAAAATGGAGTCATGATTCTTTTATGCTCGTTAGTCTCTTTTTTACTGCAAATATAGAGGCACGAAAGGATTAAAATTCAAAACAAATATTCATTTAAAGACATATACTAAAAAAAAGGGGGAGGGGGTTCAGTTCCCAAAAACAAATACTTTAATGAACACAATACTGCGTATAACGACACACACTTTGTATCTGCAAAAATGTTCCTTATACCCCAAATAAGGGCACAAACATATTCCAATTACAAAAATTTAAAAACGATATAAAAAAAAGAGCATAAATTAAAAAAAACTCAATGGATAAAACCACTATCACAACTTTTAAATGTGGTAATAGTACAATAGTACATATAGCGACATATATGTACTATTTACTGTAAAAATGTTCTTTATACACAAAATATAGGCATATTCTACCATAACCAATATACTAAAATATTGTGATCATTTCACAAGCATAAACACCACGATCATCATCACTTTTAAAGGGGGTGATAGTGTGGAAATAAGGAACAGTTCCTTATACCCCAAATATGGGCATCAACATATTCCAAGCGAAAACAAATATTCGACTAAAAGTGAATACTATAAAATGGGCATCAATTCGCAAAAACAAAAAATTCATTGACCACCACGATTATCACAACCTTTGGTACTTTCCTGTTATCCGGACCCAAACTTTTTGCCGAAAATATCACAACTTAACTTAACCAATTGTCAAAGGCATACAGTTGACCTAACCGTATTTCTTGTATGTCCATAATGAGACTTTAAAAGATTATTAATAATAACAAAAAAACCGGTGCTTCCTGTTAGTCAACTGTATGCCCTTGACAAATAGTTAGGTTAAGTTGTGATATTTTCTGCCAAAAGTCTGAGGTCCGGGATAACAGGAAAATACCCAACCTTTTAATGAAATAACAGTGCTTATAACGAAATACCCCTCGTTCCTAAAAATATGTTTCTTATACCCCAAATAGGGGCATCAACAGATTAGAATTAAAACAAATATTTGACTAAAATCGACATACTAAAAATGGACATCAGTTCTCTCCATCCCCCAAAAAACATCTTCAATGAACACCAAAATCATTCCAACTTTTAAATAATAATAATAGTAATAATAATAATAATAATAATAATAAGCTTTATTGGCAGGATATAAACCCATAACATAGTGAAATAAATAGTATATAGTACACTTTTAAAAGAGATAATAGTGAAATAATAACACACTTTTCGCTCCAGAAAAAATATTACTTAAACACAGTTTAAGAATTAAAGAAAAGACTAAAATATTCAAAATAAAACCAAAAAATTTGACGAAAACGATATACCAAAAATTGTTGAATTTACAAAAAAACAAAATTTCTCTTTGAACATCGCGATCATTATAACTTTTGACGGGAATAATGTTCAGTATAACGGTATACTTTTTGTTCCTGCAAAACTGTTTCTTATACTCCAAATACATGATTTAAAATATTGAGACTCCAAAAACAAAAATTCGACCAAAAGCGGTATAACTTTAGTGAACAGACAAAGAAACAGACAGAAAAACAGACAAAGAACAGCCAAAGGAGTTCTTTTCACCGCCATTCTCAAACATCTTGGAATCATCAAGAATCGAAGATGTTTGAGAATGGCTGTGAAAAGAATTCTTTTGGCTGTTCTTTGTCTGTTTTTCTGTCTGTTCTTTGTCTGTTCACTGCATAAGTTTTAAAAGCGAAATATTAGTGAGAAGGATTACATATCTCTTCCCTGCGAAAAAATTTCAAATATTTAACTAAAACCGATATACTAAAAATGCCTCCCTCCCCCGCCCCGTAATAAAAGGTTTCGATGAACAACACGTTCATCAAAATTTTAAAAGGGGATAAATAGTACGTATAACGACATACCACTCATCCTTACGAAAGTGTTCCTTATACCCCAAATATAAATACCAATATTTTAGAATTATAAGCAATATTCAATCTAAAATTATCTATTAAAGGATTGCTCAGTTTACAAAAAACTAAAGCCTCAATAATCACCATGATCATCACAACTTTTAAAGGGTATAATAGCGCGTATCACAACATAGTCCTTATCCCTGCGAAAATGTTTCTTATACCCCAAATATAAGAATTAAAATATTCACCTAAAATACTCAACGTAAATTATTCAACGTAAAATATTTAACTTAAAACGATATAATTAAATTTTACTGAATTCTTAAAAAAATAAAACCCTCAATTGACATTACGACCTTCATAACTTTTAAAGGGGATAATATTGCTTATAACGACATATCCCTTCTCCCTGCAAAAATTTTCTTTATGCCCCAAATATAGGCACCAACATATTGCATTTAATTTTCAAACAAATTTTCAGCTAAAATCGATATAGTTAAAAGTGGGTATCAATTCACACACACACACACACGCACACACACACACACACACACACACACAAAACCATCAATGGAAACCATGATCATCAAAAGTTTTAGGTGGGGTTAATGGTGTGTTGAAAATATCTCTCGACTTTATCAAATTCTACAAATGAACAGAGATACTACTGAAGGGTCTGTCACAGATTGATCCTAAACAATCGTTCTTAAAAAAAAAACATATATATATATATATACATATATGATTCTCTTCTGAGAAAATTAAATCCCCTGTAGTCTGAATATTTGGCTAAAAATACAATATTTACCTCTTTTTCTTTGTGTATTAAATCCGACGTGAATACAACGAGTCCTTTGCTTATTTTGAGGTTTTGAATATAGTTGGGCTGGCATGCTTTAAACCCGAGATCCTGTCCCAAAGCTGGCTCCTATCTGCTTTGCAGATAGCTGGTGAGGGAAGTTATATTTTTGGGGCCTCTTTGCGAGTGACCCGTTGCCCACGTTGGGCTAACATCATGAAAAAAAAAATAGTGTTTGTCATTTACCATTATTTATTTGGAGTATAGTGGATTTAATTTTCCCAGAAGAGTTCCTTTTTCCACGCACGGTCTGTGTGTATCATAAAAAACCTCAGGGACCATTCTGAGTTTAATTCTACACACACACACACACACACACACACACACACACACACACACACACACATATATATATATATATATATATATGGGTGGGTGTGGGTGTTGTTAGTCATTTAATGATACCTTCGTATTTAGAATATAATCTTCCAAGTGTTATACCTCATCAGACGTTTCACCAGATAAAGATTTAAAAAAAAAATCACCCGAGATATATATATATATATATATATATATATATATATATATATATATATGAAAATTATTTCACGAAAGTGACACGTGAAAATATTTATGATGAATAAAACCACGAAGGGAAAAGAAACACAAAGTGGTGCTCAAGCGCTTTCGTCTAATGACATCCTCAGGAACACTCAGTGTTCCCGAGGATGTTATTAGACGAAAGCGCTTGAGCACCACTTTGTGTTTCTTTTCCCTTCGTGGTTTTATTCATCATATATATTATATATTATATATATATATATATGAAAATTATTTCACGAAAGTAACACGTGAAAAATATTTATATATCCTGCTCAGTGTGACGGTTACACGTGTTTCGTTGGAAAGTCCAAATAAAAGTGATATTACAATAAAAATCCAGCAGGTAATCCTTTTTAAGTAGTGCCAAATTTTGAGTGAATATTCAGCGAACACAGTCGTACGCCTATTTAAGTGGTGAAATAGCAGCGTTTGTTGAAATAAAGCAAATAAGATTAAAGCAACTTAATCTATACAATCTATTCCGAGTGTTTTCTCTCGGAGGAAATCTAACTGCCCATCGAAAGGCAATATCCCTCAGGTATCCTCCGCGGTACACTCCAGGGCACCAATCAGTGGGAACCTACAGCGTGCCACATCCCCATCCCCCACCCCACGGAATAACGAAAAAACTTTCCCTCCCTCATTTCTAAAGTCGAGTCAAATACCTCACTTAATAAATTACCATTTTGAGTTAATATTTCGAGCACAATCATTTACATACCATTAGAAACATGGCAATGGGAAATCAATTCATACAACCCTGTGGATACTGTAAAAAAGAAACAGATGAATCAAAAACAATTCGCTGTGATCTTTGCCAGAACTTATTGGAATTTCAATGCCTGAATTGGAGCGACGAAGAAATCTGTCTTATAACGGGCGCTAAACAAGTGAACGGAATAAAGTTCTTCTGCAAAGCTGCATAATCGAAATAAACTCGTTTACAGTTTTTTTAAAGCAAACACGAGACTATGAGGAAAAGTTAAAAAAGAGCTTAATGAATAGTGCGGAAACAGAGAAATAGAATGAACAAGATAATAGAGAGGAAACTGCGAAAAACGAACAGGAAAAGAAAGCAGCAAAAGCAGAAATAATCTCTATATAATAAAAGAGAGCTGTCCGTCTGTCTGTCCGTCTGTCCGTCACACTTTCAGCGTGTGTGCGTGCGTGCGTTTGTGTGTTTCAGCGTGTGTGCGTGCGTGTGTGCGTGCGTGCGTGTGTGTGTGTTTCAGCGTGCGTGCGTGCGTGCGTGTGTGCGTGCGTGCGTGTGTGTTTGTGTGTCTGTTCCAGCCATAGCTCCAAAATGAAAGCAGTTACAAACATAAAACTTCACACACATATTGATTAGGTCCCGAGGTTGTGCACCTGGGTGTTGAATGCCCGGTTAGGTCAACTGTACGCCCTTGACGATTGGTTAGGTTAAGTTAGGTTAGGTTAAGCTTTAACGAAAATATCACGACTCAACCTAACCAAACTAACCAACTAACCTAACCTAACCTAACCTAACCAACCTAACCTAACCAACCTAACCTAACCTAACCTAACCTAACCATTCAATTAACCTAGCTAATAACAGCTAATAACAGCCTTCGAACTACAAAAAATATTCCGGCCCTCTACTTGGATATGTTTTACTACCCGCACGTAGGGCGGGTCTTTAGCTAACCGTCAGCGAAGCGACGGGTATTGTACTAGTAGAAATAAAAGAAGCACCAACAGAGGAAACAGAGGCACAAAACCAAAATACAAAGTTTTCAAACAAAGGGCATTAGCAGCAATAGGAAAAAACAAGTAGACAATAAAGAAACTATACTGAAACCACCAAAAACAAAGGCCCCAAGTAAAAATGGGGAAGAAAATATATGTAAATACTATGTGAAAGGAATATGCAGATATAAGGGAGGAGAATGTATTTACGAACACTCTCCTGTGTGCAACTACTTCTACAATAATGGTCACTGCAAATTTGGTGGAAAATGCAAATTCTACCATCCGGACATTTGCAAGACCTACGCGACATATGGAACCTGCCAGTACGGGAGAAAATGCTACTACCATCATCTCCCGACAAGTTCAAAGGACAAAGGACAAGTCTCAAATGACAACAGAAGGAATGTGAGAAAAAAGAATATGTACCCAAATAGCAAACAAAACACACATAGCACACAACATTTTTTTAACATTTCGGACACAATACGGCTGCTAAGTCTTATACAGCACTTGCAGCTGACACAGCTGGGAGTCCTCGAGCAGGACCGCTACATGACAAGAAGCTACCAGAACAGGTAGGCGGGAACGGATCCATCTCAGAGGATCACAAGGCTACAAAACGCGCGATATCAAAGGACAACGAACTTAAAATGCACAAGGGGCAATGCAAAACAAAGAACATAAACATTGTCCTGGCAAATAGTAAGGAATAAAACCGAACAATTCACTAAACAAAGTTTCGTACATGAAAGGTGTTATGGACGAAACAAGGGCGGACATCGCATGCCTCACAGAAACACATCTTAAAGACTGCCAAGGAAACTACGATAACTGCGAACACTGTATCGAAAAGAAAGAATTGCATATCGATGAATTCAACTTACTAAGAGCGGATAGAACAGCGAGACGTAAAGGTGGTTGTGCTATTTATATACATGAAAGGCATATGACAAAGACGGTAATAAGTAAATCCAACAGTTTCGTGGAAACCCTTGTAATGAAAATAGAGAAACTAAACGTGGTACTGATAGTCATCTATAGACCTCCAAACTCTCCAAATGAAAAAATTTCGGATGCCATTGAGGATATCAGAACCCTAATAAAGTCCGTAAACTCTCCATCCCCTAATATAATACTCTGTGGCGATTTTAATTTCCTACTTATAAAATACAAAAAGGTGGGCAGAAATATATTTATACAGCAAGATAAGGGGGGCACAAGAGAGGACCAGGAGCAAGCAAGAATGCTGACACAAAGCTCAACAGAAAAATCAGCGATGCAAACGAAGTAGAGGCCTTGCAGAGAGACACAAACAAAATATACAAATGGTCAGAAGACAACAATATGACATTTAACACCGAGAAATTTCAGCTCTTGAGATACGGTAGAAATGAGGAGCTTAAACAGACTGCATATTATGCTCCAGATAGGCAAGAAATTCAGAGAAGCACGAAAGCGGTCAACTTGGGGGTAATAATGACCGATGATGTCAAATTCGAGACACAAAATCAGATAGCAATAAACAAAGCAAAAAGAGTCGCGGGACAGGTACTAAGAACGTTCAAAAGGAGGGACAAGACAGTAATGATTCCCCTGCTGAGAACACTGATCATGCCAAAACTTGAATACTGCTCAGTTTTGACGTCCCCATATAAAAAGGAAGAAATTAATAAACTAGAAGAAACGCAGAGACATTTCACAGCCAAAATTGATGGCTGCAAAGAACTCAACTACTGGGAAAGACTACGCAAACTAAATCTGTACTCCCTGGAAAGAAGAAGAGAGAGGTATACCATAATCTAAATATGGAAAATGATCGAAAAACTGGTACCAAACCTCAAAACAAAACCCAATTACCATCCAGACAACGCTGGAAAATAGGAAAGGCAGAATGTTATGTGTTCCCAAATTAAAGGCTCGACAAATGACCTCCTCAACTCTGAAGGAAAATAGCTTGGTTGTCAGGGGGCCAAGAATTTTCAACCAGCTCCCAAAGGACCTCAGAAACATTACAGAGGTCAAAGTTGAAGTCTTCAAGAGAGACTAGATGCCTGGCTCAGGAAGGTACCAGATGAGCCGGGTGTACCTGGCTATGTAAGATGGAGAGCGCAAGAGAGCAACTCGCTCCTCCACCAAGCCAGGACTAGAGGCGGGCCACCAGTTTGATCTTCGTGTGAAGAAAGACCGACGCACGGAACCCAAACAAGGTTAACAAGGTGTGTGTATATAACTGAGCTCAAAATTTATTCATATCCATTTCACGCTATCACAAATATCGTAATGAAAGTAAAATAATAAAAAAGATAGGGATTATTTTGTTTATACGTATTCTTTAATTAAAAAGACATTTGAAGACAAATTTAGCATTCAGTATATTACTTATATTTGTAAATGGTGCCACGGCAAAATCATTCATACCTATGCAAAGGTGAAAGCAACACGATTCTATATATATACACAAAGCAATACCCGGTTATCGGAAAGGATACGTTCCTAAAAGTCATTGCGAATATCGGGGCAATTTTCCCCATAAGAATTAATGTAATTAGGGGGGATGGGTTCCCCTACATACTACAATATAACTACAATGAGTGTAAAACAGTTAAACTAGCATTTACCTTTGCTTTGAGTGTCAATGGCATACCGGAGCTGGCATAAAGAGAAGGAGAGGGTGAGGAGTTACTGGGGTGAAGAGGGGCCAGGGTCATCGGCCTCCCCACTCGAGACGGCACTGACACTGCTGCTGTAAGAACGAGGACTAAAAAGCCTATGGAACGCAAACTTACAGTAGAGGTTGAAGAAGTTGGAATGGCAGCTACATCAGGAGAAGGGGAGGATTTGGGCTGGAAAAATGCATGAAGTGTCGGTTGGCGAGCCATCTTCCTCTTCTCCTCCAGAAGCTTATAGTAGGCGCGAATGTCGTTCTTGACGATGCGAATGACAGTGGTGCTCCTCTCCACATTCGGGTCAACGTCCAACGCCATGTCCAGTGCCGTCTCGAATGAAGCAAGAAGCTTCCTCAGAACTGGAACGGTGAGGGTTTTGAGAGGAGGACTCTCGGCCTGCTCCTCTTCTTCGTCCACTGCTTGATGCTGCTCCAACTCGATCAAGTCACTTTGCGAATAAGCGGGATATGCTTTGCGAATATCGAATATGGGTGTTTAAATATCAATTGCAAATAAGCGGGGTTGCGAATAGCGAGATATTGCTGTATATATATCTTGATTCAATAAATGTATTATTATTTATTGAATTTTATTATCAAATCAAAAACTACAGAAAAAAAACCCAAATGCGTCTTTTACTTTTCTCAACCCTCTGGATCGGATTTTGATTTGGAATTTCCGCAGGTCATTCGAAAACATTTACTTTTCTATCTTGCAACTAGGTTTTAGCAGATTTTTATGTAAGCTTGGGATTAATATCATGTTGGAAGACCCATCGTCGACCAAGAACAAACTTCTTTGTTGAAGGTCTCAAATAGTCCTTGAAGGTCTGCTGATATTTCGGTGAGTTCATATTGGCGTCAATTCGTAGGTGATTTTCAATGCTGGAGGAACAAAAACAACCGCAAAGCATAAGTAACCCGACACTTGGATTCATGGTCAGAATCATGGTCTTCTCGGTGAAAGCTTACTTCTATTTTCACCAAACATAGCGTTGATTCGCCCTCCCATAAAAGCTCTATCTTCATCTACCATGAAGAAGATCGTGATTTAAAATGCGACCAATCATGGTGGCTAAAACACGATGTTTGGATCCTGATGTAGGTCCTGGTGGGTGAACACTTGAAACTGTTAGGAAGGGTCTTTGTCTTTCTTCCACAAGGCAAAGTTGCGATGACATCCCTCCTCTTCCATTTCTTAATTATCGATGCAACAGTCAAAACAAAGCTTTTTAATTTGTTTTCAAACTTTCTAGTAACTGTCCTTAACTTAACCAAATGTCATATATATATATTTCAGGCATGGGGACGAAGCCTGGCCTCAGGCCTCGAGGCCGAGGCCTTCAGAAATCCACGAGGCCGAGGACATACATTTTCAAAGGCCTCGAGGCCAAGACCGAGGCCTTTTAGGGGAGGCCTCACGAGACCTTAAGATTGTTAGGCCGAAGGTATTTGCTCCCAGAGGTGTGATATTCGGATGCAAATAACGAATCTGAGTGCAGATACTCACTTCGAAATCTTTTACAAATAAGCTCCTCCATGCTTTGGGAAGCTCAACAATCTAGCCTAGCCTAGGCCTAAAGCTCTTCCAAAGGTAACCTACTGTAGCCTCACACTAGCTGTATCTCTTCTTTTTGAAATCCATAAGGAAAAGCAAGATTCTATATAAAGCTAATAAACAAAGACATAGCTCACTTCACTTACCTAATAAAAGGAATTATTTGCATTAAGCACGTTCATCTATCACACGCGGCCACACCACAACACCGACATGCTGTGTTTACAATTGCCGGGTCACACAGTCAGACACAGTTGCCAGAACAAGATTTCTTGGAGACCATACATTAGCCCAATAACTTTTTATTTCTCATTTCATGCAGTTTCTTATTTCTCATTTTAATATACCGCAATATTTCAAGTATTATGATAACATGGAAAGTTATGATGTGAAGATGATCTAGCAAAATATTTCAAGATTGTAATAACTCACTGAGTGTTGATCGTATAATTTCTGAATGGCTACAATTATTAGCGACACTAGCGAACATTGCAAACAGAACTACATTTGGAGATGCCTTATTTTTTTTAAGTTTTGCATTTTTACGTATCTTGGACAATATAGAAATTGTGGTCTTAAAGTCTACCAAAGACATTAATGTAATTGTAGCTTGTACTGTATGTGAAAGATGTTTCTGATGTATGGTAAGCCTATAGGTATGAAGTTTATGTCATGCCATTACTATATAATTATATATACGATAATAATATAATAACGATAATATTAAGAATATATTTGCACCTGATATTTCAACATGTTATACATGTAATTTGATTCAAGCGTATATTTGCACCTGATATTATCCATTATCAGACATTTTTAAAGTTATATGTATAATAAATACTTTATATTATTAAAGTAAATGAAAAAAGACGAAAATTTACTTGCAAACAATATAACAATTTACATCTCAGTTATAATACCGATATTAGCAAAATTATTGTTTGCATCCGATATTATATATTCATTTCAAATCATATTATTTAGAAGTTTATGTTACAATTTACGACGGGCGAAAAACAAAATTATCGACGCTAGTAGCTAGTTATCAGTATACCAGGTGGTATTCTTCTCTAGTTTGGCCTATTTTTTGTTATACTGTAGATATAGATACAGTATAATAGTTTATACACATAAATAACACAAACACATTATATGAGCTCAGTACAACTTATGAGTGATGACCAACCGATAGATTGCTTTCCCACACTAGTTTTGCTACATTAAGTCAATTGGGCTACTGCTGACTGACTGAATAATATTTATATACCGCGACATACTGTATATAATATGTACCTAACGTCACAGTGACCTGTCACTAATCCGTGGTCACCTAACTGACTAGTATTTATCAAAGACTGCCGCCTGACTAGTCACCTGTCTGAATAATATTTATCAAGTATGTCGCCCACATACGGTCACCTGTCAGGTCATGGTCCTCACCTGAAGAATATCCACCCCGAGCACGCCCACCTGAAGAATCTCCACCCCCAACGCTACCGGGGTTTGAAAATTACAGAACAAAACAAATCAGGATTCCCTGAGGCCTCACGAAAGTCACGAGGCCTTTCCACTTTTCAGCTGGCCTCGAGGCCGAGGCCTGCAAAATATGCCCAAGGCCGGCCTCGAGGCCGAGGCCAGGCCTCAGCCCCATGTATATATATATATATATATATATATATATATATATATATATATATATACTGTGTATATATATTATATATATATATATATATATATATTATATATATATATATATATATATATATTAACTTCCACTGTTGAGATGTTTCGAAAATTCATTCGCAAAAGAAAAGAAAAAGAGAAAAACATGTACTTTGTGACGTCACTGTATATCATTAAGAATCTAACGTGTACCTGTTGAGGTACACGTAATCCCGGTCGAAAATTGCTGATCTTGAATGCTCGCTTTGCAATGTTGCACATGTTTAATGAATTATAAATTACCTCCTTTAATGTAACTCGAATTTTTGCTTGAAGTTCTTCAAGCACGAAGAATTTCTACAAATTATGGAACACCTTGGTATGAATAACTTTGTAATGGCACTACTTACAGTATATCTATTTATCTATCTATATAGCTATCTACCTGTATATATATACACATATAAGTTTCGTAACAAAGGAGATAGATAGATAGAGAGAGAGAGAGAGAGAGAGAGAGAGGATATGGTTAAGTTTAGAAACTGTCTTCTATCTATCTCTTTTTTGCCTCTCTCTCTCTCTCTCTCTCTCTCTCTCTCTCTCTCTCTCTCTCCTTTGTTACGAAACATATATATATATATATATATATATATATACACACGCTGTGTACATTATAAATACATCATGTGGTGCATTTGATACGACTTGGGAGAGATTCTATTTTTTTCCTCAGTCATATATCCTTTGGCACAAATCCTTTGGCACTCTCTTCATTGTATTCCCAAAATTATTAATATATTTGGTTTTCACTTAAGTTGTTTACATTAATATAAATGATAAATGAAACTCTAAAACACACACACACACACACACACACACACACACACACATATATATGTGTGTGTGTGTGTTGTGTGTGTTGCTTAAATAATACCTATAAATACTGGAACAGTTTTGGAGACACAGTTCATCGACTACTCAATGCCGCATTGCCTCGAGTAGATCAAAGGAAGCGAATCTAAGAGCAGCGAAGAACCCAATTTCATTGATGGATTTCGAAAAAAAAAAAAAAAAAGATAGAAGGCCCTTACCTACATGGTCTTGATCATTCTTCAACATGTAGTAGAAATTTATCTGTTATGTATACAGTATATGTTTACGAATATATATATATATATATATATATATATATATATATATATATGTGTGTGTGTGTACGTATATTGAAACCTTTAGGATAATGACACTTCAGAGGTATGGATACCTCTTTTAGCTTGAAGATGCCCCAGAGATTGGATGTGAAACGTCACTGTACTCCGCATTATAGTGACGGTACAGTGAAATTTCCGACAAGAAAACAGGTTCTGAAATTCACTCTAAATTTAACGCAGATAAACTAAAAATTACGAAAGAAATTGAATGAAATTGAAACGAACCTTAAAACGAACAATTAGTTGAAAATAGCAAATTTGTTGACAAAAAATATGAAGTAGCAAAAATTGTAAACAATAACGTTCAATTTTTTTTTTTTTTTTTTTAAACTTTGGCAAACGGGATTTGAGAAAAAAAAAATGTTGAAATGAAATATTGATTCTTCGAAAGATTAATATTTTACAAAGAAAAATGATTCGGAGGAAATGAGTAACATGTGAAATGAACAGTTTAATTGAGCTTTCAGCTCGAGATTTGAAATTAAAAAAAACGATTCAAATGTCTTTCATGGAATTGCTACAGAAGGATTAACGTTTGATCCAGACAGAAAACGCTTCTTGATTTAGACGTCTCAGAACCAGATACGCAGGTATTGAACTATTCCAGTTAGAAATGTAAATGGCAACGGGATTTGACGTATTAAAAGTGAAGTTTCAAAACAAATTTAGAGAAAGTTTGCCACAATTATTTTTTTTTATAGTTCTTAATTTTTTTTTTGTCAAAGATAACAATGAGTACTGGGAAATGGCGCTAATTCATAAGGTTCGCTACTACATTAGAAAATCACTAACTTCTCTGCTGAAAAAGTTGTCGGGTTTTCTTTGTATTTAGATATCAGTGAAGGCAAAATGTAATGTTATATCGTTTGAAATGACACACAATTTGGTAAGAAAATCTTTGAATCTCTGTAATGAAGAGGATAAAACGAAAAATTACGTTGATACAATACTGAAATGGATGAAGTTCAGCGATGATAAAGTCCAACTTCAGAGACTTGATAACACCAAAAAACTGCAACAAAACATCATTGAAACAAGGTACATCACACAAATTACATCAAAACTCAAAGTCACAGATTCTGGAAGAACGTAGCGTTAAAAGAAGGAGTTACAAGTATTTTACAATCTTAAAATTATGACGAATGAGTTCATTGATTTCTTTATATTATGACAACACTGTTTTTCGTTTTGTTTTTAGAGAACCAAGAATAAATTTTTTTAGCCAAGTCAGTTAGCAGTGATAATATATATATTTCTGATTGTAAGGAATTCATACAGCTCCACTTCGAATGGTCTTCTACAATTAGAAGA
>JAJOZX010007519.1:95000-142500 GCA_023014485.1 Bathynomus jamesi
ATATTTTTGTAAAGAAATTTGCATTTGCTATTTTTATTTTTTGTTTGTTTTTAAGTTTCTCTAATTTTGTTCGTCATAAGAATGTTTGTCCCTCGAGGGGTCCCCACGCTATAACTTACGTGAAACTATTATTTCTAATTAACATTTTTATCTTAAATTCATTATTATTTTATGAATATAAACTTAAATTATTTATTAAAAAATAAATTGTTTAATTAAAATAAATTTAATATCTTTTATAAGAGTTATTTTAGCAATTGTTGGGATCAGAAATTGGAAACTTATATTAAAAGAATTTTAATTATTTGACAGTATTTTAATTAATTAATTTATAAGTAAATTAATTATTGAATGTATTTTGATTATTAATTTATAAGTAAATAACTGTTACGTTTTTCTGAATGTTTTTATTTCTTATTTATTTTAATATTAAAAACAAATAAAAGCAATATTAATTTAAACATGAACAAATATACGAGTCTGTAATAATGGGATTACGGAACATTCTTCGCCAACAGTTCATCCCCAACAATTCATAGCCAACAATTCATAGCCAACAATTCATAGCCAACAATTCATAGCCGTATACAATTCATCCCCAACAATTCATAGCCAACAATTCATCCCCAACAATTCACCCCCAACAATTCATCCCCAACAATTCATCCCCAACAATTCATCCCAACAATTCATCCCCAACAATTCATCCCCAACAATTCATCCCCAACAATTCATCCCCAACAATTCATCCCCAACAATTTTTATATATACATATACTGTTTATTATGTATTTTTGCTCTCGTCATTTTCATTTAAACTAACGAAAATATCACAACTTAACCTAACCAATCATCAAGGGCGTTCAGTTGACCTAACCGGGCATTCAGTTGACCTAACCGGGCATTTTCCGTTTTATTTTGTTTTTCCGCTTAAAAGGGAAAATGTGTTTTTCGTCGGTAGTCCCGATTTACAATTTACAAGTTACAATTTACAAATACAAACATTTCGTATTTATGTTTCAAGGTCGTGAATGACGTCACATAAAATTCGTCTTCTTAATTTTATATGTCAGCCAACAATTCATAGTCAGTATTTTTCAATTTATCTTTATATTTATTTCTCTCTTTCTGTAATTTAAGTAACTTTTTAAGGTTAAGTTAAAGCCGCTATTAATTTTCCTGGCTATGAATTGTTGGGCTTGATTTGTATACGGCTATGAATTGTTGGCTATGAATTGTTGGGGATGAATTGTTGGCGAAGAACTAGCCGGATGCCGTAATAATGGAAGGTTGGAAATTATGGATATTCTTAGTTCATGGTCCAGTTTGTGTAGAGCAAGCCTAAAGTTTTACGAACGCATTTGTGATTAGAACGACTGCATTCGTGTTGCCTTGGGTATGAAACAAATTTCAGATCTACAGATCTACAGAAGCTAAGGCTAACAAAGACCTAAGATCCACTCTAAGGTTAGCCTGAGAGAAAGAAGAAAGTAAGGGGTTAAAAGAAGAGAATAAGGGGTTAAGTAAGTAGTAAAACCTATCACTCGTGGGTTAAAATTCATTCAGAAAGAGAGAAAGAAAGACACCATTACCATCCGCCGGCCGTTGCCGACAAGTGGGAAAAATAGTCGAAGAGAATACTTCCAGCTGTTGCAGACCAGTCCTCCACTCCATAGGGAGGAAGAGGATGTAGCCCACTCTGCCGGAAAGGGGTGAAAGATGAAAAGAAGTAAAATAAGAACGCATTACAAACCATGCAACACATTCTTAACTCAAAGTAACACATACCACCAGCAGTAACACATACCACCAGCGGTTGCAGACCGGTCCTCTACTCCATAGGGAGGTAGAGGACGGAGCCCCTCCGCCGGAAAGGAGTGGAAGATGAAAAGAAGTAAAATAAGAACGCATTACAAACCATGCAATACATTCTTAACTCAAACACTATCATACCATGCAAACTACAGACATGCAATGAAGAGAGTTACAGACATGCAAATAAGGAGAGAGAGAGAGAGAGAAAACAAAAAGTAGAAAGAATAACAAAAAGTGGGTTAGTTTACGCTACGAGCTACATACGCTGGCATATCACAACTTCACAAGCTGGCATTATCGTCAACAGACTCATCCTCGATCACCACCCCGAGAGCTCCTGTTGCTGATGGTTATATTATATTAAACAACGTTAATAATTTTAACGAGGGAGAGGGAAAAGGGGGCGGCTCAGAGGGAAAAGGGGGCGGCTTAGAGGGAAAAGGGGGCGGCTTAGAGGGTAAAGGGGCGGCTTAGAGGGTAATGGGGGGCGGCTGAGAGGAAAAGGGGGCGGCTTAGAGGGTAAAGGGGGCGGCTTAGAGGGTAATGGGGGCAGCTCAGAGGGAAAGGGGGCGGCTCAGAGGAAGAAGGGGGATTGTTTTATTATTATTATATTAAAACAACGTTATATTTTTAAATGCCTATCTAAACGGTTCTTAGACATATTAACGCTGGTAGAGTTCACGACGGGCGCGGGAAGCTTATTCCATTTATCAGTTACTTTAAACGTAAAGAAGTTTTTAGCGATATTAGTAATGAAACGTCTGCCACGCAACTTAAATCCGTTATTACGAGTATTGCTATTATCGAAAGTGAACGTTTGTCAAAATTTACGTTATCGATGTTATTAACGATTTTGAAAACTTCAATAAGCTCCCCCCTTAATCTCCTAGTTTCGAGTGAATGCAAGTCTAACTCTTTAATCCTATCTTCATAAGGCTTGTTGCGCAATGACGGAATTAGTTTCGTGGCATGACGCTGAACTCTTTCTAACCTATCAATATCCTTACGCAAATACGGGCACCAAAACTGAACGGCATATTCTGAGTGAGGCCTGACTAGGGACTTGTAAAGGGCCAATATAATATTCTTCGATTTAAATTCGAAATTACGCGCTATGAAGCCTAACATCCTATTAGCTTTAGCGCAAGAAGACTCCAGGCACTGGTTCCTAACTTTTAAATCCTTAGATACGCGTACGCCTAAATCTACTTCTTCGTCAACGCTCGCTAACTCTCTATCATCCATCGTGTACGTGTAGTTATTGTTACGAGAACCTATATGCAGAACTTTACATTTGTGTAGCCAGAGCTGGGCATTTGCGGCATATTTTGCGGTACTGCGGTACTTGCGGTACCACCGCACTACACCCCCGGGCCCCATAACGCAGTACCGCAAAGGATCGCTGAAAGTACCGCAGTACCGCTACCGCATTCAAATTTCCGCGTACCGGTTTGGTACCGGTTTGGTAGTGCAGCAGTACCGCAGTACCGCAATATGCCGCAAGTGCCCAGCTCTGTTGTGTACGTTAAATTGCATCTGCCATTTATCCGTCCACTCCATAATCCTATTTACATCGTCTTGAAGCCTATTTCTATCGTCCTCGTTAACAACCTTACCGCCTATTTTAGTATCGTCCGCGAATTTTGACACGTTACTAGTCAAACCTACATCTATGTCGTTAATGTAAATTACGAATAGCAATGGGCCTAACACTGAACCCTGTGGGACACCGCTACCTACATCCAACCACCCCGATTCACTACCATTAACAACGACCCTCTGTCTCCTAGCACGAAGCCATTCCTCTAATCAGTTAGCTACCTGACCGCGTATACCGTGCGCTTTAACCTTCGCAATTAGTCTTCTATGCGGAACTGTATCGAACGCTTTTTTAAAATCTAAATAACGTCAGCCGCTCTATGCCTATCGTATTTGTGCACTATTTCGTTATAAAATTCTAACAAATTATTTAAACAAGATCTATGGCGTCGAAACCCATGCTGACTACTATTAATCAAATTGCGACTTTCTAAGTGTTCGATGATACGATCCCTAACTACGGATTCCAAAGTTTACCGACAATTGACGTTTAAACTAATGGGCCTATAATTGCTAGCTACTGTGCGGTCGCCTTTTTTAAAAATGGGCGTGACGTTAGCTAATTTGAAGTCTTCAGGAATAATCCCCGTTTCGAGTGACTGATTAAAATCTTCGTTAAGGGGCCTACGACAACGTCTTTCAAATCTTTCAGATGTCTAGGATAAAACGTGTCATGGCCTGAGCCTTGCTAACTTTTAACTTATCGATATAATTTGTGGTGCGTGTTGCCCTGATGAATCATACCCCAGACCTATAAAACCAGAATGTTTGCAATGCAAACTAACGGCACAAGCAAGTAGCACCGCTCTGCCCATGCCCTATTCAGGATACGACCAGCTCGCACATTATTGCAAGGTGTATATATAGATCAGGAGTGTTCAGACTTAAAGTGCCTAAGATCTACTTTTGCAGGCTCATCTTAACGCGATCTACCAGCCCTGAAATTAACAAAAAAAATTTACACACCAATATATTTTCTTTATTCATGCAAAATACATTTATTAAATAATAATGAAATAATAAGATATTCTTTGGTTCTTACATTATCAAATAGACGTAGATAATTTACACTGCATGACTTCAGCAAGCTGTGCAAAGTTTGGATTATAGTTGTTGACTGCTAGTCTCAAGCAGGAGTCCAAATGATAATTAATCTGTTAGAGTGAACCGATACTTGGACTTGATGATCTTCATGTTTTGAGAACGCTGATTCACAGAGGTACGTAGAACCAAAAATGCTGCCAAATGCATGGTACTTTTTCTCCGATTTGGATATTTTTCCTCCACGAGAAGATTCCAAAAATTTTATCGGACGCCCTCGATCTGATTTGAAGGTCGCTTTGCAGTGTTAAAAAAATCACTTTCGCCGTAAGATGTGACCGTGCGAAACAATATTGCCATTTTTAATGCAGTTTCTTCAACATGTACGTCGCATCAAACGAAATCACATAATCTTGCTGCAGGTTCAAGCATTGCGAAGTCTCGGAAGCGCCTCTCAAATTTTGTGATGAGGCCGTCTCACCCGTTCCACAATCGATCATTGTCAAAATTTGTAGTTTCTTTTCTCCTGGCTTTTCTAGCTCTGACATATATGTCTTTTTCTTAACAGTGAGAAAATGCTGTAGCGGTTCGACCATAGAATAGCTTAGGTTAGGTGCACTGTGGAAAATGTTTTTATCTGTTAAACGTTGCTCGCTATAGTTCATAGTATAACGTCATACATATATAATTGGGGGTGGCATTCCTCATATTTTTATTTATATATGTACACATACGAGTATATGTATATATATACTATATATATCAGAGAAAGATGATTTGTGAGAGATAGATCAGGTTTTGCTATTTTTATTTTTATTGATTTATTTTCAGTTTAGGTTAGATTAGTTTGCCATAATCTATTACTCCCCATTGGGTAGTTTAGATTTAGTTAGGTCGCTATAGTCTATTACTCCCCCCATTAGGTAGTTTAAGTTAGGTTACGTTACGTTACTCTATGTTCAGAGCAACATTACGGGTTGGGGGTTCTCAACTTCTCACCTCCCTTTCAGAGATTAAAATTTTGTTCTTTTCCCTTTTCCCCTCCCCCTCCCCCTTTTTTTTCCTCATTGGCACTGGCCATAGCACTCACCACCACCTCCCATTCTTTGCACCTATACTACTTCCTTTCATAACATTTTCATACTGAAAAATAATAGTAAGAGACATGGAGTCTCACGAATAGGACGCACTGAACCAACTATATATTAAAACCTCCGCTGAGCCTTGTGCAGCAAAAGACTAGGGGTAACTGGGAGAGGGGTGTGTTACTAAAACCTTCCCAAGTTTTCCCCTAATGTGTATACTAAATTTGGTGCAGATTATCCTAGCCAGTACCCCCACAGGTGGGTAGTGGAAGGAAGGGGTGTTACTAAAACCTTCCCTGGTTCTTCCTTAATGTGTATACTAAATTTGGTGCAAATTATCTTAACCGTTTCGGCGTATATAAACGAACATAGAACAGATAGACATCATCCCCTACATATACTGTAAATATGATAAGGTCTTCTAATACAGGTGTGCAGCACACAGTTAAATTAAAAAACAATTACACCATAAATTCTTTTAATGTACACATAACAGAAAAAACCATGCAAGCAAGGGAAAATATCTTGATTGAACGAAAGTATCTGAAAGACATTAAACTAAACCAATCAATTTGAAACTATGCGATACGTAGTTAAAAACTCATTTATTTTCGTTCGTTATCGAAGTTTCGGTCTCAGATGAGCATCTGATGGTCATACATTCGTTTGGTCGGCAGTTAGTTCAACCATCTTATTGAATTTAGGTATGAAGACAAAGTTGGAAGTGGTAGACACACATCATCTAATAGACTTGACATTTAATCCGCAAGTTATTGCGAGTTAGATTAAATTAGGTTGGGTTAGATTAGGTTAAATTAAGTTAAATTAGTTTTTAATGTCGATATAATTCGACCAAGTGAGTGTAATTCCTGGTGGAGGTGTGTATATATATATATATATATATATATATATATATATATATAATGTTAGCTTATATATATCGGGTGATTTTTCATACATCTGACAGTTTAAAAGGTTTGAATTTTTTATTATTAAATGAAATAAAAGCAAAAAAAATTTACTGTACCGTCTCTACGCATAAAGAAGTAATCCCCTAATGCAAATCATATATATATATATATATATATATATATATATATAGCAAAGACAAACAGAGAGGAAATGACCTCCACGCATAATATTAACTTTACATTCGTGATATGTACACTATATTAAAACATGCATCCACAAATCAAATATTTGGTTTTCACATGACTAAAACTCTCTCTCTCTCTCTCTCTCTCTCTTTCTCTCTCTCTCTCTCTCTCTCTTCTCTCTCTCTCTCTTTTTCTGAAGAGCAAAACTTTTATTCATAGCACTAAATTAAAAAGGTTTAAGTTCTGTGTAATTTGATGAATCTACGATTTCCAGACCAGTAAATCTTAGATTCGATTCACTGATCTTTCAATGACTAACTCATTTTCATTGCTGCTTCTCAGACATGTCTGTTATAACCTTGAAGTCTCATTTTTAATATATATGAATTGTATATGTAGACTTATATGATCTTCATAGTTTAAGATACGAGTGTGTATATATATATATATATATATATATATATATATATATATATATATAATATTATATAGTCAAGCTGATGGTCCTCCTCCTCCTCCAACTCTACAATTGGCTTGGTGAAGGAGAGACTTGCTTTCTCGAGCTCTCCATCTCACATACCAGGTACACCAGGTTCATCTGGGATTGTTTGAGCCAAGTGTCTCTAGTCTTCTTTTGAAGACTTCCACCTCTACACCATTTGTGTTCTTTGGGTCTTACTAACGCTATTTCGTAGACAAGACAAAACAATCGACAAGTTATTGTGGGTTAGGTTAAGTTATGTTAGGTTACGTTGTTAAGTAAAATTAGATATAGTTAATTTTTTTACAGTGTCGATTACACTGCCCAACACCAATTTTGCTGATTTAATTCTAACACCTGTTTTTAGGTAACTTTGGTGTGCTGATTTAAAAAATCACCTTAGTTTTTGCCTATCACGTCAGGTTTTCGAGCAATCAAATACAGATATTTTGGAGATATCGCATTTTGGCAGGGTTATGCCCAATTTTTTTCTTTTCAAAAAATAAGTTTTTACATACTCAGAATCAGCATGGAAAAGTAAACAATTGTGCAGGGCGTGAACTTTAATATACAATGGTAATATTGACACATAAAGTGATTAAAAGTGTTTAAATAAGCAAAAAAATGAATCCATATTAAAGCAAGCACGGGACCAGTTTTCTTAACATTGTCTTTTTCTTGTTTTCTTACTTTTCAGTGCTGATAAATTTTCTCTTATAGGACTTCCTAGAATGAGAGATGTCAAGACAATCTCTTTGCAGGCTCCAGCAGTAGTCAGCCATCATATGGGTATCCCATCTTCCTTGGTATCGTTCTTCCATCACTTTGATATCTTGGTGGAACCTTTCACCTTGCTCTTCACTAACATCACCAAGATTTTCTGGAAATTTATCCAAATGACTGTTGAGATAGTGAACTTTAATGCTCATATTGCAACCCAACTGCTGAAAGTTTACAAGTAACGTCGCTAGCGGAACCGGCTGCTCTCATTCCGCCAATGGGAAATCTCTCTCAGATCATGACGTCACGCTCACACCTGGGGAAATCACAGATACCCAAGATTTTAATATGTTGTACATGACCTTTAGATTTAATGCACAGATTTGCGTATTCCACAGATAAAATTTTAACAGCAAAACAGCTGTTAACAGGTCTCAAAAATCATCAATTTTGATAAGCGCCCTTCATGGATTACCCAAAATAGGCATATTGCATTGCACGAAAACCTGATGTGATGGACAAAATCTAAGGTGATTTTTGAAATCAGCACATCACTATTATCCAGAAACAGGTCTTAGAATTAAATCAGCAGCAAAAAGTTTTTTTTTTGTTGGGCAGTGTTATTTATTTGGTCTTGTCGTCAAAATGGGTATCGGTACCTTTGGGCTCGCTGACGATAAAACTATTTTCCTTCAGAGTTGAGGATGTCCCCTGTCTGGCCTTTAGTGTGGGAACACTTCACATTCTGTCTTTCCTATTTTCTTTTGTTGTTTGGACGGTTGTAGGGTTCCTCTTCGAGATTGGAAACCATTTTCTGTTATTTTCCAATTGTGTAAATTATGATGTACCTCTCTTTCCTTCTTTCCAAAGAATATAGATTTAATTTACGTAATTTTTTTCAGTATTTTATTTCTTTGTAGCCATTGATCTTAATTGTAACAATTATCTAAATTTCTTCTAACTGACAAATTTCCTCTTTTTTGATATGACGACGTTATAAGACTAAGCAATATTCTAGAAAGTCTTGGTATAAATCCCTTTTTCAAAGATTCTCACTGTCTGTCGAGTGATTCCTTGTTCGCTTAGGATTAGCTTATCCTAATTTTGCATCGTCAGTCATTATAACCAATAAATATTTTGCTTTGAGTTTCTCTGGATTGCCTGTTCATTCAGAGCACGCTGTACAGTAGTAGATTCGAGATTTTGGTTCCTCATTTTTCCGTATCTAAAGAGTCGAAAATTTTCGGTGATAAATTTCATGTTGTTGTCTTCTGACTATTTTTATATTCTAGTTGTGTTCGTTTGTAAATATTCCAAATCAACGGAGTTTCTAATTTTTTTTATTATTTTTTTTTACCCTCATTCGAGAATCTGATACAATGAGAAAAAACCGGTATAACTAAAATAAAAATTAATTGATTATTTATTTATTGGTTACTTCATTGTCTATATACAATTAGCTCACAGCAACAGCATTGTCAAATAAACAGGGGGTCAATAAGCTAACTAAATAACTATATATATATATATATATATATATATATATATATATATAGTTAAACCAGAATAAAAAATTGAACGAAGAACCAAACGTATTTTTAGAGTTTAAGAATTTTAATCACTACATATTGCATACGAAGTTTGCAACAAAGAGAGAGAGAGAGAGAGAGAGAGAGAGAGAGAGAGATGAGTATTTCTTTAATACACTCGCACATACACAATAAAATAAAATCGTAAAATTAAGTTAAACGCACTAAAATTTCACACATCCAACCAACTTAGAATTTTCAGGAGTCCTGAAAATTCTAAGTGATAAGTTTTATGATTGCGGTTTGGCAAAAGTTATTTTACAAGTCATTTTAACGGTTTCAATTAAAATAGTTATTGATTAGATTAAAAAATAAGTGATGAATTAAAAATCATCGATCGTAGCTTACTGGATTGAAACACCGTTTCCCCGTAAACAAAGTGAAGAAACTCAAATCGGGGGTTCGACTATCGTTGGTATGGTACTAGTTAATAGTGATCCATGAAGGAATTAGCGCAATGATAAATTAGTGTTTTGATTACCTTACACAATCACAGTCGTTGGTATTAATAACGATGTAGGATTCATGCTCTATACTAAAAGTTAACTAAATTTCACTAACATGTACTGAAATTAGATTAGTTAATAAATTACTAAGATTTTAGTATTTTTTGTTTGAACAGTTCAAATCACTTCCGAAGTTATAAAGTGTTTCAGACCAACAAAGACCCTAGGTTCCACTCATGGCTGGTCTACCTAACGGTGTTCGTAATTGTGTATTGTGCATGTCCTCCGTGGTGGCGGAGGGGACCTACAATTTTACGTGGGTTCCGAACCACAAAGCCTTAATTTTACTACCTTAAACTATACCCAATCTATCAACATATGCGTCTAATCGATTTTTAAACATGTTTATGGACGTGCTACTAATTACTTCTACCGGCAAACTATTCCACCTATTTACTATTCTATGCGTAAAAAAGTTTTTGGCAACTGCTGTCTCGAACCGTCTACTTGTCAACTTACACCCGTTATTTCTAGTCCTATTATATTGAGATATTTCGAAAAAGCTATCTCTATCTACGTTATCGAACCCATTCATAATTTTGAAAACCTGGATTAGATCACCCCTTAGCCTTCTAGCCTCGAGTGTAGTCAATTTTAACTCCTTAAGCCTATCCTCGTACGACTTTGACCTAAGCGACGGAATCATCTTAGTTGCTCGTCTTTGAACTCTTTCGAGTTTGTCTATATCTTTTCGCATATGCGGATTCCAAAATTGGATCCCGTACTCCAAATGGGGTCTAACTAATGATTTATAAAGAGGAACTATAATATCGCGCGATTAGTACTCAAAATTCCGAGCTATAAAACCTAACACTTTGTTCGCTTTATTGACCGCTGCTGTACTTTGGTTCACTACTTTTAAATCACCAGTGACTATAACTCCTAAATCTTTTTCCTGTTCTATGCTTGTTAACTCCTTCCATGACATACTATACGCAAAATTACCGTTACGCGAACCTATATGTAAAATTTTGCACTTATCGACGTTAAATCTCATTTGCCATGTGACTGACCAATCAACGATTTTATTCAGATCATTCTGGATTTTACCTCTATCTTCGTCATTAATCGCCCTACCACCCAGCTTCGTGTCATCCGCAAACTTTGAAACTGTACTGACTAGGCCGATATCTAAATCGTTAATATATATAAGAAAAAGCAAGGGGCCCAATACAGAACCCTGAGGAACGCCACTCGCTACATTAGCCCAACACGACTCCGCTCCATCAACGACCACCCTCTGTTTCCTACCTCGCAACCACTCTTCTATCCAATTTATTACTACACCCCTGATTCCATGAGCCTTAGTTTTTTTCAATGAGTCTTTTGTGCAGTACGGTGTCAAACGCTTTTTGAAAATCTAAATACACTACATCAACCGCCCGATGACTATCGTAAACGTCAACCACGCTTTGAAAAAATTCTAAAAGATTAGTTAAGCAAGATTTGTTTCGCCTAAAACCGTGCTGCGTATTTCTAACTAAGTTATGCAATTCTAAATGTTCGATTATACGATCCCTAATTATTGATTCCAGTAGCTTACCTACAACAGACGTTAAACTGATTGGCCTATAATTTCCCGCCGCACCTTTATCGCCTTTCTTAAAGATAGGTGTTACGTTTGCTAACTTGAAATTATCTGGTACGCACCCCTCAGAAATAGACGCATTAAAAATCGTTGTTAGTGGCACAACAATGCTGTCTTTTAATTCTTTAGTTGTATGGATATATGGAATCCGGTCCCGGTGATTTACGCATTTTCACTTTATCAATATAACGCATTACCTCCCCTTCACTAACCACAATAATATCCAAAATATCACCATTATCAAAAGGTATTATGTCTATGACCGTAGGGATATTCGTTACATCTTCTATAGTAAAAACTGACGTAAAAATTTCGTTTAACAAGGTAGCCATTTTCTTGTTTTCAGAAACTAGCTCTCCGTTAACATTTTTCAACGGCCCCAAGACACTTTTTACTGGATTTCTATTGTTGACGTATTGAAAGAATCGCTTGGGGTTTTCTTTACCATCACGAGCTATGGAGATTTCAAATTCGCGCTTGAACCTTTTTATTACACGCCTTAGAGATATGTAGTTGTTTCGTAACCACAAATTGTCTTTATCGCACTTACGTAGCCTATAAGCCCTATCCCTACTCTTTATAATGTCTCCTACTCAGTGACGTAGCTAGAGTTTGTGCCGCCCGGGGCGGTCCTTGAGTTTGCCGCCCCCCTGAAACACAACACAATACACATAACAAACATACTTAAACTTCCCGCCCATCGGGAAGCATTTTACCTCAACTTTCTGAAGTATTTCTTCTCGAATTCCTTCTCGGCCGAATCCTGGGATTACCATTATCATTTTACAACTAATACCAGCATATTAGTTTTGATATTGATTATTTATAAATATTAAACGTATATTTATAGATTATAACGTATTTACAGAACTTTATGGGTTATTTCCCTTTTTAATGAAATAAATGCATTTATACCAATGCTATTATTAATTAAGCACAACTAAGCGCTTAAACAGGTATGATGGTCAATAAGGCCATCTTCAAGGGAACACAATCCTTACCATTGTCAGAAATTAACGAAGTAAGCAGTGTTTTCGTGGAAAAATAAAATTGTGTCGGGCGTCTTGTATCCTTCTACTGTCCCGACATTAAAAAAAACCTTTTTTTTCATTGCAGTAGACCAAAAGTGCCGCCCCCCAAAAAGTGCCGCCCGGGGCGGACCTCCCCCTCCGCCCCCCTCTAGCTACGCTAGTGCTCCTACTCTAGAAGTAAACCACAAGGGCTTGTTGATTACTTTCGCACGCTTAATTTTGTACGGTACACATTCCTCATTTATAGTCCTAAATACTGTTTCAAACGATTCACACATTAGTTTTGTGTTGGAGATCCCCATTACATTTTCCCAATTGACGTGTGACAATTTATTTCGAAATTTACAAAAGTCTGCGTGCTGGAAGTTAGGAATTTTAGTCGAGTTAGCTGGTTTCGAGTGACTTACTGAGAGGACAAACTCTACCATATTGTGATCGCTATTGCTTAACAGTTCTATTACTTGAAGATCAGTGATTAGCCTATCATCCGTAGTTATTACTAAATCTAAAATACTGTCCAACCTCGTAGGTTCCCCAACCTTTTGAATAAGAAAGCTATCCTCTAGAAAATTAACTAAACGATAACCTTCCGCGTCTCCCTGCATTATATCGTAATTCACGTTGGCGCAATTAAAGTCACCCATAACTAAAGCCTGCTCACTACCTATTATTCCCTTTAGTTCACGATATAACGCTTCGTCCGTATCAGCTGTTTGATTAGGGGGCCTATATATAACCGCAACAATAAGTTTGAAATCGTTCAACTTAAGTTCTGCTGTAGTCGAATCTATCGGTTCTGGAATTGTGTGCTTTACTTCTATAACGTTCGCAATATTATCTTTGGTATACAACATAACACCGCCTCCTCGCCTACCTATTCTGTTTTTAACAAAAAGTCTATAACCTCTAATTTGATACTCCCTTACAAAGTCACGTGTTTCAGTGCTAAGCCGCGATTCATTTCATTTATCACAATTAAATCAGTCATTACAAGCAATTAAAGAAAAAAATTCGTTTATTTTATTTCGTAGGCTACGAGCATTTAAGGATAGAACCTTCAAATTGTTTGTAATTGCGACACCTTCGCGAGCGCAGGGGAAATTTGTGGAAATTACGCTGGGACCGTTCGAGTTACGGCAGCCTGAAAAGAAGAGACAGTAATATGAAATAGTCTTCCTAAGCGCGCAGCTCCAACGTCATTAAGATGAAGTCCATCTCCGAGGAACAAGTCCCTCCTGCCATAGAAACTGTTCCAAAAGTTCGCAAAATGCACTCCTTCCTGTTGGCAAAGAGACTTTAGGTTATTGTTGATATAGGTCGCCTTGCTGTAGAAATGAAATCGCTACGTTGGATAATTCGAGGAAGTATACCTGTTAAAACAATGTTATTAGTTTTTTCCTTTAGTCGCTCTAGTAAGTCCCTGTACCTAGCCAGCAGTTCTTCCGATCTAGAATTTAAAACGTTATTAGTACCGACATGAATAACATACGTTGTGTCCTCAGAGGTACCGTCTGTAAAATGGTCAACACTATTAGTTATATCCTCCACCCTTGCACCAGGGTAGCAGTAACGGTGCCGCCTACGACGAGGGTTTCTCCCACAGAATTCCTCGAGCTGCCCTCGAACAATGGAATCGCCAACGAGTCGTATTTCCGGTTTATCAGCATCTTCGAAACCTAAAACAGAAAACTTATTGTTTGTTATTACTGGTAGACAAGTCTTAGGTTTCTTCAATGGGCCTCCATTACGCACTCGAACGAAGGGTTGGGAACTAGGAGAAGAGAGAGGGCTATTAATACTATTTATATTATTAGTAGAAACTGAGGCAGGAGGGTCGTAACTAGAGTATCAAGGCATTCCAATTTTGCCGTCAGGAGCATCACGCTTTCTTCCAGCCTCACTCTGGCCTCCCTCTCACGTTCTAACTTGTTCCTCAGGACTTCCATGCTTGAGCACCACCTGCAAACTAAATGTTCATTATTATTAGCCATTGTAAACGCGTAAGCGGCAAATTTCCCTTCACAGCGACTGCAAGTACTTGACAGGGGTGCCATGCTCTTAATTAGTTAAAAAACAAAAAACAAAAAACGAGCGTTTGGAAATTAATAAATTACAACGTAGGTCTACCGCGTGCTTATTGCGCCGTCACCTACGCAAACCCGCAAAAATGTTCCTGAAACGCAGACACAGGTTCTTGTAGCACAAATTTATACTAAATGAATATATAATTAAGCTACCGACGAAAGCTCTGTAAATGAAAAAGTATTACTAAAACTTATCTGTCCGCTATTCGACCGATTATTTTCTTTCCGTTTTTCCTTTTTGCCACGGTGGGTGACCACACTCTACTTGATCTCCTGAAGGAAAGGAAAATGAACCTTATGAAAGCACGTTTTCTGATAGATTTGAAAAACAAAAACGGCAAACCAAGGGAATTTCAACCTTATGAAACCTCAATTAGTAATAGATTCGGGAAACAAACAAGGCAAGCCACGTGCACTAGCCTTGGTTTAATCAAATAATATAGTAATGAATAAAGTCAATAAATGAAATATATTCGTTAATGAATGATTAGTAACACGAAGTAATTTAGTTAAGAATGCACCAAACACTATCTTTTTTTTAAAACACTTCAACGAAAACCACTTATTCAAATGGTAACACTGGATACTCGATAAAACACGTCTGTTCACAAGTAAAGACTGATCACAACTTGAGTAAAGACTGATCACAACTTGAGTAAAGACTGATCACAGTCTGGCATTAACCAAAATAACGTAATAAACTGCTCCGTCAAACGTTTTTGGAAAATCATCGCAAATTTTTATTTGAAATTATAACAAAGTTTAACGTTTCGATAAACTTCTGTGTGTGTGTATATATATATATATATATATATATATATATATATAATATATATATATTATATATATACTGTATATATATGTACTGTGTCCCTCAAAACAGTGGCCACCGTTTTCACCGGGCCAACAAAACCACAATTCCAAGGGTAACTAAATGAAACAAATATCATATTAATTCACTTTATATTGTCCTTAAAAGGCTTAAAATGAGAGGTACTTTAATTAAATGAATATTCTCTTTACAAATTCAATTTGAACGATGGTTGTTAAAAAAATAAAGCTGACAATATGAAAGTAGAAAAAAATTGCTGTTGGTGCATTGTTATGGGTTGTCGAAACCTGTGCTAGGCAAGGCTAATAAATTAAGTACGCCTAGCCCTAGAAGGTATTGCCTTCACGGCAAACAGTTTCGTTTGACAGCGAGCGAAGAAAGTTTGTTAATTCTATTATTTTAAATGCGAGTTCTTATGGCACGTTTAACTGAAGAAGACAAAATTGCTATCAAAGTTCTTCACAACGAGAAAGGTTTCGGTGCTAAAAGAATAGTAAAACAGTTCCTGATCGTTATTGGTCTGTACGTAGTGTGTCAGTTTGCTGGAAAAAATTCGTGAAAAGGGAACTCATGCACGAAAGCCGGGAAATGGACGACCGGGTACAACAAGGACCCCGGCAAACATCAAGCCAAGAAAACGATTGTTGTTCAAGTTTGAGCGTACGAATAACTGCAAATTGCAACGGTATTAAAAAAGTTCAGTGCATTGGAGTACAATTATAATGGACAATGTTCTTCTGAACTCTCTAACTGCATGCCTTCTCCTTTAAGGAGAGTTTGCAGTACCAGACTTTTGACACATTTTCATCCCTTTTCTGTCCAACTCTCTAACGCAAGGGTGCTCATTGTTTCACATACTTAACCGGTCAACTCTGGAACACTCTTCCTCAATTCATCTTTCTCCCTGTCCCTGACCCTCCAATCTTTCAAACGCAGAGTGTCCAGGCATCTCGAAAACTTTGGACCTTGATTTCGGCTCCTGTCTTCTTCTATGGTAGAGGAGGGGCGTTTTTGTGGCCGTTCGCCCTTGGCCCCTCCTTCCTGCATATAAAAAATATAATCCGTGTCAAACGTATATTTGAACAGTCAAAAGTAAAACGTGTACAATATTGCCGTCGGCTGCTTCGCCGTTTTAAATCAAATAACGACGTGTTTACCATCCGATTTACGGATGAAAAGATTTTCACTATTGAACGGCCTTGAAATACGGAAAGCGATAGATTGTACTCTAACGTAGAAAAAACAAGATATTCCCTAAAGCAGACTCCTTCAAGAGAGAGACAGTATCACTTCAATCAGTCTGTAATGGTTTCTGGTGGTGTTTCTCGTTTAGGAAAAACTCGTTTTTGTCGATAAAGTTGTGAAAATTTATTCGAAACATTAATAAGAAGATATTTTGAGTAAGATGTTGCCAGAAATTGAAAGTTACAGTGAAATTGTTTTTCACCAAGATAACACTTCACTTCATCAGTCTCGGTCTCATCGGCGTGTTCTTGAAATAACTGATATGCCTCCCTCTGGCTTTTTTCCGGAAACATGTAGCAATACCAGTTTCACCTTCTTTTGATTGGTATACTGAGCCATCAGGGTATTTTCTTTCCTGAAATATGTAAAACTGACATTAGAAATGTGTTTGTTTCACTTTAAAAATATAATGTATATTTTCCCTGAGTCCAGGACTTGTGGAACACCCTGTGTATCGATATATAAACTTATATATTCGCTTAGTGCTCAGCGGTATTTGCTATAACGCTCTCTGCGTCGTACGCTAGTCAGCATTATCGTACGCAATTGCCGCAGTGCATTGGCGCGCGCCGCGCAGCCACACTGTGGAATTTAGCCAGTGCTTCCACTTTTTCGGTAATTCCATACACTACAGGGTGTCTGAAAAGTCACTCTACTTTTAAATTATTATTGCTCCTAAACGAAAAGGGATATGAAAACATTTCTTAATTAAAATTAAGTTTATTTATTACTGTTTACATTATTACAAAATTGAAAAGTGTTAATACAAAGTTAAAGTTTAACGTAGGCTCCAGCATTGTCCACACACTTTTGTAACCTTAGTGGGAAAATGGTGGAGAATTGCTCTTCCTGCAAGATGGGGCTCCACCACATTTTGCATTAACTGTTCGTGCCTGGTTAGATAACCAGTTTTCCGGACGGTGGTTAGGTCGTCGAGGGGCCTGCTCGAAGTGGAGATTTAACGCCATGCGACTTCTTTCTGTGGGGCTGGGCCAAAGAAGAAGTGTACAAATCCAAACCAAGGACCATTGATGAACTTGAAAACAAAATTCGTGATGTTCTTGGTAATGTACCACGTGACTTTTTGAGAAAATCTGTTGAAAATGTACTGGTAAGGTTACAGAAGTACGTGGACAAAGCTGAAGCCTACTTTGAACTTTAACTTTGCATTAAAGCTTTTCAATTTTGTAATAAAGTAAACGGTAATAAATAAGCTTCATTTCAGTTAAAGAAAATGTTTTCATATCCCTTTTCGTTTGGAGTAATAAGAATTTAAAAATAGGGAGTGACTTTTCAGACACCCTGTATACAGACAGTCTTCGCTTATCGGAAGGGTTCCGTTCCTAAAAAGGGCTGCGATAATCGAAATTGCGATATTTGAAATACATTTTCCCCGTAGAAACTCATGTATTAAGGGGGGATATGCGTTCCGGGGGGGAAATTTTTGATTACCTGGGGTGGTCTTTCGAACATAATAAGCACAAAAATATACAAGAAATACCACAAGTAGATACCAAACATTAGAACATTAGGAAATACACATTAATAATAAATAAATGTATATAAAATATTAAAACATTAAAAAATAAACATAAAATGATAAATACCATATATAATTAGGTGTAGAACATTAGAACATTAATTTTCTAATGTTCTTTTTGTGTTTGGCATCTATAATTTAAAATATAAGTCTTCATTCACCAAATGATGGAGACCAGATGCCAATTTTGAATTTTGCTTTGCGGTGACTCGCGATCATGCGAGATACGTTGCAATATTTGAATTTTTGTCATGAAAACTGATTTACATTAAATCGAACTTGCGATAAGCGAACTTGCGATAAGCAAACTTGCGATAAGCGAACTTGCGATAAACGAGGACTGCCTTTATTTTAGTTATTTATGTAGTGTATACTATTGTTTTGGGTACTTTTGCATTATCCTCCCAACACTAATTTTTTTTTTATAATGGCGGCGGGATGTTTTTACCGTAACCTAACCTAACCAAACCTAACCTAACCTAACCTAATACCAACACTAATTTTTTTTATAATGGAAGGAAAATAAAGTACCATAACCAAAACCAAACCAACATTATATAAAAAAATTAGTGTTGGGAGGATAATGCAAAAGAACCTTGTTTTGTAACACATTAGCGATAAACAATGACCAATGTAACAAATGACATTATATTTTTATTTGATATCATTTTATAGCACAAAGAGTAACGAATTAACGAGTTAAACCTATATACAGGGTGTCCCGTAAGTCTGGACCCATAGGGAAAAATAATAAAATTACAAAATAGTCCAAAAATTTATTTATAATATATTTTTTTATTATTTTTATTATTATTTTATTATTTTTTATTATGATCTTACTCCGCTGGAGTTTTATTTGTGGGGCCACTTGAAAGCCAAAGTGTACGAGGTCAAACTTCAGAACATTTTCCACCTTAAAGCACGCATTGTGGAGGCGTGTCAAGAAATTTCTGCGACTGTGATTCAGAAAGTGCTGTCGCAGTGGAGATTGCGTCTTCAACTATGTGTGCGACACAACGGCGGACACTTTGAACAGATTATGTAATAAATTTTTGGACTATTTTGTAATTTTATTATTTTTCCCTATGGGTCCAGACTTACGGGACACCCTGTACATTATTTCTTATGGGAAAATAATCCCCGTTTAGCGCTGTTTCACTGAATACTCGGATTTTCTGGAACAAATTAAGAGCGTTAAGCGGGAACTGCCTACTTAAACTTCGATTAATCTATACAAAATCATGATTCTTCAATAGTTTAAAAAATGAACAAAAGTAAACGTGTTAATCTGGTTACGTAAGACGTGGTTACTGATAGATAGATAGATAGATAGATAGACAGACAGATAGACAGATAGATATGACGTAAAACAAGAACGTGCACAGTCCATCATTAATGTTATTTCTAGCGTGCAACGCCCCTACCAAAGCAGGGACTAAAATAAGGCCCGCCCCCTGTCTGCAGGGTAGGATTACCATGCCCACATGGCAGCAGGCCTCAGAGAATCATGTTACATCACACACATGAAAGGCAACATGTCAGTGTACCGTTTATTCCTTCACATATATATATATATATATATATATATATATATATATATATATGTATTCAAGACACGTATTGCTTACAGGTTAAGCTTTTGAATAGGATGAGAAAGCTTTCATTGTTTCATATGCGCGCACACACACACACACACACACCCACACACATGTGTGTGTGTGTGTGTGTGCACATCTCCACTTAACATAACCTAACCAAACCTTAACTAACTTAACCTAGCTTAACCTAATTTAATCAGGACTAACATATCTTTTTTCTGACAATATCAATGTCGGAGTATATAAATGTATATACATTTTTTTTATTGTTCTGATGTACCAAAAATGTTACCTCACAAAAAATTACCCTACTACATCTGTGAATTATCACACATTCGACCCCGCTTATGTTCAGTCGCCTACCACACACACACACACCCACAATAATCATCTTTATAAAGTTAAGGAACAAAATTGTACTCTGAACTGTGAGTTCTATTGGCTGCGTCCACTTTAGAAATGAAAGTAAAATTGAACCTAAATGAGTAGATTTATTCCATTGAAGGTTTAACGATAGTAAATTGAAAGGTTTTGTTAATCCCTACATATGTATTTTTTTTTTATATTTTTTTTTTTTGTTTTTCCTAGATTTTAGGAAACCCTGTTTGTCAAGCATCGAAAAGTTTGATGCACTTTTATTTTACTTTCAAACAACTGTAGTTACTGTATAATATTCTTTTTTGATACTTTAGTTTTGGTAAAGTACATTTGGTCCTATTTCTATACATTTCCATTTCAAAAGTCGACAGGAAGGATTAGATTTTACGTGGATGTTATACGAATAAAAGGAAATTATAAAAGAAAAGCTACAAATTTTCTTCATTCGGCTGTACATTTGTAAAAAAAGAGTACAGTTTTCTTCAAAAGAAACTTAATTGTATGTAATTGAGTTTCCTCAATAACTAAAATAATAACTGTACAACCAATATACTATAACTATATCGGCCCACGCAGTAATTAAGAAATTACTAATTGACTTACTAATTACTAATTAACTCAGCCTCAGAAGATAATACAACATCTAATTATGTCTTCCATTGAAACACTTACCAAACTCAAAAATGCTGAATTTTACTGACTAAACGTGCCCACCATTTTGATCCTGGGTAGAAAAAAAAAGTCTCAAGTTTAATGACTTTCGATTATTATTCTTAGGGTGTGGGGCCTGTGGGCCATCGGCTGGTTCTTTAGAATGGGCAAAAATCAAAGTACTTTTAAAGTACAAATACGCCCCTATCCGAATTAATTCAAAATACAGTATGTATATATATGGAGAGAGAGAGAGAGAGAGAGAGAGAGAGAGAGAGAGAGAGAGAGAGAGAGAGAGAGAGAGTCTTCTTAACGTTAATAAATCAGGTGAAAACCCAATGATACCAAATACTGTAAAGTACATTCATCATTGTAATTAATATAAGATTAATTGCCATTTCGGTTATCAGGGATAGATAGATACATAGATAGATATATAGATAGATAGACAGATAGACAGACAGATAGAAAGACACCTTCATTACAACTAAAAATCCTCAATAAAGATTATATATAATATAGATAAGAATTAACGCATAAAAAGTTTATATTTTCTCCGACAAGATTAACTTAAGATGAATATAGAGTGTGTATGTGTGTGTGTGTGTGTGTGTGTTATATATATATATATATATATATATATATATATATACACACAGATGTTTCTTTAACATCTAAAAAAAATGATGATACTCTAAATATAACTGTTGAAAACAGCACTGCGGTCGGAAATGTTTCAGAAAATTCTAGTCGACATCCGAAACTATATATATATATATATATATATATATATATATATATATATATATATTCTGAGTTCATTCCCATATATATGTGTGTGTATATATATATATATATAATATATATATATATATATATATATAAGGAATTTTTATACTTTTATACGGTATCCAGCGATAGAGGATTATTTCTACTGTTATATTATATATATATGTGTGTGTGTGTAAAATCCTCTATAGCCGGATATCGTATCAAAATTCCTTATCATGATTTTCGTGGAGGATTAACAAGAAGACACAATTTACTTTTGCTTAGAAGACAATTTCCATTCGGGTTTTGTTGAGCAGTTAAAAACGAAACCCAAAGATACAATTTATTCCGACGAGCTGAGAATTCTAAAGCGGGATTTTTTTTTTTTTTTTTTTTTTTTTTTGCAGAGGTGGGGGACCAGGGCCATGGAAAGACAGTGACGGGGGTCGACGAAAAGTTAGGTTCTGTTTCAAATTCTATACTGCAGCGCATTTTTTTTTTTGTATAGAAAAGAAATATATATATATATATATATATAGTGGTGCACATATTAATCGGTATCGGCACCTGGCATGCCGATTAATCGGCCATGCCGATATTACGAAAATACCTTGCATGCCGATTAATCGGTAAAATGCCGATTAACCGGCATGGCCGATTGATCGGCATTTTGCCGATTACTCGGCATGAAAGGTGCCGATACCGATTAATCGGTGCACCACTAATATATATATATATATATATATATATATACCGGTTCAAAAACTATTCGACCGAATACTGAATACTGAATATTATTTATTTATTTATTTATCGTTAAAATTAACCTTGGCGTCGCGACAACTGGGTCATTTGACGCCGAACGTCATAGTCAAAAGTAAATAGAACAATAAAAATATAAAAACACTAAAAACTAAAAACAAAAACAAAAACGGAGAAAAATATCAGCTAAAATGAATCATAAAAATTTGAGGATGCCAGCTTCATCAATAATACTGAAGTTTTATTTGGGTTATTAGGCGTCAGTGCAAAAAATTAAAGGCTTCATCAGTTTACAGCCTAAAGAATTAATTGTAAATGTGAGCAAAATCAGTATGTTTTTGCCACCAAAAATCTATCAGGTTCCCATACTCATGAAAACATTGCAACTGCATTGACTTCTGTATCGCAAGAATGGTCAACAGAGAGCGATCGTGTGCATGCAATTGTGCGCGACAATGGCCGTAATATTACTAAAGCTGTTCGCGTTCTCAAAATTAATTTTGTCACTTGTGCGAATCATACATTAGCACTTGCAGTTAATGAAGCCCTTCTTAGTCAGAAGTCTGTTTCAGATATATGTGCAATTGCGCGCCGAATCTGTTCGTATTTTAATCACTCATCTCGAGCTTGTGACAGACTTAAGAAAATCCAGAAGCACCATCGTTATCACCCGATGGAATTCTGCATTCTACATGCTACAACGACTTCTTCAACGAAATACTACAGTTGTTGCATACGCCTCGTACTATGACATACCAATCCTCAATAACTATTAGTGGACTCTACTTCAGCGTGTTGTAAAGCTTCTTAACCCATATGTAAAATTAACGAATGACTTTTCCTCTGATTCTTCTTGTCTATCCATGGTGTCTCCCACTGTAACAGGTCTTGTGGGACTTTTGCGTAACATAACTGATGATGTAAGTATTCATACTATGAAAAACGATTTAATAAAAAACTTACAGAATCGCTTCAAGCAGTGGAAGACAGACGTTACTTGTATGACTGCTCAGTTTTTAGATCCTCGTTTCAAATTTGCTTGCATTACAGTGCCTGAGTTTGTAAAAAATTAAATAATCACATGTCTGCATCAACTAATGCTAGTCCTACACGTAATACTAGGAGCACTCACTATATTTTGCCCCACCCTTTTTTCTTAGCTAAATAATGGACCATGGGGCTGAAATGTCTTTTGGGCCGTAAGTTTGAACTTTCTGCGCTCCACATAACAGATTTTTCCAGTTTGAACCTCTCCTCCTTGTATAAAACTGCTTTAAACGCCCTTGTATAAAATCGATGGTTAACGCAGTTTCCAAAATGGCATCTGACAGTGATGTGCGTCGTAAACAGAGAGCTGTTATCGATAACAGTTGGAAATATTCACAAACGTCTACAAAACGTTTACGGAGATGCTGTTGTTGATCGAAGCACAGTTGGACGCTGGTCGAAACGTGTGAGATTATCGGAGAAAGGGAGAGCCAGCCTCGATGATGAGCCACGCAGCGGTCACCCGACATCGGCTGTCACATCTCACACTGTGCAACGTGCTAACAGCATCATTCGATCAAATCGGCGCGTCACATACAAGGAGCTATCACTAGAACTAGGAATTAGTGAAGGAAGTGTGAATACGATAATTCAGCAACTGGGATACTCAAAAGTGTGTTCAAGGTTTGTTCCTCGTCAACTGACTGAAGACCACAAAACCCAAAGAAAAGAAATTGCTTCTGAGTCGTTGGTTCGATACGAGACAGAAGAGGTGACTTCCTTTTATGAATTGTGACTAGGAATGAGACTTGGGTACACCACTTTGAACCTGAAACAAAACGCCAATCCATGGAGTGGCATCACGCAGACTCCCCACGCAAGAAAAAGTTCAAAATGGCTCCCTCTGCAGGAAAGGTTATGGCCACCATCCCACCATCTTCTGGAACATGAAAGGGGTGAACGTATAAAGCGAGTTCGACCAGAGAGAAAACTGGAAGACGTCCTTCTTTTGCACAATAACGCAAGACCGCACAACAGTTTGCAAACAAGAGAGGCCATCACAAAAAATGCGCTTGACTGTGTTACCCCACCCCGAATGGGGTGCCCGGATCTGGCACCTTCAGACTTCCATTTATTTGGGCCACTGAAGGATGCTATTCGTGGAAGAAAGTTTCAGAGTGACGATGAGGTTGTTGAGAAGGTTAAGGGGTAGCTCCAGCAGAACCCAGCGGACTTTTACCAGCAAGGAATAAAGGCCCTTGTTTCGAGGTGGAGGAAAGTCGTAGAAAAGGATAGAGACTATGTGGAAAAATAAAAACTTGTAAAAAAGGTATGTAACTACTTGTGTACAAAATTTCTGGAACTTACAAGGAAACTTGGAAAGAAAAAAAAAGGTGGGGCAAAATATATTGAGTGGCCCTCGTATAACTCATGGCAATGAAGCAACTGCTTTTGTTTCATGAGAGGATGAAGAACCTTCGAAAAAGAAGCCGAAGGTTAACGACTTATGGAGCTATTTCGACGAGGTTGCTACGTCTTACCAATCAGATGTGCCTCCAAAGTTGTCAAAAAGAATTAGACATCTATTCAAAGGAGCCACGAATCAGTCTCGACACGAATCCTTTTGATCGGTGGCGCCATCGTGGCGAATGATTCCCGAAACTATTAGTACTTGCTCGCAAATATCTCACCACGCCACCTACAAGCGTACGAAGTGAACGGCTGTTCAGTTGTGCGAAAAATATAATTGCCGACGCATGTAATAGTTTACCTTTTGACGCTGCTGAACGACTAATTTTTCTGTACGATAATTAATCTATTTGCTTTAAATTTCAATTATTAGGTTTTGTTTTTGTGGTAATTATTATTACTGCCTCTTCATTTTTTGTAAGGTTATTACTTATTAGTATCACTGTACCAAGTTGGATTTGTTTGTAATTATTCTTTGAAATAAAAATACATTTTAAGACTTTTAAGTTCCATTTGCTAAATCACGTTATTTACCCTAATTATCAAATATTTGGTATTCGGTTAAAAACATATAAAAACGATTAGGCCGAATACCGAATATTTGGTACCTCCTTAATATATACAGGGTGGGCGGAAAGTAGCTCCCTATTTTGGATTGGTGAAAAAATACGTATATTATCCATTTATTTCAGAAGAAATAATATGAAAAGGTAGGCATACATAGTAGGTTTTCTCTAAAATTCAATGTGGGCTCCAACTCTTTCCACCAGCTTCTGGAGCCGCCCAGGAATGGCGTCCACTGACTTTAGCAGGAACTCCGGCGGGATGGAGGACATGACTTCCCGAGTTCGGTCCTCCAGTTCTTCCAATGTCCTCGGTTTGGTGCGGTAGACTTCTTCCTTTACCCACCCCCAAAGAAAGAAGTCGCACGGTTACCGCTGAAAAACGGCAGAATCGGTTCAGTGTAACGGTGTGGTGTGGTATGACCTCAGATCAGGTTGTGGGCCCGTTCCTTCTGCTCAACACCATGAATGCTGAGCGGTACCTTGCTATGTTGCGAAACGAGGTCTGGCCGGTTGTCAGCACATGGGAGAACATCGACGATCTGATATTTATGCAAGATGGCGCCCCTCCGCACTTCGCTCTTGTTGTCCGTGAGTGGCTGGATGCCCACTTCCTGGGCGTTGGATGGGTCGTCGTGGTCCACATCAATGGCCAGCCAGGAGCCCCGACTTGACACCGTGCGACTTCTTTCTTTGGGGGTGGGTAAAGGAGAAGTCTACCGCACCAAACCGAGGACATTGAAGAACTGGAGGACCGAATTCGGGAAGTCATGTCCTCCATCCCGCCGGAGTTCCTGCTAAAGTCAGTGGACGCCATTCCTGGGCGGCTCCAGAAGCTGGTGGAAAGAGTTGGAGCCACATTGAATTTTAGAGAAAACCTACCATGTATGCCTACCTTTTCATATTATTTCTTCTGAAATAAATGGATAATATACGTATTTTTTTACCAATCCAAAATAGGGAGCTACTTTCCGCCCACCCTGTACAGTATATATATATATTATATATATATATATATATATATATATATATATATATATATATATATATATATATATATATATATATATATATTATGCATCTCGGTGGTGTGTGGTTAACATCGCTGACTACAACTCCATCGGCCCGGGATCAAGACCCGGTGACGGCAGGCGGCACGCAGCAAAACCCAACTGTTCATCCTACCACACATAAAAATTAGGGATCAAGTAAAGATAATCCCTCCCAGGTCACACTAGTAAAGCAAATCCCTCCCAAAAATGACCAAGTAAAGATAATCCCTCCCAGAAAGTAAAGTAAAGTGAAGCAGTCTGACATAAGGATAAAAATTAAGAGAATCTTTTTTTTAAAAAATGATTTATTTGAAAACAAAATTTATTAAAATTCATTTATTACAATGGATCAAGTAAAGATAAGCACCCCCCAACCTTTTTTAGTTAGCTTTATAAGGCTAACTAACGAAAATATCACGACTTAACCTAACCAATCGTTAGGTCAACTGTACGCCCTTGACGAATGGTTAGGTTAGGTCGTGATATTTTCGTTAGTTAGCCTTATAAAGCTAACTAAAAAAGGTTGGAGGTGCTTAACTTTACTTGATCCAAAGACTTTAATTAAAGCGGTATTGCGGTATTGCGGTAAAGCGGTATTACCAACTTTACCAAGTAAAGATGATCCCTCCCAAAAAATGATCAAGTAAAGATAGTCCCTCCTTTTTCTGTTGGGAGGGATTATCTTTACTTGATCCAAAATTAGTTGGTAGATAAATGGAGGGAGCTATTGAAGAATAGGGACCCCAGCCTTCTTTAGTTAGGCTTATAAGGCTAACTAACGAAAATATCACGACCTAACCTAACCAATCGTTAGGTTAACTGTACGCCCTTGACGATTGGTTAGGTTAGGTCATGATATTTTCGTTAGTTAGCCTTACAAAGCTAACTAAAGAAAGCTGGGGTCCCTATTCTTCAATAGCTCCAAATGAAGTACCCTGCGTAGCCTAGTGGTTCGGATTCCACTTTAAACTGTAGGGCTAAGGTGGAGTGACAAGCTTGACCTTCGTCAGAATGAACAATTCGGGCAGAAGCAAAACCAAGGTTAACCAAGGTTTTATATATATATATATATATATACACACACACACATATATATATATATATATATACTGTATATATGCCCAGCTGCGTGTTATTAACGCCTCGTTAATCAAGGGCGCATATCATTATTCATACATAATGCCCCGATCCCCGACCCCCACATTGTCTGAAAGTTATTTGCACAAATGAAGTTATACATTCAAAATTAGACTAAGTTAACTGTATATTTATTATTAATAATAACTGTATATATTAATTTAAGTTTACTTTTTACAAATAATATGAATGTTTTGAGTTCTTAAAAGCTGACAGAAGGTAGAGAAATTGTAGCCACAATACACTGCAAATAGTTATAGTGTAAGTTTCGTTTGAGATGAATATATTAAACCGTTTGGTTCCCTTTTATATGTCAACATAGGTCAAGGAAAGATTCCTTTCAGTATTTGGTTCCAAATTGAGGACCGCATAAACATTAACCTGGAATTTACGAGCCTTCTTTTCTACTTTATATACCCAAACTGTGAGGAACTGTTTATTACTTGGGACGTTAGTTACAAAATCCCCTTGGAGTTACTTCGACCTGAAAGCTTCAGTAACTTCTTGGATTTTTTTTTTATATACAAGAAGGAACGGCCAAGGGCAAATGCCTACAAAACCGCTCATCCCATAGAGGAAGAAGAGAGACAAAATCAAGGTCCAAGGTTTTCGAGATGCCTGGACATTCTGCGCTTGAAAGATTGAAGGTCATAGAAAGGGGGAAGATGGATTGAGGAAGATTGTTCCATAGTTCACCGGTTGAGCAGATGAACGATTGAAAATACCGATTAACCTTTGCGTTAGCGAGTTGGACAGAAAAGGGATGAGAATGTGTCGAATGTCTGGTACTACATGCTCTCCTTAATGGAGGAGGCATGCATTTAAAGCGTTCAGAAGAGCAATGTTCGTTATAATAGCGGTAGTAAAGAGAGAGTGAGGCAACATTGCGGCGAAGAGAGAGAGAGAGAGAGAGAGAGAGAGAGAGAGAGAGAGAGAGGAGAGAGAGAGATTGAAGACAATTAGTAAGAGGCGGAGAATTGATGAAACGAGTATTTGATTCCACCTGGTCAAATAGAGATGTGTGGGTTGAGCCACCCCACACATGAGAAGAGTACTCCATAAAGGGGCGAACCACACCCTTGTACAGAGACAGCAACTGAGTCGGGGTGAAGAAACCGCGAAGGCAGTACAGCACACCTAACCTCTTAGAAGCTGTTTTGGAAAGAGAGAATATGTGATCTTTCCAGAAAAGATCACGAGAAAAGGAAACACTTAGAATGTTAAGAGAAGAGGAAGGATTGAGTTGTGTAGAAGATTGTGACGAGTAGACAGATAGAGGAACTGATTTTCTGAGGCATTGAAAGCCACAAGGTTTTCTCTGCCCCAAACAGAGATAGTGGAAAAATCAGAGGCCAGGTGTACCATAGACGTCCCATGCGAAGCATTGAGCGTCTGTTGAGAGTAGGGTTACCAGACGTCCGGCAAAATGAGGACATGTCAGGTATTAATTGGGTCGTTTGAGCTTGTGGGAAGCTCATTTTTAAGTCTGGATCATATCTAAGTAAAAAGCCGGACAGTATCAACATATTTAAAATGCCTGCCAGACAGAGGACATGAGATTGAAAAGGGGGACATGTTCTCCTTTTGCCGGACGTCTAGTAACCCTAATTGAGAGGGACACTTTGTGAAGTGGGTGGAGAAGCGAAGATTGGAATCATCAGCGTAGGAGTGGATAGGACAGGAAGTGCAACTTAATAGATCATTGATAAATAAAAGGAAAAGAGTGGGTGACAGGACAGAGTTCTCAGAAACATCACTATTAATAGCTTTAGTTGAAGAACAGTGGCCATCTATAACCGCAGCTATAGATCGGCCAGAAAGGAAATCAGAGATGAAGGTACAGGTAGAAGGATAGAAACCGGAGGGTAGTTTCGAAATTAAGGATTTGTGCCAGACTCTATCAAAAGCTTTTGAGATATCGAGCTCAGTACCAAAGGTTTCACCAAAATTCCGAAAGGAGGAAAACCAAGAGTCAGAGAAAAATGCAAAAAAATCGCCAGTGGAGCGTCCCTTGCGGAATCCATACTGATGAACTGAAAGAAGATGGTAAGAAGAGAGGTGTTTAAGAATCTTCCTATTAAGGATAGCGTCAAAAACTTTAAAAAGACAAAAAATCAAAGCAGTTGGACGATAGTTGGAGGGTTGAGAGCGTCCACCCTTCTTTGGGACAGGCTGAATGAAAGCAAACTCACAACTCGAAGGAAGAGCAGCAGATGAAAGACAAAGATAAAAGAATTTGCCAAGGTAGGGAGAAAACATATCTGGAAGAGATTCTAATTTCAGACATAATTAAGTCAGAGGGAGGAAGAGATGGAGGAACAGCACCGGAATTGTCCATAGTTGAGTTGGAGGCGAAGGTTTGAGCAAAGTGTTGAGCTTTATCAGGAGAAGAGACGGCAACTGAATCGTCAGAATGGAAAAGAGGAGGGAAAGAAAAAAAAGCAAAGTTCTTGGAGAGGTTCTTGGCTAGGTGCCAGAAAGAGGAAGAAGAATTAGAATTGGATAGGTTTTCACCTTTTTGTCTGATGAAGGAATTTTTGATGGGTCGAAGAACAGACTTTACACGATTCCGTGAAGAAATATAAGCTAACTGAGAGTCAGGAGTTGGATGGCGACGGTACCTTCTGAAAGCCTCCTCTCTGTTGCGGATAACGTTAGAACAAGTAAAGTTAAAGCAAGGTTTTCTTTGCATTAGTAATATAAATAGAATGCCCGTGATGTTCTCAGCGCAGTCGGAGGGGCCCTGGCCACGGAAGCAGTAGTCATTCCATGGGAAATCAGAGAAGTACTATCTAAGCCCTAAGGGCTTCCCAATCAGAGGCGGCAAAGTGCCAAAGGCGTCTCCTCTTTGGAGGATCCAAAGGCCGAATTGGAGCGATTGTGTTAAATGTATAGCTTAGGGTACGTGAAAGTATATAGGTTGGTTAATTTAGTTTATGTTAAATTGAATGATAAATGTTAGGTTTTACAGGTAAATACGAGTATATGTATATATATCAACAGCTGAAATGCTAACGTTTTAGTATTCATACAAGCAGGGTTGTCTGTATATATATATATATATATATATAATATATATATATATATATATATAAACAAAATGTTTTGGAAGAAAATTTTTTAAAAATTATTTAGTTATTTTTTCATTTATATATATATATATATATATGCCTTTGGTTACCTTCCGCCCGAATTCTTCATTCTGACGAAGGTCAAGCTTTTCACTCCATCTTAGACCTACAGTTTAACGTGCAATCCGAACCACGCCCCATCAGCAGCCCAGCGTCTTAACCACTAGGCCACCTAGGGTACCCATTTATCTACCAACCACTTTCTTTATTGTGTGGAAGGATGAGCAGCTGGGTTTTGCTGCGCGCCGGCTGCCGTCGGGTCTCGAACCCCGGGCCGATGGATTCGTAATCAGCGACGCTAACCACTACACCACCGAGGTGTGTGTATATATATATGGTTTGAATGACCATCCAAGTAAAGCATAATAACATGGTCATTTCAGAGTACACAAGTACAATGAAGTCGTTTATGATGATGTATCAACGTTACAGAGAATGACATAATAATTATCAATGTCGATCCACTTTGACGAAGATTGAAGTTCATCACCTTACTGAAACCAGTGTCGCAGCGAGCATGTGCTTAAAGGTTGGCAAACAAACAAAGAAACAGACAGACTAACACGTAGATAAATAGACTTGTAGACAGAGAGATAGAGCGTGGTATGAATTGGCGTTTATATAGGTAATATAATATCTCGATATTTTGGTCTATCGTATATATTTTTTCATCAATAAAGATCATTCAAGAAATTCCTCAAATATTACCTTAGATCCCATTCACCGCATCAAAATCAAAATAGAAAGAAGAAGCTTATTATCGTGTGTATATATATATATATATATATATATATATATATGGGAATGAACTCAGAATGGTACCCTGAGTTTTTTTATGATACACACAGACCGTGCTATATTTATGGGACCTCTTTGCGAGTGACCCGTTGCCCACGTCGGGCTAGCATCATGAAAAAGAAAAACTATGGTATTTGTCATTTACCATTACTTATTCGGACTATAGTGGATTTAATTATCCCAGAAGAGTTCCTTATTCCATGCACGGTCTGTGTGTATCATATATATATATATATATATATATATAATTTTTTTTTCCTTTCAACCTTTCAAATGTTCCGAGCGATGATCTATCATTTCACGAAGGTCAAACTTGTCGCCCTCCTCTCGAGCTGGCCTGGTGAAGTAGTGAGTTGGTTTCTTGTACTCTCCACCTCACATAGCCAGGTACGTCCGGCTCATCGGTGGTTGTTCTGAGCCAGGCGTCTAATCTTCTTTTGAAGATGTCCACTGCAACACCACTCGTGTTCCTTTGGTCTTTGGGTAGTTGATTAAATAGTTTTGGTTCTCTCACAGCAAAACTACTTTCTTTCAGGGTTAAGGATGTTCCTTGTCTAGCCTTTAATTTGGGAACACGACACAGTCTTCCTTTTCTACTTTCCACTGTTGTTTGGGTAGTTACAGGGTTCAGAGTAAGATTAGGGGCTAGTTTCTCCATTATTTTTCAAGTGTAAATAATGGTGTGTGTCTCTCTTCTCCTTTCTAGTGAAAATAGGTTTAATTTAATTTAGTTCTTTGCACCCATTGATCTTGGCTGTGAAGCTTCTTTGGATCCCTTCCAGCTGTCTAATGTCTTCTTTTTTATATGGGGATGTTAGGACCGAGCAGTATTCCAATTTGGGTATGATCAGTGTTTTCAGTAGAGGAATCATTACATTCCTATCCCTTCGTTTAAAGGTTCTCAGTATCTGCCCAGTCATTCTCTTTGCTCTGTTTACTATCTTATTTTGTATTTCAAATTTCGCATCATCTGTCATTACAACCCCTAAATCTTTTGCTTTAGAATTTCTCTGAATTTCCTGTCCATTTTAGCTTATAATATTCCATGGATTTTAGGTCCTCCTTTTTTCCGTACCGTTGTCTTCCGTCCACTTGTAGATTCTGTTCATGTCTGTTTGTAGAGATCCTATATCTTTTGGATTTCTTATTTTTCTACTGAGCTTTGTGTCATCGACAAAGGATGTTACTGTGATGTCTCTGGTAACGTTCTTATCTATGTCAATTAGCATGATTATGAAGAGTAGTGGAGCTAATACTGTTCCTTGTGGTGCCGAGCTGAGGATCTCTGATTCTGATGAAATATTCCTTGTACTGTAACGACTTGCCGCCGCTCATTAAGGAAATTATATATCCATTTCCCTACTTTTCCTGTTATTCCCATATATTTCAGTTTATGTATTATGATTCCATGGTCACACTTGTCGAACGCTTTAGGTCTTTGGGTAGTTGATTAAATAGTTTTGGTTCTCTCACAGCAAAACTACTTTCTTTCAGGGTTAAGGATGTTCCTTGTCTAGCCTTTAATTTGGGAACACGACACAGTCTTCCTTTTCTACTTTCCACTGTTGTTTGGGTAGTTACAGGGTTCAGAGTAAGATTAGGGGCTAGTTTCTCCATTATTTTTCAAGTGTAAATAATGGTGTGTGTCTCTCTTCTCCTTTCTAGTGAAAATAGGTTTAATTTAATTTAGTTCTTTGCACCCATTGATCTTGGCTGTGAAGCTTCTTTGGATCCCTTCCAGCTGTCTAATGTCTTCTTTTTTATATGGGGATGTTAGGACCGAGCAGTATTCCAATTTGGGTATGATCAGTGTTTTCAGTAGAGGAATCATTACATTCCTATCCCTTCGTTTAAAGGTTCTCAGTATCTGCCCAGTCATTCTCTTTGCTCTGTTTACTATCTTATTTGTATTTCAAATTTCGCATCATCTGTCATTACAACCCCTAAATCTTTTGCTTTAGAATTTCTCTGAATTTCCTGTCCATTTTAGCTTATAATATTCCATGGATTTTAGGTCCTCCTTTTTTCCGTACCGTTGTCTTCCGTCCACTTGTAGATTCTGTTCATGTCTGTTTGTAGAGATCCTATATCTTTTGGATTTCTTATTTTTCTACTGAGCTTTGTGTCATCGACAAAGGATGTTACTGTGATGTCTCTGGTAACGTTCTTATCTATGTCAATTAGCATGATTATGAAGAGTAGTGGAGCTAATACTGTTCCTTGTGGTGCCGAGCTGAGGATCTCTGATTCTGATGAAGATATTCCTTGTACTGTAACGACTTGCCGCCGCTCATTAAGGAAATTATATATCCATTTCCCTACTTTTCCTGTTATTCCCATATATTTCAGTTTATGTATTATGATTCCATGGTCACACTTGTCGAACGCTTTAGGTCTTTGGGTAGTTGATTAAATAGTTTTGGTTCTCTCACAGCAAAACTACTTTCTTTCAGGGTTAAGGATGTTCCTTGTCTAGCCTTTAATTTGGGAACACGACACAGTCTTCCTTTTCTACTTTCCACTGTTGTTTGGGTAGTTACAGGGTTCAGAGTAAGATTAGGGGCTAGTTTCTCCATTATTTTTAAGTGTAAATAATGGTGTGTGTCTCTCTTCTCCTTTCTAGTGAAAATAGGTTTAATTTAATTTAGTTCTTTGCACCCATTGATCTTGGCTGTGAAGCTTCTTTGGATCCCTTCCAGCTGTCTAATGTCTTCTTTTTTATATGGGGATGTTAGGACCGAGCAGTATTCCAATTTGGGTATGATCAGTGTTTTCAGTAGAGGAATCATTACATTCCTATCCCTTCGTTTAAAGGTTCTCAGTATCTGCCCAGTCATTCTCTTTGCTCTGTTTACTATCTTATTTTGTATTTCAAATTTCGCATCATCTGTCATTACAACCCCTAAATCTTTTGCTTTAGAATTTCTCTGAATTTCCTGTCCATTTTAGCTTATAATATTCCATGGATTTTAGGTCCTCCTTTTTTCCGTACCGTTGTCTTCCGTCCACTTGTAGATTCTGTTCATGTCTGTTTGTAGAGATCCTATATCTTTTGGATTTCTTATTTTTCTACTGAGCTTTGTGTCATCGACAAAGGATGTTACTGTGATGTCTCTGGTAACGTTCTTATCTATGTCAATTAGCATGATTATGAAGAGTAGTGGAGCTAATACTGTTCCTTGTGGTGCCGAGCTGAGGATCTCTGATTCTGATGAAGATATTCCTTGTACTGTAACGACTTGCCGCCGCTCATTAAGGAAATTATATATCCATTTCCCTACTTTTCCTGTTATTCCCATATATTTCAGTTTATGTATTATGATTCCATGGTCACACTTGTCGAACGCTTTGGCAAAGTCTGTGTATATTAAATCATAGTTTTCATTACTTTCAAGTGCATCAGTAATGTTGTTGTAGTGTTCCATTAGTTGTGACAAGCATGATCTGCCTGACCGAAATCCATGTTGGTTATCATTGAATTTTTTCTGAGTTTCCAAAAAGTCATAGATTTTCTGTCTAACTATTCTTTCAAATATTTTTGTGAAATGAGATGTAAGCGACACTGGCCTATAGTTTTTGGCCTCGGATCGACCTCTCCTTTTATATATTGGGACTATTCTCGCTCTCTTCAGGACGCCAGGTATTTCTCCCGTGTCTAGTGATCGTCTCCATATCCAGTACAGGGGTTCGGCAATTGCATTCTTGCAGTTTTGATCAGTGTGGCATTCCATTTGTTCGGTCCTGCCGCTGAGTGTGCTTTTAGTTTCCCTATAGCTTGTGTAATATCATCTGTCGTAAAGTCGAAGTTCGTCATACTTTTCCCTTGAAGTTCTTCTTCAAAGAACGCGTTTCTATCGCATATCAGTTTGTCAGTTTTTGAAATACTGAAAGATGATTCGTACTGAGCTCTTAATATTTCAGATACTTCTGTTAGATCATCGGATTAAGCACTATCTTCGTTTTTCAAAGGTCCGATAGGCGTGTGGTTTTTCGACTTTCTTTTTGCAAAATTATAGTAATACTTTGAGTTAACTTTTATCGCCTCTATAGCGTCGCCTTCTTCTTTTTCTGTATGTTTCTCAATTAGTTCCTGCATGACGCAATCGATACTCTGCAGTTTATCATTTAATATTTTTCTGATGTTGTTATCTTTACAGGTACTTAATTTTGCAGTCACTCTTTTTCTCTTTCAGAACAATGACCTCTTTTGTCTCTCAAACCTGCTTCTCTTTCCTCTTTGTTGTATTTTTGGGACATGTCTTTCCACATTTTCCAGCGTCTTCTCCTCTAAGGTCATTAGCATCTCTTCCGTTGTCTTGGCCTTGAAGATGGTTTTCCAATCTGTTACTTCCATGCTGAATGACACCTTTCCAGTTTATAGCTTTGGAGTGAAAATTAAGAATTTCGAATTTGCTTCTTTCTGTTGTTTGTGTTCTTTCCTTTCCTGTTGCTTTTATAATGGTTATTTCAATGATGTTTTGATCCGATATTATAGTTGGGGATATTTCTACGTTATCAATTAGGTTGCTGTTGTTTGTGAATACCAAATCTAGGCAGTTGTTTTTCTTGTGTGTTCTGTTATTTCTTGTGTTAACATAAATTCATCAGCTAGAGCTAGTAGCATTTTTACCTGCTCCTGGTCTTCCCGTGTGCCCCCCCCTTGCCCTGGTGTATACATATTTTTTTTCCTATTCTTTTATATTTCATGAATGGAAAATTAAAATCACAGAGAAAAATATTTGGGGTTGGAGAATGTAGATCCTTTACCCAGTTTCTTATCTCTGCAATGGAATCTGAGAATTTTGAGGTTAGCGTGTTCGGGGGTCAGTACATTACAATTAGTACCATATTTAATTTTGCAACTTTTGCTGCTACACATTCTACGTAGCTGTTTGAGGTACTTATGGTCATTTTTGCCATATGCCTTTCGTGTAAATAGCACATCCTCCTTTACGTCTCACTGTTCTGTCGGCTCGGAGGATGTTATAGTTGTCAATTTGTATTTCTTTTTTTGTCAATACAGAACTCTCAGTTTTCACAGTTCGCCTGGCAGTCCTTTAGAGGAGTTTCCTTGAGGCATGCAAAGTCTGCTCCTGTTTCTTTCACGAGTACTTTCAGGTATAAAACTTTGTCGGGGAATGGTTTGATTTAAAGCCCTGAATGTTGGTTAGGATTATTTTTATTTTTTCCCTATCGTTTTTACATACTTGTGTTTCCGATTCGTTTTCCAATGGTGGTGCCGGTTTCGTTGCCTCGTGATCCTCTGAGAATTTTCCTCTCTTTATCTGGTTCGATACCCGTTGTCCCGATATCGCATGTAATGTCTTTCTGTATTACTTCTGTACGACTCTCGGATCCCTGTATTTGTCAGTTGTGTCTTTGTATTTATTGGATGGTATTCAATAGTTGAATTGTGTGGGGGTACATATAAAAAATTGGTAGCCCTCTTTGTTGTTGGTTTCGTCTGCTCACCGGTCGGGTTCCTTTGAGGGTGGTGGTGGTAACGGCATTTTTCCATATTTGCACCTCCCATATCTTGCATAGGTGCTGCAGACAATAATATGGTGGAACTTGCACTTTTTTCAAATTTGCAATATCCTCTTCTGTAATGTGTGTTACATAACGTGCGATGTGCATAGATGCGTTGCCTAACCTGATATCTGTAGTACCATTTTGCGTAGTATTTATATACGATATTTTCTACGCTTCTATTTCTTGTTATCTGATTATTTTCTATGTTCTTACTTTTGATATTATCATTATTTTTCTTCGGCTGTTTATTTCCTACATTTTTAGTTTTTATCTTTTTATCATTTTGATCGTGAGGCAGTTTTACTACATCGAAACTTTTCCATATCTCTTTTCTTATCTTTCTTATTTCATATATATATATATATATATATATATATATATATATATATATGTTAAACACAGACCGTGCATGGAACAAGGAACTCTTCTGGGAAAATTAAATCCACTATAGTCCGAATAAGTAATGGTAAATGACAAATACCATAGTTTTTCTTTTTCATGATGCTAGCCCGACGTGGGCAACGGGTCTCTCGCAAAGAGATCCCATAAATATAGCTTCCCTCACCAGCTATCTGCAAAGCAGACAGGATCCAGCTTTGGGACATGGACCTAGGGTTTAAAGCAAGCCTAGTCCCTACATTCAGAACCTCTATATAAGTAAAAGACTCATTGCATTCACGTCGGATTGAATAAATCAAAGAAAAAGGGTAACTATTGTATTTTTAGCCAAAAAAAAAAAAAAACTTAAACCTCAACCGGGACATTGAGCTTGGGACTAGGTTTGCTTTAAACCCTACATCCATGTCCCAAAGCTGGATCCTGTCTGCTTTGCAGATAGCTGGTCAGGGAAGCTATATTTATGGGACCTCCTTGCGAGAGACCCGTTGCCCACGTCGGGCTAGCATCATGAAAAAGAAAAACTATGGTATTTGTCATTTACCATTACTTATTCGGACTATAGTGGATTTAATTTTCCCAGAAGAGTTCCTGGTTCCATGCACGGTCTGTGTTTAACATATAAATTTCTCAGGGGACCATTCTGAGTTTGTGTGTATATATATATATATATATATATATATATATATATATATATATATATATATATATAAAACATTAAATATGGTACTAATTGTAATGTACAGACCCCCAAACACGCCAACCTCAAAATTTTCAGATTCCATTACAGAGGTAAGAAACTTAGTAAAAGATCTACACTCTCCAACCCCAATATTTTTCTCTGTGGTGATTTTAATTTCCCATTCATGAAATATAAAAGGATAGGAAAAGATATATGTATACACCAGGACAAGTGAGGCACACGAGAAGACCAGGAGCAGGTAAAAATGCTACTAGCTTTAGCTGATTGAATTTCTGTTAACGCAAGAAATAACAGAAAACACAGAAGAAAACAACTGCCTAGATTTGGTATTCACAAACAACAGTAATCTAATTGATAATGTAGAAATATCCCCAACTATGATATCGGATCACAACATCATTGAAATAACAACTAATATAAAGGCAACAGGAAAGGAAAGAACACGCACACCAGAAAGAAGCAAATTCGAAATTTTTAATTTTCACTCCAAAGCTATAAACTGGGAAGATGTGACATCCAGCATGGAAGTAATAGATTGGAAAACCATTTTCGAGGCCAAGACAACGGAGGAGATGCTAATGACGTTGGAGGAGAAGACGTTAGAAATTGTGGAAAAACATGTCCCAAAGATACAACAAAGAGGAAAGAGAAGCAGGTTCGAAAGACAAAAGAGAGCATTGTTCCGAAAGAGAAAAAGAGTGACTGCAAAATTAAGTAATTGTAAAGATAACAACATCAGAAAAATATTAAATGATAAACTACAAAGTATCGATGTCGTCATGCAGGAACTAATCGAGAAGCATACAGAAAAAGAAGATGACGCTATAGAAGCGATAAAGGATAGCTCAAAGTACTTCTATAATTTCGCAAAAAGAAAGTCGAAAAACCATGCGACTATCGGACCTTTAAAAAATGAGAACAGTGATTTATCTGATGATCTAACAGAAGTATCTGAAATATTAAGAGCTCAGTACGAATCATCTTTCAGTATCCCAAAAGCTGACAAATTAATATGCGATAGAAACGCGTTCTTTGAAGAAGAACCACAAGGGGAAAGTATAACGGATTTCGACTTTACGACAGATGATATTACACAAGCCATAGGGAAACTAAAAACACACTCAGCGGCAGGACCGGATAAATGGAATGCCACACTGATCAAAAACTGCAAGAATGCAATCGCTGAGCCCCTATACTGGATATGGAGACGATCACTAGACACGGGAGAAATACCGGGCATCCTGAAGAGCGCGAACATAGTCCCAATATATAAAGGAGGAGATCGATCTGAGGCAAAAACTATAGGCCAGTATCGCTTACATCCCATCTCACTAAAATATTTGGAAGAATAGTTAGACAGAAAATCTATGACGTTTTGGAAACTCAGAAAAAATTCAATGATAACCAACACGGGTTTCGGTCAGGTAGATCATGCCTATCACAACTAATGGAACACTACAACAACATTATTGATTCACTTGAAAGTAATGAAAACTATGATGTAATATACACAGACTTTGCTAAAGCGTTCGACAAGTGTGACCATGGAATCATAATACATAAGCTGAAATATATGGGAATAACAAGAAAAGTAGGGAAATGGATATATAATTTCCTTAGTGAGCGGCGGCAAGTCGTTACAGTACAAGGAGTATCTTCATCAGAATCAGAGGTCCTCAGCTCGGTACCACAAGGAACTGTATTAGCTCCACTACTCTTCATAATCATGCTAACTGACATAGATGAGGACGTTAACAGAGACAGCACAGTAACATCCTTTACCGATGACACAAAGATCAGTAGAAAAATAAGAAATCCAGAAGACATAGGATCTCTACAAACCGACATAAGCAGAATCTACAAGTGGACGGAAGACAACAATATGAAGTTTAACACCGAGAAATTTCAGCTGTTACAGTACGGAAAAAGAGAAGACCTAAAATCCATGGAATATTATACCCCAAATGGACAGGAAATTCAGAGGAATTCCAGAGCAAAAGATTTAGGGGTTGTAATGACAGATGATGCGAAATTTGAAACACAAAATAAGATAGCAGTAAACAGAGCAAAGAGAATAACGGGTCAGATATTGAGAACCTTTAAACGAAGGGATAGGAATGTAATGATTCCTCTACTGAAAACCCTGATAATACCCAAATTGGAATACTGCTCGGACCTAACATCCCCATATAAAAAAGAAGACATTAGACAGCTGGAAGGGATCCAAAGAAGCTTCACAGCCAAGATCAATGGGTGCAAAGAACTAAATTACTGGGAAAGGTTACGAGAACTAGACTTAGTTTCCCTATGGCTTGTGTAATATCATCTGTCGTAAAGTCGAAATCCGTTATACTTTCCCCTTGTGGTTCTTCTTCAAAGAACGCGTTTCTATCGCATATTAATTTGTCAGCTTTTGGGATACTGAAAGATGATTCGTACTGAGCTCTTAATATTTCAGATACTTCTGTTAGATCATCAGATAAATCACTGTTCTCATTTTTTAAAGGTCCGATAGTCGCATGGTTTTTCGACTTTCTTTTTGCGAAATTATAGAAGTACTTTGAGCTATCCTTTATCGCTTCTATAGCGTCATCTTCTTTTCTGTATGCTTCTCGATTAGTTCCTGCATGACGACATCGATACTTTGTAGTTTATCATTTAATATTTTTCTGATGTTGTTATCTTTACAATTACTTAATTTTGCAGTCACTCTTTTCTCTTTCGGAACAATGCTCTCTTTTGTCTTTCGAACCTGCTTCTCTTTCCTCTTTCCTCAGAGCAAAGAGAATAACGGGTCAGATATTGAGAACCTTTAAACGAAGGGATAGGAATGTAATGATTCCTCTACTGAAAACCCTGATAATACCCAAATTGGAATACTGCTCGGACCTAACATCCCCATTAAAAAAGAAGACATTAGACAGCTGGAAGGGATCCAAAGAAGCTTCACAGCCAAGATCAATGGGTGCAAAGAACTAAATTACTGGGAAAGGTTACGAGAACTAGACTTATATTCATTGGAAAGGAGAAGAGAGAGATAGGCCATTATTTACACTTGGAAAATAATGGAGAAACTAGTCCCTAATCTTACTCTGAATCCTATAACTCCCAAACAACGGTGGAAAGTAGAAGCGGTAGACTGTGTCGTATTCCGAAATTGAAGGCGAGACAGGGAACATCCTTAACCCTGAAAGAAAATAGTTTTGTAGTGAAAGGACCAAAACTGTTTAATCAGTTGCCCCAAGACCTAGAAACACGAAAGGAGTTGCAGTGGAAATCTTCAAAAGAAGCCTAGACGCCTGGCTCAGAACAATCCCGATTAGCCGGGCATACCTGTCTATGTGAGGTGGAGAGCGCAAGAATCCAACTCACTACTTCACCAGGCCAACTCGAGAGGAGGGGCGACAAGCTTGACCTTCGCGAAATTCGAAATCATCGCGCGAAACCTTTGTAAAGTTGTAAGGTAAGGTATATATATAATTTTCCTTGGTTTTCCCTTAAAAAATTTGTAGTTACGTAATTGCGTCCTAAAAAAAGAAAATATTCCTTTTAATTAAAAATTTTATTTGTTTTACGTTAAATTATCTTATATTGAATTAAAATGTAAATATGTAAAGTGTAAGTTATATATATATATATATATATATATATATATATATATATATATATATATATATCCTTAACGAAGGGAGAGCTCCTTATGCTTTATAATTAATTTATACTGTCATAAAGTTTAAGTTAAACAATAAAAGAAAAAAAACCCATTATTTTAAGATTCTTAAATTATTTAGTTATAGCTACGTTTACTTACTTTTATTGTATAAATTTTATTAGTGGAATTTTGAAGCAAAATACGCCTAACAAGAAAAGAATTTTAAAATAACGCTACGATAAAATTTATATATATATATATATATATATATATATATATATATGATGCACACCAACAAGGAAAAATGAAAAGCGATTTCCAGTTCTTTCGTATATTCAACAATATATCTCGTCAGGGAATGAAAGGAAAAGGCAAGGGGCCTAAAGTACAGCGTAAACAAAATACAGTCGGGTCGCGATATTTCGCGATTTGTTATGACGATTTTTTTAATTCGCTAACCTCTTTTTACTTCGCGAACCCGTTTTGCTTCACGAATTTTTGTGGCATCTTGTCACTAATCCTTGTTTAACAATGAAACCTACGTCACGATACTTCGCGAACATTCGTGGTCCCTATCTCGCGAAATATCGTGACCCTACTGTAGTTAGGAAGGATTAACAAATAATTAACAAGTACAGGAATACCTCAAAATTCGTCGTTTCGAATTTCGTCGTTTCGAAGATTCGTCGTCAATCTTTTACTACCTATAGTTTCGCAATCAGTCGTCCATATTCACAGATTCGTCGTTTTTTGAAAAAATGTGAAAAAATGTGAAAAAAAAAAGATCGAAATTGACGAAATTCAACTGTTTACCAACGCAATATATTACATAATTTGCCGAAAAACGAGTAGAATTTGATTAATTAATCTGTTTAATAACATAATACAGTAAAATGTTTTCTCATTGAAACATGTTATAATCTACCTCGAATTTCGTCGTTTCGTATTTCGTCGTCGTCTTATTCCGGAACGAATTAACGACGAATTTCGAGGTATTCCTGTACTAATTAAAGGAAAATAATATTTGGACAAAATGTGATCCAATTTTTACTGTAGTTTACATTCCCAAACTGTAATTTAAATTATTTATAAAGGTTATGAATGTATGAGAGCACATTCTGGAATGTTCCTTTCATTTGTGTCTTTATTTTTAACAAGAATTTTAGAACACTCCCAATATATATATATATATATATATATATATATATATATATATATATATATATATATATATACATACATACTGAGAACCTTTAAAAGAAGGGGACAAAGAAGTAATGATTTCCTTACCGGAAACACTGATCGTACCAAAACTAGAAGAAATGCAAAGAAATTTTCCAGCCAAGATTGATGATCTGCAAAGAACTCGACTACTGGGAATGACTACCGACGTACGTTAAAGCTATATTCGCTGGAAAGAAGAAAAATAAAAAGAAGAGAGAGAGGTACACCATAATATACATATGGAAAATAATAGACAAACTTGTACCTAACCTCAAATTCAATCCCACGACTACCCAGACGATACTGGAAAATAGGAGTGTTCCTGAACTAAAGGCCATATAAGGGACATCCTCAACTCTGAAGGAAAATAGCTTGGTTGTCAGAGGGTCAAGACTATTCAACAAGCTACCCAGAGACATCAGAAACATCTCAAAAGATGTCAAAATTGAAGTCTTTAAAAGAAGATTAGACGCCTGGCTCAGGACGGTTTCGGATCAGCCGGGTCCGGGTGTCCCTGGCTGTGTGAAGGAAGAGCATCAAGTCAGTTCTAGAGGAGGGGCCACCAACCTGACCTCCGTGTGAGTTGGAACTGAAGCACAAAAATCTACAGGGTGGCCCATAAGTCACCATCGGTTATAATTAACGCGAAAATCCATCTAGCGGAGCTTACACTGACGTAATTGATTACTGAGGAAAGAATATTTTCAAAATGGTTATATTTTCCACTTTGAATAGATAATCAATAAATATTTCTAAACTTATTATAAACATTTTATTTTGTTTGATTTTTGGTATTTTCACTTTAATTATAACCGATTGGGACTTATGGTCCACCCTGTACAAGGTTACAAGGTGTGTGTGTATATATATATATATATATATATATATATATATATACACACTAGTGGCACTCAATATATCTTGCTCTACCCTTTTTAATTAGCTAAATAATAGGCCATGGGGCTGAAATGTCTATTGGGCCGTACGTTTGAACTTTCTGCGCTTCACATAACCGGATTTTTCCAGTTTGAACCTCCCCTCGTTGTATAAAACCGCTTTTAAACGCCCCTGCATAAAACCGATGGTTCACGCAGTTTCGAAAATGGCATCTGACAGTGATGTGCGTCGTAAACAGAGAGCTGTTATCGAGTTTTAACCGCAGAGAAGGAAACAGTTAGAAATATTCACAAAACGTCTACAAAACGTTTACGGAGATGCTGTTGTCAGAGAGAGGGAGGCCAGCCTCGATGATGAGCCACGCAGCGGTCGCCCGGCATTGGCTGTCACATCTCACACTGTGCAACGTGCTAACAGCATCATTCGATCAAATCGGCGCGTCACATACAAGGAGCTATCACTGGAGCCAGGAATTAGTGAAGGAAGTGTGAATACGATAATTCAGCAACTGGGATACTCGAAAGTGTGTTCACGGTTTGTTCCTCGCCAACTGACTGAGGATCACAAAGCCCAAAGAAAAGAAATTGCTTCTGAGTCGTTAGTTCGATACGAGACAGAAGGGGATGACTTCCTTTCACGAATTTGAATAGGAATGAGACTTGGGTACACCACTTTGAACCTGAAACAAAACGCCAATCTATGGAGTGGCATTACGCAAGAAAAAGTTCAAAATGGCTCCCTCTGCAGGAAAGGTTATGGCCACCATCTTCTGGGACATGAAAGGGGTGATTCTGGTGGACATTATGAAGAAAGGACAAACAATCAACTCAGAAGCATATATTGTTACCCTACAGAGACTCCAGAGACGTATAAAGCGAGTTCGACCAGAGAGAAAACTGGAAGACGTCCTTCTTTTGTACGATAATGCAAGACCACACAACAGTTTGCAAATAAGAGAGGCCATCACAAAAATGCGCTTGACTGTGTTACCCCAACCTCCATACAGCTCGGATCTGGCACTCTCAGACTTCCATTTGTTTGGGCCAATGAAGGATGCTATTCGTGGAAGAAAGTTTCAGAGTGACGATGAGGTTGTTGAGGAGGTTAAGAGATGGCTCTAGCAGAACCCAGCGGACTTTTACCAGCAAGGAATATAGGCCCTTGTTTCGAGGTGGAGGAAAGCCGTAGAAAAGGATGGAGACTATGTGGAAAAATAAAAACTTGTGAAAAAGGTATGTAACTACTTGTGTACAAAATTTCTGGAACTTACAAGAAAACTTGGAAAAAAAAAAAGGTGGGACAAAATATATTGAGTGGCCTTCGTATATACATTATACAAGCATCATAACTTTATATTAGTTTTCGATTACTGTAGTAATATACTGACTTTTTGTAATTTGACTTTTAACTGGGTAGGTGGCGCATGCCCCGCATACCCTGACTGCACGCCACTGAATTATATATATATATATATAATATTATATATATATATATATATATATATATGTGTGTGTGTGTGTGTGTGTGTGTGTATAATTCAGTGGCGTGCAGTCAGGGTAAGCGGTTCGAAGTTGACGGGGTTCTGGTTAGGTGGCAGCAACGGATTTGTTACTCTGCAGTATCTGGTACCGTATAGGGAATTGCATAAGTTGCCCTTATATTACTCTCTGATTTCTTCTTGTGGTGGATCGGAGGATTCTGTGAGGCTTACTAAATTCTCTGAAGGTTCCCCGATTCTTCTTATAACGTATCGGGAAATTATTTTTCTCTATTTAAGACTAAGTTCTCTGAAGAGTGCAAGGCTCGAAGGAGAAGACAAAGATTTTCTCATACTGTTGTTTATTTAGGCTGACCATATTTCCTTGAGACAAAAACGGGACATTGGGATGGCAAAAAAGGGACGGGGGTTATGTAATATTCTGTATTCATGAAAAAGTAAGTACATAAACATATTGAGCTTACAATTATTCTTCAGTGACAGAACCCATACAAAAACCCATACAACGGTACTGTCCCGTTCAAAACGGTACGTATGGTCAGCCTATGTTTACTGTTAAAATGTTACAAGTAATACTCAGCCTCTAAGTTAGATCAGCCAAATCAGAATGAACATTGGAGAAATTTTATTGGCTTATATACTGAAATTTTTACTGACATCATTATTATTTAATGCTGATCTGTTTTTTATTTTTATTCTCAATAGGCTGATTTACTTTGCAAAATATTTAAAGACAAAACAAATATTTTAGCTGTAGCAATGTCTAGACTGCTAAGTAAGAGGAAGCCATAGTTTTATTTTAAATCGCATAGTGACAGATCGGATGTTATCATGATCTGTGAGTTAACTAAAAATGGAAATTGAAATATGCCTTCCATCACAAATTACAATCAGACATGCACCTGAGCAAAAATTAAATGCTTAAGATTCAAAATTAAACGTTAAGCAAGACATGACTTCATCTTTTACTACGAAGAGAGAATGTATAAAGGAAATGAACATTGCAGAATTTAACAAGATTACATTATTAAGCTAAATCTAAAAACATGATTAAATAGTTTGAAAAGAAATAATTCACCAATTATAAAAATAGAAAGCAAATAAAAAATTTATCCAAACTCGTGTCAGCGTTATGCGACTTTGGACTTATGTGTCAAAATGAATATATGAATATAAATATACATAAGAATATGAGGATTATACAAATATACGAAGTATACGAATGAACATAAGAATTATACAAATATACGAAGTATACGAATGAACATAAGAATTATATGAATGAATATAAGAATTATATGAATGTAGGAATTATTCATTGTTCATTTTTACACACACACACACACACACACATATTTTAAAATTGTAATGAATTTGAAAAAAATTAACATAAATGAACATAGTTAAAGGAATTATCTAACTGTTAATTAATGAACGTTGAACGTTGGTTTTATTTAAGGACTTGATGAAACTCATAATTTATTTCAGTCTAAAAATTTAATTACGAAGAAAAGAAATTATGAGAAAGTTTCAAAGTTAACAATACAGTATTAAAATCTGTTTTCACGTACTGACGCACCCATTCAACACGCTGCTTCTTGTACCTGGGTGTTAATGGTGACTGAATCGTACGTTTACACGTCTTGCCAATTGTATGGAGGATTCCACATCTAGATGTTCTTGGTACATTATGTATGCCAGCCTGCTCAAAAACCTCTTTACTTGAGGAAAATGGATGCTTTGCAATTTGCGCTTGATTACAGATATCTGCCGCCTTGTCACTTTTCTTATAGCTCCTTTATCACTTCGCTGCCTCAGTTTGGTACCCTCCGCTACAAACTTGTTTACAGTTCGATAAGCTCTGCCAAACTGCTTCGCAATTTCAATAGATTTTATATTTTCAGCGATTAACTTGACTCTTTTTCTTTTCTCAGTGTTAAATCCTTCTTCTTACCCATTTTCACCATTTAGATCTGTAAATATGATAGAATACTTGCTTAATAATTCGGAACACAGTATTTTACATATTCTTCAATAAAATGAGATAA
>JAJOZX010007519.1:145000-207052 GCA_023014485.1 Bathynomus jamesi
CACATCACTTTTTTGTAGTGTTTCTTCAACAAAACTAGAAAGAATTTGTATGACTGAGTACTTCAATTCTTCAAGGCCTCTTCAAACTTTTTGTTTGACAAAGTCTAAAGGCGACAAGTATGATGATCTGGGGGAAAGAGGGATGAGGGAGGAAAACAGAAATTCTCTTTTGTAACTGGTAAGCAACCAGCAACACTTCCTTGAGATAATATAAACATTTTGGGGTATGTTGCACCGCGTGTTTAGATAGTTTCGAATTTTATTCCAAAAGAATTTCTCAGTATGTGTGCTCTCACTTTAGGGGGAATGTAAGGGTACTTCTTCGTGCTTTTCTGGTACTTCAATTCCCCAGAATCTACAGTTCTGCCTGTTTATCATTTCATGTATACATGACATTCTTCACGTTTATCTATCTGGAGTTTTCCATTTTTCAACATTTCAAGCAAACGATCACAAATTATCGTCTTTTTTTCATAATTTTCACTAAGGAACTGTAACAGTTCCATTTTGTATGGAAATAATTCTATATCTTGTTTTAAAATTTTCTATACTGATAAGGGGACTTATTCCTGTTTCACCTGAGAGTCGTCTTCTTGATTTACTCGAGAACTGTTTTGGATGCGCTCTCAGATATTTTGGAGAGTTTGTGGAACACGTCCAGTAGTATGTTTGAAAAATTTCCTAAGGGGTTAAAGGGAAAATGGGGGATGGGGCATGAGGGAAGGGTGTTGAGGGGAGAGGGGGAAAAAGGAGAGTGCCAGGAGAGTGCCAGTAGAGCAAAATTTTAATCCCTGGTAAAATTTTAATTCCTTAATGGCTTTTGATTAAAAGAAAGATGAAATATATATAGTATATATGACGCGTTCGGTGGAGAAGGGGCGAACGCCACAAAATTCGAAAAATGAGTTTTTTGTCGTATAATTATCCTTTAAAACCTTTGCTTTACCTATGCAAAAAATTAGATGTCAGTCTGCACTCTTTCACGGTAAAATTTAGGTTTAAAGACAGGTGATAAACTAGCGAGATAGGTTCATCGAGGAGTTCAGGTGGTGTAGAGACGAATAGCCACCTCATTATCTATAGTTTGTTCGGTGTGCAATGTTTGTTGTGTCAGCGAATTTGTTGTGAAGTTTCATTTGTATTATGTCTGAAAATGAATCTGTAATGGTTCAAAATGGAATTGAAAATTGCCCTTCTACTATGGTTGGCCGAAAGAGAACTAAGAACATACAAAATTGGAAAAGACAGAAAATGAAGTGTAAGAGAAATTCTGGACAGGTGTATAGAAGCTGTTATACGAACAAAATTGTTAGTAAACGTGTTATAGGACCACCCTGTACTTGCAAAGATTTGTGTTTCGCTAAAGTTGGGAATTTGCAAGGAGTTTCAAAAATATTTGATGCTTTTTGGCAGATTGATTGTTTTGATGAACAGAATGGCTACATACAGCGATTTGTTTCTAGAGGTACTGTTAAACGAAGATACACCAAACAAGATGTAAGTCGAAGAAACATTACTTTTAATTATACAGTAATGTCTGACGGTGTGGTGCATCAAATCTGTATAAAAGCATTTCTTAATATTCATGGTCTCACAGAAAAACGCGTACGGAATGCTGTAAGAAAACAAAGTGAACTAGGTGTTCTTGAGAAGGATTTAAGAGGAAAGAATATACCAACAAGTAGAAATGATGAAGTGAGGCTTGAAAGAGTAAAGGAACACATTGAAATGTTACCTACTTTTACGAGTCATTACTCACGAGCCCATTCTCCTAATAGAGTATTCTTAGCTTCAGGTCCTATTAATTCAGTGAAGAGTTTGTATAGTGCCTATAATGTTTGGATGTTTAGTAATTATCCCGAAGAAAAGATTGTAAGCATTGATTACTACAGGAGAATTTTCACGACTCAACTGGAAGAAACCGAAACAGTTGAAGCAGGTAATAGTACAACATTCGACGAAGAGGACCAAATAATGGATTACACCAGTTAACATCAGAAGCTATCAATAAATAATATTGTAAAATTTCTTGGCGTTTTATTATATCGACATATTACACAACAATATTTTACTCAAATATGTGTTCAAATTCATACAACATTTCAATAAACCGGAAAAATACAAAGGTTTAAAGTTTACAAACTTTAACTGCATTTTGTGGCATAATTCGAAAATGTTGCGTTCGCCCCTTCTCCACCGAACGCGTCATATACACCTTGGTTAACCTTGGTTTGGCTTCCGCCCGAATTGTTCAGTCTGACGAAGGTCAAGTTCGTTACTTAACCTTGGAATTACAGCTTAAAGTGGAATCCGAACCACGACCCACCACGGGTGATCAGAAATGACAAAGTCGTTGCCCGGACTCGATCTCACGCCCTCCCGATCAGCAGCCCAGCGTCTTAACCACTAGGCTAGCCAGGGTACCCATTTATCTACCAACCAATTTTTGTGTGGAAGGATGAACAGCTGGGTTAGCTGCGCGCCGCCTGCCGTTACCAGGAATCAACCCGGAGCCGATGGATTCGTAGTCAGTGATGTTAACCACTACACCACCGAGGCGCATATATATATATAAACGAAAATCCTAGTTTAAAAACTTCGTTCAACTGATTGTTCCTTCCTAACTTTAAATACAAACAACTTTTTTGCCTGTTCACTTGCCTGGATAATGTTGTAAAGTTCTCATTTGATATGTTTACGCTTTGAAAACTTTTTTCTTTTTGACAAATCAAAATCCAATTACGATAAAATGGATAACATCCCTGTAACCTTAGTTTTTTATAAACTTATATATATATATAGAGAAGATATTTATTTATTTGTTTTAAAAAAAAACTTAGTTCCTATAATAAAGGGTGAGCCAAAAGTCACTGTGCACCTAACGTAGACGATGAGTATATTCAGAGAGTCCCTGTACATTAATACAAATACATTTCTCATACTTACTTAAGTTACAACAAATGTTGGAAATGGCCTCCCACGTGCTTGTAGACACGTATCTACGCGTCTTATCTTGTTTGCAAAGACACGCGACAATTCAATCGGAGGGATGTTCGTCTACGGTAGGTGCACAGTGACTTTTGGCTCACCCTGTAGAAACTTATAGAATATTTTATTTTTCATTGGGAGTCCCCTAGTGTCTTATATATATATATATATATATATATATATATATATATATCTTCCTTTTATGCTTAAGAATCAGTCCGTCTACCTCTGTCTCTATATCGCTCACTTCCTTCATATATATATATATATATATATAGGGTCTGTCAAAAAAAACTAAGCCAATTTGAAATCTCTATAAAATGCACAATTTGATAGAGATTTCAAATATTTTTTTACACTAAATAAATAAAAGCTCATAAATAATCTGTGATAATTTTATAACTTTATTTTAAATATTTAGGTGTTATGCAGTTATTTCTACAGATTGCGAAAATTTCAGTTTTTCTCATTATGTAATATCTTCTTTTTTCTCTTTTTCAGAATTTGTTTAGATTTAAAATTTTTCGTGAATACCTCTAAATATGCCATTCTCACATAAAGATAAAATAATTATAAAGCATTATAGAGTTGAAAAGGTTATAGTGCAAGGCAATTACTTTCTGAATTCGATTATAAAGGATGGACTAGATCAGGTTTAGATTACTTATTGAGAACTATCGATGAAACAGGAAGCATTGAAAGGAAGGTTGGTAGTGGGCGACCAAAATCAGTTAGAGTAGATGAAAATATTCAGAAAGTGGAGGAACGTATCCTTAGTCAAGAGGATCGACCTGGTAGCCACATGACACCTGCTCAAATATCAAAAGAATTAGAAATATCAGAATCAAGCATAAGAAGGATTATTAAATCTGATCTGCAATTTAAACCATTTAAAAGAGTGCATGGACAAAGTGATAGAAATGCAAGGGAATCCTATTGAACAGTTCTTTTAATTTTATTAAACTAAAATTATCTACAGTATATCGTAAAAAAAAAATTTTTCTTGTTAAGTAGGAGAATCTCACTTTTTAGTTAATTATATTTATTAATAAAATTAACAATTCTGAAGATATCGTTATAAAAATTTAAAGGATAATAGGTGATTACCTATAATTTATTGTGTAAAAAATTCAACTTAATTAGATAAATTGTTTGGTTTTAATATAGGTTTGAATTTGGCTTAGTTTTTTTTGACAGACCCTGTATATATATATCAGCTGCGTTTTCGACGGAGAATCCTCCAAGGTGGCAGAGCAACCCTGACATTTGTCTGAATGAAATATTCGCCAGAGCTCTTGAGAAGTTGACGGGAGTATTTGTCAGTAACATAGAATTCGATTAATTCACATAATCAACATTAACTTCATTTCTCCTTTTAACTGAGTTAAATCCATCGTTTCTCCCAGTAATTTCTTGCGTTAATATTAACCCCAGCGAGAAGTAATGAAGGAATAACGTGTTCGCTCAGCAGGAAATTTAAAAAATAAACAAAATCACAAACTAAATGGAATACATTTTATATTTAAAAATTAAACAAAATCACAAACTAAATGGAATGCATTTTATATTTAAAAATTAAACAAAATCACAAACTAAATGGGATACATTTTATATTTAAAAAATAAACAAAATCACAAACTAAATAGGATACATTTTATATTTAAAAAATAAACAAAATCACAAACTAAATGGGATACATTTTATATCTAAAAAATAAACAAAATCACAAACTAAATAGGATACATTTTGTATTTAAAAAATAAACAAAATCACAAACTAAATAGGATACATTTTATATTTAAAAAATAAACAAAATCACAAACTAAATGGGATACATTTTATATCTAAAAAATAAACAAAAGCACAAACTAAATAGGATACATTTATATTTAAAAATTAAACAAAATCACAAACTAAATAGGATACATTTTATATTTAAAAAATAAACAAAATCACAAACTAAATGGGATACATTTTATATCTAAAAAATAAACAAAATCACAAACTAAATGGGATACATTTTATATCTAAAAAATAAACAAAATCACAAAATAAATAGGATGCATTTTGTATTTAAAAAATAAACAAAATCACAAACTAAATAGGATACATTTTATATTTAAAAATTAAACAAAATCACAAACTAAATGGGATACATTTTATATCTAAAAAATAAACAAAATCACAAACTAAATGGGATACATTTTATATTTAAAAAATAAACAAAATCACAAACTAAATGGGATACATTTTATATCTAAAAAATAAACAAAAGCACAAACTAAATGGGATACATTTTATATCTAAAAAATAAACAAAATCACAAACTAAATAGGATACATTTTATATTTAAAAAATAAACAAAATCACAAACTAAATGGGATACATTTTATATCTAAAAAATAAACAAAATCACAAACTAAATGGGATACATTTTATATCTAAAAAATAAACAAAATCACAAACTAAATAGGATACATTTTGTATTTAAAAAATAAACAAAATCACAAACTAAATAGGATACATTTATATTTAAAAATTAAACAAAATCACAAACTAAATGGGATACATTTTATATCTAAAAAATAAACAAAATCACAAACTAAATGGGATACATTTTATATTTAAAAAATAAACAAAATCACAAACTAAATGGGATACATTTTATATCTAAAAAATAAACAAAAGCACAAACTAAATGGGATACATTTTATATCTAAAAAATAAACAAAATCACAAACTAAATAGGATACATTTTGTATTTAAAAAATAAACAAAATCACAAACTAAATAGGATACATTTTATATTTAAAAAATAAACAAAATCACAAACTAAATGGGATACATTTTATATCTAAACAATAAACAAAATCACAAACTAAATGGGATACATTTTATATCTAAAAAATAAACAAAATCACAAACTAAATGGGATACATTTTATATCTAAAAAATAAACAAAATCACAAACTAAATAGGATACATTTTATATTTAAAAATTAAACAAAATCACAAACTAAATGGGATACATTTTATATCTAAAAAATAAACAAAATCACAAACTAAATAGGATACATTTTATATTTAAAAATTAAACAAAATCACAAACTAAATGGGATACATTTTATATCTAAAAAATAAACAAATCACAAACTAAATGGGATACATTTTATATTTAAAAAATAAACAAAATCACAAACTAAATGGAACATATTTTATAATAAAGAAAAAGAAATGATATTTTTCCCTCTTTCTCTAAATTCTTTCAATAAAAAGTAAAATTTCTGACCTGCAGACGCCCTATAGATCTATACACACGTATATATGATAGAATATCTTATACCGAATACCCTGTACACTAGGGTGTACCATTTTTGGGTCATTTTCAAAAAGTCAAGGTCCAGGAGTCTAATGTTGTGCCAAATGATGTCCTAAACACGAATTTAACAAGCATTTTCTAATCCAACAAATTTTGAATCCCCCCACCCCCTTGAAATTTTGCCAATCCCCTTTTCCTAAAAACCCCATATATCTAAAACACTATCAACTTTATCGAAAAATGTTATAGAATAAAAATGATTTAGAATTAAACGTTCTATTAGAAAAGTTCATTAAGATAGAAATTTACGTAATTTTGAAAATTTTCATTTTCTTTTGTCCAAGAGCACCTTATTGTATTAATATAAAATAAGGTGCTTAAGTTACATTATTTATGAGTATATTGTGAGTATAATCCAAATTTAAAAATCCTTTTTTACATTGAATTTTAATAAACAAGCATTGTTTTTACTCTTATTGTTTCTTTTCAGACTGCTTTATTTGAAAAATAAATAAAAAATGAGTCAAACAGCTACAAAACAGCATGACTTTATTCTTGGTCGCTTGCAGGCTGATATTATGAGTTCATCTAAAATTGTTTTACCATCCAATAAAGATGTTCTAAGCCATTTTATTTATTTACGGAGAATGCAGTATAAGGGTCCAAAAGTTACAAAAGATTCTACTGTTAATGAAGTTCTACAGAAGCTACTAATAATATGGCAAAAAGCAAGCATTCCTACTATAGATATTAGTAAAAACCCTAAAGGCAGGAAGATGCTGTTAAATCTAGAAGAAATGCATAATAATTTAATCAAGCACAAAAAAAGAGCAAGCTTTGAAATGAACTCTCTAATTTCATGAAAATTATGGATTCCCTTTTTGACATCTCTTCTCAAAATGCCGTTGAATTAATCCAAAAAGACCGCATGAGAACTGAGCCTCAGAAAGCATATGATATTTCATTCTTAGAAGATCAAAGAACAAAACGAGAAACATGTTTAGGTTTGCTAGATGCAGATTATGCATCAAAAGTACAGCGCAAGTACATTAGATTAGAGAAAGAGAAGAAACGCAAAGAGAAACATAAATCAGTGAAGCAAGTGAGTGCTACAGCCAGAACATCAGAGACCCTTCTTTCTAGCACGACCAGTTCTGAGACAGACAGCTATGAAGAGTTTCCGACAGAACCTACAGCAGGACCTTCAAATGCTTCCAGCCCCAAAAATATTCTTGCCTCGCCATTGGTTTCCTCCACTGCAGACAGACTTAATCTCTCTATTGGACAACGGACTGTTTTTGCTGCTGCAGTAGCCATTAGGTGTGGCAAGGATATTGAAAAACTGTCTCTCTCCAGGACCACATCTGCAAGAGCCGCTCGAAAGACAAGAAAACGAAAATATGAAACTTGCATCAAGGATTTTACTCCTCCTGATCACTGCCTAGTACATTGGGATACCAAGCTGCTTACTAAATCATGTTCAGAACAAGAAGACCGCCTTGCAATACTTGTTACTGGATACCCAAATGTAGAAAAACTTTTATCAGTTTCTATAATAGATGATTCCACTGGATTGTCTCAAGCCACTTCTGTATTTCAAAGTATTGAAAAATGGAACTTGAAGCAAAATGTCTTTGGAGTATCATTTGATACCACTGCATCCAATTCAGGATGGATGAAAGGTTCCTGTAAGTTACTTGAAGAACTTTTGCAAAAGAAATTGATTTGGTTAGCATGCCGCCATCATGTGGCTGAAAGAGTTTTGTGTGCTGTGTATGAAACCATTTTTGGCCCAAGTAAATCTCCTGAGTTTGAGTTATTCAAAGAATTTCGCGAGTCTAAATGGAAGAAAATTAATACGAAATCTACATACAATGTTCTTGATGTTAAATCAAGGTATCAAAGAGACCTAAAGGAAGAATGTGTAGAATTTATGACCCAATGTTTAAGAAAATCTGACTGCTTTCCACGTGATGACTATAAGGAAGTTGCTGAAACAACTTTAATGCTTTTAGGAGAGGTTTCCAGAGAAAACAGTCATTGGCGGAAACCTGGTGCAATGCACCGTGCCAGGTGGATGGCAATGATTTTGTATACAAATAAAATGTATGCTTTTGCCCACCAAGCATCATATGATGAATCATTGATTAAGAAATTAAAGAGAATGTGTCTATTTAATGCATTAATTTATGGAAAATACTGGCTTTTATGTTCTAATTCACTAGATATCCAGCTAATGATCTGAAGTTTTATCATGATTTGGTGAATTACAAGAAGGAAGATAGGGAAGTTGCAAATGCTGCTTTGAAATCTTTTGCCAATCATTACTGGTATTTGACGGAGGAAGTGGTCCCTTTGAGTTTCTTTGGATCGCTAAGTAATGATGAAAAAGATAAGATCGCAAAATCCTTAAACAAATATCCAGTTCCAGAAAATTATGTATGTGGGCAACTTGTTTTCTCCATTTTAAAGGAAGACACAAAGCTTCATCAGCTAGTAGGTCCAATTTCATGCCATTTATTTCAATGCTGTGGGTCAAAACCAGACTCATGGATAAAGAAACCAGCATCAACATGGGAAGAGGTCGATGACTACAACAAACTAAAAAACATTCTTTCATCTATTAGAGTAGTCAATGATACCGCTGAAAGAGGAATCAAGCTGGTTCAAGACTTTCATGACAAATGTCAAAATGAAGAAGAATTTCAAGGTCTTTTGCAAATTGTGGAAGAGAATAGAAGACTAATTCCTGATCCTAGTAAAGAGACTCTTAAAAGAATGAAACTCAGTAAAGAATAGTTCATTAACAGATAGATTAGGTATTTTTATTTGCAGAGATTGTTTTAATTTAGAAGAGGCTGATTTTTTTTTTATTAAATATACCATAAATTGTCTTTTCTTATTTTTATGTTTAAAAAGCTCTTATATCAATGATTTCTAATTAGGAAACTTGTTTCTTTTTATTTTTTTGAGGAAAGTGTTGAATAAAGGAAAAAAAAACGATGGGACCTCACAACTATAGATAAAGTGTTAATTTTTAGCTTTATTTTATATATATATAGTTTTGAGGTTGTCCTCACTTTGTATAGGCTAGTTATAATAAAAACTAATTATGATTTGCATTATAACTAGCAAATACAAAGTCCATCGCCGCGAAGCTGCATTGGGGTGATGCTTCAAAGGTGGCGGTAACACCTTATTTAAGAAGAAGGCACTGCAAGCAAAAAAAATTTTAATTTAAATTTTTAAAAAATAAATGAAAATTTTCAAAATTAAGTAAATTTATATTTTGATGAACTTTTCTAATAGAACTTTTGATTCTAAATCATTTTTATTCTATAACATTTTTCGATAAAGTTGATAGTGTTTGAGATATATGGGGTTTTTAGGAAAAGGGGATGCGCAAAATTTCAAGGGGTGGGTGGGGGGAATTCAAAATTTGTCGGATTAGAAAATGCCTGTAAAATTCGTGTTTAGGACATCATTTGGCACAACATTAGACTCCTGGACCTTGACTTTTTGAAAATGACCCAAAAATGGTACACCCTACTGTACACACCATATATTTTACTTTATACCCATGTAAACAAGTCAAGGTTATTTGTGCAGTTGGATCTATACATACAATTCGTCGACGAGTAGTTCCAGTGACACTCAAATATCCTAAACTAACCTCACCTAACCTAACTAAACAAACCCTAACCTCACATAACCTAACCTAAACGAGCCTAACCTAACCTAAACTAACGTAATTTATGCTAATTTAACTTAATCAACCACCCAAAAAACTTTTTAACGGAATGTCTTATCAACGAGACGTCGTTAGCTCGCTGCAAAGCGAACGAAAGGAACTTTTTCATTCACTTTTCGACATTTCTAAATAAGAGAATGCAAAATGCCACTTTTAACAACAACTGACTTCGCTCCCGCACCCCACACCCCACCCCCATATACTTTAAAATCTAGACGCTATACCAATTAAAAACTCGTACATTTTGTCATTTTATCGGAAGAAAATTGTCATTTATCGAATTAAAATTGGCGAAGACATTTCTTGACATTTCAAAAATGTTAAAAAATTTAGTTATTTGCAGAAGACATTTTTGGATTTTCAAAATGTGAAAAGCAAAATTAAACTTTTGATTTTCGCATTTTTTTAATTTTTAAAAGGATTCTTTCCTTTTAAAATTCTTGTTTTTCATTTTGTTATTTAAATTGTGAGGTTGAAACGATTAAGAAGTTGTGTAAGGTAAGTTAGGGTAGGTTAAGGTTAGGTTAGGTTAAGGTTAGGTTAGGTTAAGGTTAGGTTAGGTTTAATTAGTTCAGATACGATTATCGTTTTGATTATCATTATAATTACTTTATAATCCTTTGAGGAAATAGATTCATTTCAACGAGCAATTAGAAGTTCCTATTCATGTGGATAAATTAATCATATATTCCATAATATTGGCAAATACATAAGCCTATGGGCTATATGCCGTAAACACACACACACACACACACACACACACACACACACTACGCAATATTGTTAATAGAAACATTCTTAAGTCTGCCATTATTCAACTTGCAAACAATTTCAACTTTAGCCAGAGCCTTTTTTCGCTCGATCCTGTTATTTTGAATTCTTTCAGATCAGATTTAGATAATAGATAACAAAGGCAAGGTGCTTAAACTCTGGTAGCTTTTTCACGTGAATTGTACGCTTCCCCTCCAATACTCTCTGCACCAATCATATTCGTTTTGTTTTTCTTTGTGGTTATTTTCATCACATCACAAATATTATTAATGTGTTACTTTCGTGAAATAATTTTCACACACACACACACACACACACACACATATATACTGTATATATGTGTGTGTGTGTGTGTGTGTGTGTGTATGGGATTGAACTCAGAATGGTCTCCTGAGGTTTTTTTCATGATACACACAGACCATGCATGGAACAAGAAACTCTTCTGGGAAAATTAAATCCACTATAGTGGATGACAAACACTATAGTTTTTTTCTTTTTCATGATGTTAGCCCGACGTGGGCAACGGGGTCACTCGCAAAGAGGCCCCCAAAAATATAGCTTCCCTCACCAATTATCTGCAAAGCAGATATGATCCAGCTTTGGGACAGGATCTAGGGGTTACAGCTACACCTAGCCTATTATATCCAGAACCTCGATATAAGCAAAAGACTCGTTGTAAGGAAAAATTATAGTGTTTGTCATTTGCCATTACTTACTCGGACTATATTAGATTTAATTTTTCCAGAAGAGTTCCTTGTTCTATGCACTGTCTGTTTGTATAATATATATACACATACTGTATATACATGGAGGATTGACAAAGACAAACATTCAGTTTTCCACTGTTTTTTATTTGGTAATGAAAGTCAGTAAAGTGAATCAATATATTTCGAATCGTGTTGCTTTCCTCTTTGCATTCTGCAAAGCTGACCCACGTTCTAGCATTCCAGTGATCAGCTTTGCCATTTGTTATTGAAGACAAGCATAGTGATGTCTATTTAACTTTGTCAATACCTCGTGTATATATATATATATATATATATATATATATATATATTATATATATATATATATATATATACAGGGTGGGCCGTAAGTTTCCATACATAGGAAAAATAAACATTTTGTTATGGACAACCATTTTTATTTATATAATATGCTCTACATGGTTGCCATTGTTTTGAAAACACATTTCAATACGTGTTCCCCACTGTTGATGAACACGCATTAGCACAGTTGACGTTATGCTTGTAATGGCGTTGGTGATACGTTCCTTTAGATGATTTATGTCTCGTATCTTTTCCTGATACACCATGGCCTTCAAGTGCCCCCAAAGATAGAAATCAAGGGGGGTGAGATCTGGGGATCTGGGAGGCCACTCCACAGGACCACGCCGACCAATCCAAGCATCCGGAAACTGCTGATCCAAATACCGACGCACGTGAAGACCATAATGAGGTGGAGCTCCATCTTGCTGGAAGTAAACTGGGAAGTTACCTTCCTCGTTTAGCAGGGATGGGAAAATCTCTTCTTGCAACATGTTAAGATACCTTTCGGCATTAAGATTTCCACTGACAAAAATTGGTCCAATAATTCTGTCACCCCATATCCCGGCCCACACCATCACTTTACCGGCACCTTGCATCTTCGTCGGACTCAGCCAGTTAGGGTTAGCATTACTCCAATAACGTATGTTTTGCCGATTAACCTCTCCATTGACGTAAAAATTTGCTTCATCAGTAAACAAGATCTTACGTCAAACGCATATTCTTAGGGTATCTGAAACATAAAAACAAACGTTTAATTTTTCCTATGTATGGAAACTTACGGCCCACCCTGTACGTATATATATAGGGTGTTTATAAAAGATCTGCACGATTTCAATCGTTATTAATGTGATAACCCAATAACTTACAAAGAAACAAGTTTGCCTATGTGACTCCGCACAGCTAGAAGTTTTACATACATGTTTAATAAACCTCAATATTTGCGCCATTGGTCGCCAGTACAACATCCAATTGATATTCCATTTCTCGTCATGTGCGTTCAAGCATGCCAGCATCGACCATCGCTATTGCATCCCTGATCCTGATTCGTAGTTCATGGATGTTGACAACCTTGATCTTGTACAAAAAATACTTTATTAGTTGCTCTATCGCTTACACATGCTTCATGCTTTATATCTTATTTAGTATGACAAATATTAATGAATCAAATCGTTCAGATCTTTTAGGAACGCCCTGTGTGTATATATATATACACACACTCTATACTCTCTAAAACCAAAATTTGATTTCAATAATTACTCTAAAACGCAAACAGTGATAATTGGTAAGCTTCTCTCTCCCTGTTCGCCCGCAAAAAAAAAGTCTGTAAGTAATTTTCTCCCCAAGCACGATATGAAAACAAACAAACCCCCAAAAAAATCCCACCAACTGAAACCAAAAAAACTAAAAAACAAAACGTAGAGGGAAAAGAGAGAAAGAAAGAGAGAAAGAGAGAGAAAGAAAGAGAGAACGAGAGAGAAAGAAAGAGAGAAGAGAAAACTTATTTCCAAACTCTGACAGATTAAATCTGCAAGTTCAATTTTAATTTAAACTTTTGTACACCTATCTATTAATTAAAAAAAATTAAAAAAAAAAAGGCGAGATAAAAATGAGTAAATGGATAAACAAAAATAAGTAATTGAAAATGTGTAACAATTAATCATTTTTTGGATAAAGAATAAATAGGAAAAATATTTCATAAATTTTTTTTTTTTTTTTTTGAATTTAATTACTTTTAGAAAGTTTCCAGATTTGCAACAACAAACTACAAATTGTATTTGCTAATTATTTTATTTTTGTTTTAGTTTTATTGTTATTAAAATTAAAACTGCATATATATATATATATATATATATAATATATATATATACACAGGGTGATCCGTTTGGGTATGGATAAAATTAAAATGCTGTGAGAATCTATCGAGAAGTGATACAGCGCTCATCTGTTGCAGGTGTGGTCATAAAATGTGGGAGTTTGTAATAGGCTATGCCATCCACTGCCAGACGTACGAGCGCCATCTGCTGTCAGACTTATGAGACATATGCCAGTTTTGAAGATGGCGGCGAATGCACAACAACGTGCAAAGTGTGTCATTTGGTTTGCTAAGTTTGAGAGTGTGACAGCGGTACAGCGTGAGTTTTGCCGTGTGTATGGTGTTCGAAAAGCTCCTAAATACGACTCAATAGTGCAGTGGTACCGCACATTTGAAGAAACGGGGTCTATCACTAAACCACATGTAGGTGGTCGTAAGAATTAGCCTCTCGTTATGACCTCTGTCGTGTCTGTCCGGAAGGGGGGGGGGGTCATGTTGAAGACTAATTAGGTTTGTCACAATCTACCTTCTTTGTGGGCATTGTTTGCCAAATACTAAACTATACAATGTTACTGTTTCCATTTCACACCAATTTTATTTTACCCATACCCAAACGGATCACCCTGTGTGTGTATGTGTATATATAAATTATATATATATATATATATATATATATATATATATATATATACGCCAGTTCTTAACACCGTTTCGATCCTAATAAAAAGAAGAAGCTTACAATGCGTAAGTGTACTACGGCCAAATGAAAGCATTGTTTTTTAATAAGTTGGTTGGAATCTATAGTGAGGGAGCGACTTGTATATAACACTGCCATTCTATCAGCATGAGATCGTTTCGTGCTTGTTTGCAGATAGTCATTACCTCTGAGAGTCAAGTGAGGATGATGTTAATGGTTTGAAGAAAATTGTAACATCCAGTGAGGAAGACAAATTTGTAGGTTCTTCTTCTTTGCCATTTTTTTACGTATTGGTGTTACAATTGAATTTTTTCCACGGTTTAGTAAATACGCTTGCGACTGTCAAAGCGTTGATAAATTTAAAAGATATTGACAAGGGTAATCTTTTAATTTAACGTCGCAAATTCGTCCGGAAGTTTAACGTTGCAAATTCGTCCGTGAAATTTAACGTCTCAAATTCGTCCGTGAAATTTAACGTCGCAAATTATTGAAATAAAAAAAATAAAATTGATTTTATTTAGATCATAGTCTAGGTTTGGTTAGGTTAGGTTAGGTTAGGTTAGGTTAGGTTGTGTTTAAACTTCGCAAATTAATTTTGCTTTATTTTTATTGTAGAAGTCTTTTTAAATATGGCAACACGTTAACGGCGGATGTTGCGTATACGCATACAGTAAAAAAATAAATTAAAACAATAAAACTTTAAATTTAAAATTAAATTTAAAATTTAAAATGAAATTTAAAATTAAAATTAAATTAAAATTTAAAATTAAATTAAAAATTAAAATTAAAATTAAATAAAATAAAAATTAAAAATTAAATTTAAAATTAAAAATTAAAATTAAATTAAAAATTAAAAATTAAAATTAAATTTAAAATTAAAAATTAAAAATTAAATAAAATAAAAAAATTAATTTGCGAAGTTTAAAAACAACTTAAAAGTAAAACCACTTAATTTGCGATGTTAAACTACAAGATTACTTTGAGAAGTTACTCTTAGGTGATCATTTATGTAATACTGGGATATTTTATTGATTCCCACTGAGTTATTGTTCTTTAAAGTTCTAACTACGTTCAAACATTCTACAAGTGGGACTGGTTTTTCTTCTGAGATTTGCCTTTCATTTTAAATTAAATCCCCCCTTTTTTATATTCTTTTTACTACGACATTTATTTCTTGGACCTCTTCAAATGTTTTTTTTTTCCAACGGACGAGAAAAAACATTTTTTGAATTGTCAACAGCTTCTCAAAATGTCATTATTAATATTCAGGTGGGATTTATTTACCATTTTCTCCAGGTACAATTTTTTGTTGTATATAATTATGCGGGTGTCATTTTTGTTTTTTTTTGCTAGTAATTATATTTTATTAGTGTAATACTAAGGATGAGCTCGTCTGACTTCTTTCTTTAAGCGTTTCTTCATCCGTTTGTATTTTTCTCTATTTATCTTTCCTCTTGAGTGGATGTTCCTTTTTTTTATTTTAATTGTATGTCTTTCTTTGTCTTTAATTTTCTTTCTTACGTCTTCTGTATGCCATCGGACAGGAGTTTTTTTTTATTTTTCCATTTCCCACAATGCGTGGCTTGGAACAGTCCATGGCTGGCTATATTGTTTTTCAGTCTTTTTTCAGTTTTTCAGTCTTATGTCAAAAGCTTAACTCTTTTATGTAAGCAAACAGAATAAATTCTCCAAAAACCAAAAATAATTTGGAACTTGTGCAACAGATAGAGCTGATATTTTTTTTCCCTCTGCTTGAATAGCTTCTACCAGGGTTCTCAAGTGATCTTATTTCTAAAAACAAATTTGTTTTTATTTCTTAATTTTTTCAATTTTTCATTTTATTTGTCTACTAGAATAAAATGTTTACGATATATTATGGATATTCTTATTTTTGGAACTGAATTTCTTATTTTTTGGAGTTGAGGTTCTCATTTTTATATTTTAGAATTAAGAACCTTGGCTTCTACTATACCCATGCATGTATACATTACAAAAAAAGTAAACTTAAGTGACTCAATGACGTTCAGAGAGATCAAAATTATACCCATAATATTGTTGGAAAGCTTGTCCATGGGTTGGTCTATCAACATTAAAAAAAAAAAAAAAAAAAAAGAGGGAAATAATAGTAGTCAGCGAAATCTGGACAACATTTATGATAGTCATGAATTTTGCATAAACTGTTTGGAACACTTTAAATTTTATAATATTTTCTCTCATTGAATTTTATTTTAGTTTATCTTATTTTTGTCCTCCTCCTCACTATTATCTGTTTTCAATGAAATGTTGTATTTATGCCATCCTGAACCGAATCTGTGGCCGAAGAAATGACTGTTATTTGCTTTATTTACGGAAATGGAAAAGAGTTTATGTACTAATAAAGTTTAATTGATTTTTCACTTAAAATGGAAACGAAAAATAAAGTTTCACGTATGACAAAATGGAAATTGACAATTATTATTATTATTATTATTATTATTATTATTATTGGTTGTTTTAAAATATTAACTTCACAACATGATTTTAAATGAGTTGGTGGCCAACAGTTTTGTGTATATCTTACCTTACAACCTTACAAAGGTTCCGCGCGATGATTCCTCATTTCGCGAAGGTCAAGCTTGTCGCCCCTTTTCTCGAGTTAACCTGGTGAAGTAGTGAGTTGGTTTTTTGTACTCTCCACCTCACATAGCCAGGTACGCCCGGCTCATCGGGGATATATATATACTGTATATTACGTACCCACAGGGAAAGAAAAAGTCATTATGAAATGGTACCACAAGGAACAGTATTAGCCTCCTGCTGTTTTCATATAATGATTTCGGATATAGACAAAGAAATAACTGATATTGTGTCGATGCAAAAAACTTCACTTTTCTACGTGAAGGTCAAAATATGATAATAAAAACCCACTCTAATAGACAGAGTTTATTTCCACCACAGTTTCGATGCCCACTGGCATCCTCTTCGGGCGGATTTCGTTTTTCTGTATCCACCCGAAGAGGATGCCAGTGGGCATCGAAACTGTTGTGAAAATAAACTCTGTCTATTAGAGTGGGTTTTTATTATGGTATTGTGTCGTTTTTTTGCAGATAATACAACAACAACAACAACACAGAACTACAACCTAGTAGCTATGAAACAAGGAACAACACACAAAGCACAGTACTTCAAAATACCAATTCAAAGAAGGATCTATGAGTTGTAATGCCAACAGACGTAGATTTCAGACAAGACGAAAACATTAGAATTGACATTGGAAAAAATAAATGGGAATAATTTGAAGGAATTTTTACAGAGAGTAACGCACATCATACAGTCAGAGTTACAGCCTAAGAAAGACTCTAGTATCCCCTCTAGGTTACCCCAAGAAAAGAGTTGGAGAAAAAAACAAATGAAAATAAAAATACTGAAAACTTACACCATGCTTACACTTATAGACGTGTAAAGCTTTAACACAGGAATTGTATTAGTAGGAAAGTATAGAACAGACAAGGCTCTCCTTCCTCCGCCAATAGAAAAATTATAATGAAAAGAATAGCTTCAGAGTTCATTCACACCATGAGTAGACTTAGCTCATGTACCCAATTACGTATTAGAGGAGAGTGGAAAATGAAGGGTAGCATGAAACACTAAATTACTTTATCTAATCTACACAGTACATTTTTAAAGGAATTTTTGGATCACCTGAAGATCAGGGCCCCCTGCCTTCTTCAGTTAGCCTTATAAGGCTAACTAACGAAAATATCACGACCTAACCTAACCAATCGTTAGGTCAACTGTACGCCCTTGACGATTGGTTAGGTTAGGTCGTTATATTTCATTAGTTAGCCTTATAAAGCTAACTAAAGAAGGCTGGGGGCCTGATCTTCAAGGTGATCCGAATTTTTTATTTATTTATCATACACAAGAAGTCATCATTTCACGTCTGTATCATGTCTTCGATGAATGTCAAGACCATCGTGCTGAGAGACTTACTGTTAAAAATTAATTACTGTATTTACATTGCCATCTTTCGCACGGAAATTGCTTAGATAAGAGAGCATTGATCCAGAGGCACCTCCAGCCAGCTAGCACACCCCAATTTAAGAATTTCCATGAAAGTGAACATCATGGATGTGATTTTTCCACCTTTTTGTGGAAGATTAACCGTAACGTAATTTATATTGCGTCTTTCGCATGGGAATTACTTAGAAAAGGAAACACTGGTCCAGAGGCATCTCCGGGAATTTAAGGATTCCTCCGGCAGTGTACATATGTGTAATTTATTCCTCTTTTTTGTATGAAATTTTGTTATAGTATTTAACCCATTTTGGACCACTGGGTCGAATATGTACCGTTTCCAATACACGCACTCATAACTTAACCCTACCAAAACTTCGTTCGTTAAGAGGTTAAAACTAAAGTTCTACTCTAGCTAAGTTGCTTCTCTGGAGTTGAATATGTCTATTCGGAGGTCTTGACTCCTGGGAATTCCCATCAACTTTCTCATCATTGAGAACTCCAAATGCTCTGACCAGACCAGACCACCGCCTCCTACTATATTTACATCTAAAGGGATAGCACTGCTTCTATCTGTATACATAAACACTACGTATCTAAGAGTAGCCATCCTTTAAACTTAATTAGCTATTCGGAAGTTTTGACTCCCGAGAATTCTCATCAAGCTTCCCGTCTCTACCAATGAGGTATCATCTGAGAACTCCCAATGCTCTAAAACCAGACCCGATCAGCACCTCCTACTACATTTAAAATAAAAGGAAAACTAAAGAAAAACTAAATAACTAAATAAAAAACACATTCCTAATTTATCCACCCTTTAATGCAAAGTCACTCTACTGAAATACCCTCCCAACCTCTTTATAAACCTATTTACCGAAGTAATCGCCACGAACCCCGCGGGAAGGCTTATTCCACCTCTCGACTATCTTATAGGTAGAGAAAAGCCCCTCGCAACGTTTCTCTCAAACCTTTTGCCCCTTATTTGAAAACTATTATTTTTCGTAATGTTCTTAGCGTCTAAGTAACAAATTGTTCAGAATTTACGATGTCAAGTAGATTTAAAATTTTAAACACCTGAATTAATTCGCCTCTCAAATGCCGAGTTTCAAGGGTATACAAATTCAGTTCTTTGTACCTGTCTTCGTATGGTTTACCACATAATGTTTGAATAAGCTTCGTTGCGCGGCGCTGAACCATTTCGACCATTTCTATACTTTTACTTATATAAGGCGACCAAAAACTGTACAGCGTATTCTAAATGAGGCCTAACAAGCGATTTAAGAGATCTAACATGCCTAACACGCTCAAATTATGCTATAGAAGAGCTTGGTTTTATCAGTAAATGAATACGGCTTCATTCTGACAAATCCTCATTGGAAACGAGATATTGCAGCTAGTGAAAACCTACAAAAAACTTTTATACGTCTTAAATAATAGAAACAAAAGGCAAAGATTAATTACTTGTCATGGCTTAAATCTCTGAAATTGCATTCAATTCAAAGACGCCGCGAAAGATACATGATCAATATATATATATGGAAAACATTTAAAAATCAGTTCTACTGATAATTGTAACTATAATTGTAACTAGTTACAAAACATCATGAATATTTGTATCTTCTACCGGTTACTTTTTTCTGTGAGGGCAGAAAGTTAGCAGCTACTTTTTGTACAAGCCTTGCTTGATGTACATATTGTGTACAGTGCGAGTTTATTGACAACACTAATGCTAATATGCTAAAGTCTTGTTTATTCGTTAAATCACAATCAATTTGAAACGAATGAACAATCTTGGCAACTGTCAACTTGTCACGGAAAATACTTTTATCAGGATCAGATGCTCGCTAAAACCGGAAAAATGTCTACTGTAACTTTTGAAGTAATTAGTAACTAGTTACTTTTTTGAAACAGCAACTAGTAACTAATAATTAGTTACTTTTTGAGACAGTAACTAGTAACTGTAACTATATATACTTATTTGAAGTAGTAACTAGTAACTGTAACTAGTTACAAAAAGTAACTGTCACAACACTGTATAAAACTGTAGTCACTTTGTACCAAAGAAAGACATATAGATGTAATATATCTGCAGGATTTGCTAAAGGTTTAGACTTTAGATAAATATGCCCAATGCCCATGCCTGTGTTTCTTGTTCACAAACTTCAAAAAATATAGGTATTACCGGAAACTTGGCTCTCGGGTATTTAATTGTTAAAATCTGACATCTCAAAACGTAGTAGTGAATGGACTTAAGTCCAGAGTTTCACCAGTCATTAAATCCATACCACAAGGAACAGTATTAGTTCCTCTGCTACTTCTATTGTGGTTGCGAATATAGACACTCATTATTATTATTTAATTTATTTATTATTAGACAGAGATCAGAAACAGAAACAATCTTTATACAGAAAGAACACATGACATGAGACATACATCACATCCATATAGATTTACACAGTGTTGGCACTAACGTTTAATTTTGTATTTTTAGTAACAAATAGTCTAATTACAGTATTCTTATCTGAATATGCCGTTGGAATGCATGAGAAACCTTTTCAAACAAAAATCTTTGAGATTCATTTCAATTTTTAGGGAAGAAAATAAGAAATATAAATAGAATTAATTGAAAATAAAATAAAGTTGCATTTAGTTCACTCCAGAAGTCTTTACGAATGAAAATTGAGATAATTTTCGAAATAATAGAAAAAAGAAGTCGTAAACAATACGGTATGATAATAACAGAAATAATAGGAAAGATAAAATGGTAAAGAATATGGTAAACATTACATGTTAAAATGCCAATAATAATTAATTTTTCTTATTACAAATGAGAAATGATGATACGATCTTAAAGTTATAAAAATACAGATAAATGAGACACATTATAACTGTAGTATAATATAATGGAAACTTTCAACATATATTTATATAACTTGTGATTGCACCCGATTTAAGATTGTGAATTTTGTATAGAAAAAGATGATTTTTTTTTGTTTAATAATATTTACAAGTTGCAAATATATATATTATATATATATATATATATATATATATATATATATATATATATATATCTATATATATATATATATATATATATATATATATATAATTGGAGTTAATAAAGTGTTTCTTTAGTGATTTGCGAAACGAAATTAATAATGGTGCTTGTCTGACATTTATAGGTATAGCGTTCCAGATATCTGCTCCTTTGTATGAGAATTTCCTGCAATTTGCATTGAATAATTTGGTTGGTGTATGAAATTATTGGGAAGCTTTGTATTATGATTATGGTTGGTCTGATGCGGGGTAATCGTCCTGTGAATGGGCGAAGTATGGCATCTATTATTAGCAACATACTAATACCAACAGTAAGTTTATACAACTCATTTAGTTGTATAACTAAATGAGTTGTATTTAGTTTTAGAATACTTAAATCTTTGAACAATGGAGAGATATGAGATTGTTACCATTGTTTGAGAGAGTTCAGATATATATTTTTTGGATTACTTCTAGAGGATATCGTATGTAATTCTTTGTACTACCCCATGCTGTAATTCCATATTATAAGTGTGGATGAATAACTGAGTAATACAGTGTGAGGAGAACATTTTGGGAAATTATTTTTTTTTTAGTTTGAATATTATGTAGAGAAATCTAAATATTTTCGATTTGATTTGTTGTGTGTGGCTTTTGAAATTTAATTTTTTATTTAACTTGATGTCGAGAACTTTAACTTCATTTACTTTTGCAAGAGGAGTGTTTGTAATTATGAATGGAGTGTGCGTGATTACAAGGTTTTTAGTTACAATCATATACGATGATTTTTATCAAATTCAGTAAAAGTTTATTTGCACAGATCCATTTATAGACACCCTAATTACCTGTTCACTTCATTTATTATTGAGTTAATTATCTCGATGTGTAGAATTGAGTGTTGTATCGTCTGCAAACTGAATACACTTTAATGTTGTTGATCGATAGAAATCACTTACATGCATTAAGAAAAGCAAGGGTTCAAGGATAGATCCTTGTGGAACCCCATTTTCCAATACAGCATATTCTGATGAAATATCATTTACCTTAACAGGCTGAAGAAAAGATCAAAGCTACACTCAAAATAAAACCTAAATTTAGAACTTATAACTTCTTTTTGAGGATACATTCTAGAATCTACAGGAAGTTTGTCCTTCGTTTGAGTGTCAAAGTTTCTTGTCAGATGATATGATAACTCCTTTTAATGATACATAACTTCTTTAGATAGAAAAAATGGTCGTTAAAACTTCTTTTTGGGAGTGATTTCAGACCATAGAAAATAATACTGCTATGTATAGAAAGTTATGGGAAGTCTTTGTTTTTGTGTAGTATTGGATCGGTTTGACACGCGGATTTGGAAAAACGTCCTATACTGAAAAGGATTAAATTATTCCAAAAATATATCAACACAATTTAAACTGGATAAAGAAAGCAACATAAAATTCAATATTGAAAAATTCCAACTTCCTAAATATGATAACAGAAAACTCCAACAAAATTTTATGAAACAAGCAACAACACACAGAATACATCAAAATACCAAGTTAAAAAGATTCATGAATAATAATGTCAATAGATGCTGAATTCAGATAACGTTGCAATACTAAAATTGTCATAGAAAAAAAATTAAAATTGTCATAGAAAAAATTAAAATTGTCATAGAAAAAAAATTAAAATTGTCATAGAAAAAAAATTAAAATTGTCATAGAAAAAATTAATGGAAATCATATGGAATTTTCATAACAGAAAAATGCAAACAATGCTAAAGTCACTCAAATTCTGGAAGGTTTGGTTCTGCCAGTAATTGAAAATTGCTTTTTTCGCAAAGGTCCCCGCAGATAACGAACCAAGAACCTCAACGTCTAAACTAATAGAAATAACAAGTGAAGAGTTGTGGTCATATCTAGACTCTCTAAATTGTATTCACGAGAAACACAATACATATATTACGTGATAATATATGTATAGAAAAACTTCATATCTGTTTCTAATTGTAGAAACGAAACGAAAACACTATAAAATGATCTATGACCTAATGCAAAGGAGACAAGGATCCTTTACAACGAAAAAGGAAACACTGGTTTAGCAGTCAAAAATTGTTTGACATCGTACCGGAGGAACTACGCTCTCGTCAAAATATTCAGTTAATAACATTCAAAAGCTAGCCTTATCAATTCTTAAGCAGAGTCCCTGACTAACCATACAAGCGTGGCACGTTGAGAGGGCCGGATAAGAGAGTAGGAAGCATCTCTTTCCTTCATCAGATCCCATAACTGAAGATAAACGCTAATGAAGGGTCGTTCTTTGGTTTATCCTAAGAAAAATTCTGAAACAACAAAAGTAAAGCCATAATAGTGTGTGTGTGTGTGTGTGTGTGTGTGTGTGTGTGTGTGTGTGGTTGGGGGTAGGTGGGGTGAGTATAATAACTTTTGCAAATCTGTCCGATATATGATATATAACTTTATCATTAGTAAGGTTATCTTTATCTTGCTTTCAAGAACTATTGAGATACTATAAACCGAAGGATTTTTACATGCTTTGCAGATTCTTATATTCTAAAAACCCTTACAAAAGTATCTTATTTCCATTTCCTCGGTGGTGTAGTGGTTAGCGTCGCTGACTACGAATCCATCGGCCCCGGGATCGAGACCCGTGGACGGCAGGCGGGGCGCGCAGCAAAACCCAGCTGTTCATCCTTCCACACAATAAAGAAAGTGGTTGGTACGTTAAACTGTAGGTCTAAGGTGGAATGAAAAGCTTGACCTTCGTCAGAATGAACAATTCGGGCGGAAGCAAACCAAAGGTGTGTGTGTATATACACAGTATATTTTAAAATTTAACACTTCAGACAAATTTTTATTAGATTGAAAATAAAAGCGTCGCTGCTTTACAAACACTGATCCGCTCATATACCCATTCAGGGTAAGAGCAGCTTGCAGTATCATTGTCACGTATATAGAAGGTCAACGAACTAACGAGGTTTCATTATGTGGTTCGTCATTATTGGAATCAAAAGTGTTTTAATTTACAATATTCAACCTTTCGCGTGTACTTGTCGTTAGTTTCCGTTGAGGATAGGCTATTGCTGGTTTTATAGGTCCGGGTGCATGATTCATCAGGAGCAACATGCACCGCAAGGTTGTGTTCCCTCCCTAAGGAAATAAAAATGCACCCGTTTTAAACACAAATAATTCATATCATCTCAGACCTGCTCTACACAAAATGGACCAGAAATGCAGTATTTGCTATGCCAATTTTTTTGTATATACATGTTTATATTGTAGGAATGTTTTAAATTGATATGGCATTTATTACATTTATTTATTTCTGGTTCGGATTCCACGTTAAACTAGTTCTAATGTGGAGTGACAACCTTGACCTTCGTCAGAATGAACAATTAGGTAGGAAGCAAAACCAAGGTTAACCAAGGTATTATGAAAATAAACAAGATATATAATAAACACGATGTAGTTATTCCTGTATACATCGTAGTTATTCCTGTATAAAATTACATAATATATTTTATACATTAGTCAAAAACCAACTTAAAAATATATATACATATTTAAAAGGTTTTTCAATGCAAAAAGAAATTTCGGATCACTTGAAGATCAAGGCCCCCAGCCTTCGCTAGTTACTAACTAACGAAAATATCACGACTTAACCTAACCAATCGTTAGGTTAACTGTACGCCGTTGACGAGTGGTTAGGTTAAGTCGTGATATTTTCGTTAGTTAGCCTTATAAGGCTAACTAAAGAAGGCTGGGGGCCCTGATCTTCAGGTGATTCGAAACTTCTTCATTGTAAAACATATTTTCAAACCAAGATTGCACATTATTTGAATAAGAAAAAAGGTTTAAACATAAATTGTACATTATAAGAATATAAATTTAAAAACAAAAATAAAATAACCAAAACTTGTTCATTTTTTAAAAATTTTTGTAAGCAAAAATGGAAGTTAAATAAACATAAATTTTTATTATGAATTTTGTAAGCAAAAATTGCACATTACAATGAAAAAAGTGTTTTTTTTTTTGTTTTTTTTTAAACAAAAAGTGTAAACTATTCAAATGGAAAAAGTTTTTTTTTATTATTATTATTATTATTATTATTATTTCTGAAACAAGGAGTTCACCCTATATGAATGGACTTCCTTTTAAAAAAACAAAAATGTCATAATATGAATAGAAAAAAGTTTTTTTCCCATTTTTTAGACAAAAATTGTATGTTACAAGATAAATTTTTTTTTAAGCAAAAATTGCACATTATAAGAAGAAAAAAAAAGCTTTTTGATAAATGTTTTTTACACCTCTTAAAATGCGATATTACTTGTTTTGGTTTTATAATAACGCATGTTTTTTTTCTTATTTTAAATACAAAGTTTTTAAACGCAAATATGAAATTTTTAATCTAAAAATTTAAAGCAAAATTGTATGTTACAAGATAAATTTTTTTTAAAACAAAAACTGCACATTATAAGAAGCGAAAAAAAGCTTTTTGATAAGTGTTTTTTTACACCTTTTAAAATGCGATATTACTTGTTTTGGTTTTATAATAGCGCGTTTTTTTTTTCTTCTTTTAAATACAAAGTTTTTAATCGCAAATGTGAAATTTTTAATCTAAAAATTTAAACCAAAATATTGAGTAATAAAATAATAAAAATACGCATTCAGAAAAAGTTCTAATTTTTAAAATAAATTTTTATTTTTATTTTTTAATTTAATATTAATTTTTTGTTACCTCCCAAAATGTATTTTTCTTTTCTGTTAAGCATCGTTATTAGCAAAAGTTTTTTTGAAAAAAGAGAGCCTGTAGTATAAGCTAATGGTATATCGTAGAGAGAGAGAGAAATCTATGAATCTATCATTTATTTCATAAATTAAAAAATATATTTTTTTAGGAACCACAAAAAAATAAGAAAATTGTCTTTTAGAATCCCCAACAAATTAATTTGTTAATTATCATTAATTAATTATTACTAATTTTTTTCAGATTAAATAACCTTTGTTTTATTTCGATCAAATTATGCTTTTATATATTAAACAAATGACCCTAATTCATTGAGGGAAATTTGTATTGTATTATTAATTATAATAATTTTACTGCAAAAGAAATATATTTTTAAGAATATATATATATATATAAATATATATATATATATATAGCGTATAATTCATCAGTGGCGGATCTAGGAATTTTCAAAGGGGGGGCGGACCACTTTAGGGGCGCCGTCAGATCCAAAGTTCCTTATACTTGTACCTTTACAATACCAGTGCTAAGCCAGAAAAGACACTGCTTTACATCGGACTGGGCATGTGTTATTCAGGCTGATTTTGAAAAACTTTGAAAAACATCGATGATCCTTTGCTTTCGGTTTTAATTGCTAGATATTTGCCCAAAGTTTAAAATTATTGCCATTAGTATATGTTACTTTAATTTTTTAAATTTCACTAGCCACTACCCAGATATTCCGAAGGGAGGAAAATAAAATAAGGGAAGGCGAAATGAACTTATAGGACAGATACCCCCACGTAAAATTGCGAAGGATTACCTCCTAGCATTATCCGCGAAAGTAGACAAAAGGAAAACACCTATGAAGGCATACCAAACACAATAACACATAGGAACTATATGAATTTATGACACAAAAAATAATAAGCATAAAATTGTTTTCATTGAATATGAAGATGAGAACAGTTAACATGTAATTGACAGAAAACACAGCATAGTTAGACATATGAAAAAAAGGAGGAAAATCCCAGCCACATACTCGATAACTTGACACCCTACTAGGAGTGAAGCTCCAACCCCTTGCCAAAAGCACAAATAACAATAATGATTAAACACCTTAAAGGAAAGCATAGCAATCGTCAGGCAACGTGAAGCTATTCTATTAGTTGTCGAGATTGTTGATGTTGATTACTGGACAGATTCAAGTTACGAAGGCAACCCTAACCTCGGTGGTGTAGTGGTTAGCATCGCTGACTACGAATCCATCCGGCCCGGGATCGAGACCCGGTGACGGCAGGCGGCGCGCAGCAAAACCCAGCTGTTCATCCTTCCACACGATAAAAAAATTGGTTGGTAGATAAATGGGTACCCTGAGTAGCCTAGTGGTTAAGACGCTGGGCTGCTGGTGGGGCGTGGTTCGGATTCCATGTTAAAGTGTAGGTGTAAGGTGGAGTGACAAGCTTGACCTTCGTCAGAATGAACAATTCGGGCGGAAGCAAAACCAAGGTTTACCAAAGTTAACCTACGCGCACTTTTCCGGGCAAATACGTCCAAGATTTCATCGACTGTTATTTCAATATCCTTATGGGCAGCTTATAAGGCAAGTCCTGTTATTCTACTATCAGTCATGGTGTCTCGAAGGTAGGTCTTTAATCTTTTCAATGAAGAAAACAAGTGTTCAGACGTTGCACTGGTAATTGGAATTGTTGCAGCAATCTGGAGAGGAGTGTGGATGTTTGGACAAAGATTTTTATCACAAAATGCTAAAGAATCTACAACAGTCTTGGGTTGTACTTTCGTCTATCGCCAGTACTGCTACCAAATTTTGAATTCAGTTTCAATTAACGGGCGTTAACGGGTTAATTAAAACCAATAAAAATCGCGTACCATATCACGTGATTAAGCAAGGCACCAGGAGCAAAACTGTTGCACAGCCAGAGGCACACCTCAACTCACTTCCCCCCCCCCCCCCCTCCGACAAACAGGGTTGTCAGATATTTAGTTTTATATATCGCCGAGTTTTTTTTTATAAGTCTCAAGTTTTATAGCCAATTAAATCAAGTGTTGAAATTTGAACGAAACTAGTTTGCGTTGAGCATTAACAAACCTCTGAAAATATATCATTCATGGTCCATGGGGCGCCATTCCTTCTGATAGGGACGCCAAAATAGATACTAGAGCCAAAAAGGGTACCCTGGGTAGCCTAGTGATTAAGACGCTGGGCTGCTGGCGGGTCGTGGTTCGGATTCCACGTTAAACTGTAGGTCTAAGATGGAGTGACAAGCTTGACCTTCGTTAGAATAAACATTTCGGGCAGAAGCAAAACCAAGGTTACTAATGGAACGACCGGTGCGAGACGACTTACTCACTTGCTGGTCAGTGCGGAACTAAAGTAACTGAATGGTACTTCCAATGTAAGATTCGCTCTTGCAATGCGAGCAATCAAATTTATAAAGGCATGACGAGCATATAAAGGAGAACGAATCTATCCTTGAAACGAAAGCAACATCCTACAGTGCAAGAATTTACAAAAACAAATTAATTTGAGAGAAAAATTTCTTCAGGGCTGTTGACAATAACAAGACCGTGGTAAGGAAAAGTAAGGAAACAATTGTCTTTTGGAACTTTATAAACAGGTATCTTAGTCTATAAATATTGTCAAGAAATTTAGAAATATATTTATAAATAAATTAATTTCTTAGGAAAAACATTAGAAATAAAAATGTTAATTAAATATTTAAATTCATTATGAAGACTAATATAAGATGAACATAAATTATATGATGGATCACCTGAAGATCAGGGCCCTCAACCTTCGTTAGTTAGCCTTATAAGGCTAACTAACGAAAATATCACGACTTAACCTAACCAGTCGTCAAGAGCGTACAGTTGACCTAACGATTGGTTATTTTAAGTCATAATATTTTCGTTAGTTAGCCTTATAAGTCTAACTAACGAAGGCTGGGGGCCCTGATCTTCAGGTGATCCTATATGATCTGTAAATAAGAATGACGTTAACTTTGAACAAAAAAAGTGGGTAAGCAAAGTTGTAAAAGATGTGAAGTTGTAAAGTTGTAAATGATGTGAAATTGTAATGTCGTAAAGTTGTAAAAGTTGATTTACAAGCACTGAGGTAGAAAATGAACCATTTAACTTCTCAATGCAGTAGACAAATAAAAAAAAGGAAGGATGTTGTTATTCTCTGATTTCATTAGTAAATTTAATGTTAGAATACTGTGCATTAACCCTTTAATGCCCAGTGTGTGAAATTTTCATCGTTAACTTTGGAAGCAATTTTAGACCTTCCAGTTCCCAATGTGTGAAATTTAACACATTTCGTATTTTATTAATTATGAACAATAAAACTTTGTAAAATATATTTTTTCAGTTATTTTGGGTCCAATTAAACGATTTTTATATCCCAATTTTTTTTTTTTACTTTTCGACTTAATTTGGGTATGAAAGGGGTAAGATAATTTGAGAAGTTCTCGGCATGTGATTGACATAGAAAGGGAGTGACGGTATCATTCACGTATCTTTGGTAAATGACTGGACGAAAATCAAGAGAGCGGGTATCAAGGATCTGTTCTTCAGATTGACACGTGAAAATATTTGCCACAAAGTGGGACCCAAAGGGGAACCCATAGCAACACCTTCAATTCGTTCATGAAGTTGATTATTGGATCACCTGAAGATCAGGGCCCCCATCCTTCGTTAGTTAGCCTTGCGCGGAATATCTCCTATACAAGCGTCGTTCTTTACGTTATTTATACTGCGTGTTCTTTGCAGTTGAATGTATATAATGTTACGGCATGCGGGAGGTGCCCCCTTGGGGCATTGGTTTCTGCGAGTATGTAGAAGAATTACGGCATTTGGAAGAGTGAGGCCCATGGTGTAATGGTATCGCGTCTGACCGGCAGTCGGAAGATCCCGGGTTCGATTCCCAGGTGGTTACCTCATTTTTTCATTTGTTTCGTTCTCTCTCTCTCGTCTTGCGCGGAATATCTCCTATACAAGCGTCGTTCTTTACGATATATATATATATATATATATATATCATATATTGACGATTGGTTAGGTTAAGTCGTAATATTTTCGTTAGTTTCAACGTTTTATTTGATTAGGTATACGCGGACAAAGTTGGGGAATGCAAACTACACTAGGATAATGTAAGGGAACGTAAACTACACTTGCTCCGGATTTTGTCTATATAATCTTTCTTTTGTTCAGTATTACCTAAAGAACGTAAAATACTAAAATCATTTTTCTTGAAAATAGGAAAAAAAAACTTTGTAGGATTTAAGATTATAATAATGCAATACTTTGAATTAATTTCTTAAGGCTGTGGTTGAAAATCCTCTACAAAGGTGCCCAAGACCTTTACTCTACAGAGTTGAATTCTAGATTTTGTTCAGTCAGGATCACAGGTTTTTGGGACTCCCAAAATTTTGTAAGTATATCTTGTCAGTTTTATTGGTGGTCGCAAGTAACCAGAGTCTCTCTCAGTGCTTTTTAACGTAATAAACATCGGATCACCTGAAGATAAGGGCCCCCAACCTTCTTTAGTTAGCTTTATAAGGCTAACTAACGAAAATATCACGACCTAATCTAACCAATCGTCAAGGGCGTACAGTTGACCTAACGATTGGTTAGCTTAGATCGTAATATTTTCGTTAGTTAGCCTTATAAGGCTAACTAGAGAAGGCTGGGGGCCCTGATCTTCAGGTGATCCTAAACATCCTCCCTTACCCGAAAGACTTGACTCCTTAACTTAATTATAGTTATTTTAATAAACATAAAATCCAACCGATAAATTATTTATTTCGTCTCCTTCAGGTTGTGTCAGTGAAAAGTCAGCTGCTGAAGCTTCACATAGACTCATTTACACGTTGTACTATAAATATATAGACCAAATAGAACATTTAATAAATAAAACACTGTATGATTCATCAGGAGAAAGACGCACCACTAATTTGTGTTTCATCCCTAAGGCAGCACAAACTTACCAATATATATATACACATAACTTCTATATTTTATGAGAGGTAATGAACAGTAAAAGATGTTCGTCATCTGATCGTTCACCGTAATAATACACACACACACACACACACACATATATAATATATATATACATATACTCCTCTGCTTTTCATGTTCAGAGGGAATCATTTTTCCCTATGAAAATTAATTAGAATTTGTGTGTCAGTGAAAAATGAAGAATCAGATTGATACAAAGTAGGAATAATTTTTCATTATTTGTTTCAAATTCAATTTCTATTGTAATCAAAAGCAAAAATAAAAATCTAATTTAATTTTCAGTTATTATTACGCGCACTGGAATGGCGCTTCATTTTTCTTTTCTTTACATTTTCCCTTTCTTGCTTTATGTTTTTGTGTGTGTGTGTGTGTGTGTGTGTGTCGAGAGATTGAAGCGTGCATGAAGAGAGTTGACGCTTCTGTAGAAAAAAGGTTATATATCGCTTTTATTAATATTGGTTTTTGATTTATATACTGTGTATATATATATATATATATATATATAATATATATTATTATATATATATATATATATATATATATATATATATATATAAAAGATCGAAAACTAATGTGTGTGTATATATTATATATATAAAACCTAATCTAGGTTAGGTTATCTATTCTAGCCTAATCTTACTCTACCTTGGCTAACTTAAGTTACCTTAACGCAAAAAGTTAGTTCATCTAACCTAACCTAACTTTACCTTACCTAACTTAACCTAATCTTATATACTACCTTGCTTAACCTAATCTAACCTGACCTAATCTAAGCTTCCACAACCTAACTTAACCCAACATAAATTAAAGAGAGAAACACGCATGAAGTCAAATATTTATTTCTATCAAAATCTAGTCAAGTTTTAAGGGTTGACTTTCTTTCTTTATGCTGTAATCTAATACCGTAATAAAACTGCATTTAGAATTAGTTCACTTTCGAGTCTGGGAATGGGAAGTCTTAATCAAATTCATAATAAGCACATGCAGGAAATAGCTGAATAACGTATCAAATAACACATAGTTGTAGTTACGCTAAGAGCTCAGACACGACGCTATATTCATTCAATTTGAAAAGCTTTCACGCTTTATGTATGTTTGTATACATATATACTCTGTGTGTGTGTGTGTGTGTGTGTGTGTGTGTGTGTGTGTATAGTTTTAACTAATTTAGGTATATTTGGATATTAGGATGAATTATATGTAATATTTAAAGTTAATAACTTGATTTACAAAATTACAGCTCTCATATGTATAAGCTAGTCCTTGCTCTTCACCGGAATTCAGTTTCAAAATTGGAAAAATTATTTTTGAATAATGTTATCAACCTAAATTTACTTACTGATGTCACTGCGTTTATATAATCAATGACCTTGAACGCGTCTGATCTTTTGGTTATCTTAATTATACGCGTCTACAGGGTGTCAGTAAAGTCCGGCATCATAGAAATAAATTTGTCAATATAAATTTTACGTATGATGCCAAACTTTATGGACACACTGCGTTAAGATGTCCTCTGTTCTTCACGTTTATTTACCTTACAGTTTTCAGATGAGGTAAATCGTAATACATTTTTGAGTCACCCTGTAAATACAACGATATAACATCGGGAGATGAAAGTGGTCAAATTCAATCAAGTTTTTTTCAACCAACCAACCAATATTTTATCACAGTTTATTATTATACTCTATGTATAAAGAATTAATTTGACAATTTTGGGAAGTTTAAAAGACATTGGGGTAAAGGTTATGCCCCTGCGGTATCCCTCGGGGTATTTTCCCTAAATTTGGGGTTTTTAAATGTCCTTTCGGGGGATAACTTGACCCCGTGAGAAGGAGCAGAAATAATCACAGATGCGCTTTTGATCTCTTCAAGAGAGAGATGAATTGAATTTTCCTGTAGTCGGAGGATGTTCATATGTGGTTTTGATAAAACCCCAAAGGAAGCAATGGTATACTATATATATATATATATAGAGAGAGAGAGAGAGAGAGAGAGAGAGAGAGAGAGAGAGAGAGAGAGAGAGAGAGAGAGAGAGCTCAGTCGCATCATGCCCTTAATTCAGTTGTTAACAATGACTCGTACCCAATGTAATGGACTTCCTTCCATAATCAGTCACGTGACCCAGGTCACATTGTAATTTGAATGAGTATCGTTATTATCCAATTACCTGACTTTGTTATTGAATATTTATTGGTCACGTTTTATTATTTATAAACAATAATTAGGCACAAATTTTAATTTATGTCGAAACAATTTTAATAATCTCAGTTTTAAAAATAAAAAAATTGGTGAACACGTACTAACTCTCTCTCTCTCTCTCTCTCTTTCAAACACACACGCACACACACATACACGCAAAAACACACACACTTAATTTCCATTGATTCTAGACATTGTAGTAAAGTAAAAAATTTAGTTTCAATCGAAATGAGTTTTAAACATTTGCTTTTGTTACAAAAAAGTAACACATTATGTTTTGCCATTCATGAAGGAAGTTAATATCTGGGTTTAAAGAGATGAACACACTCCACTTCTCTCTCTTCGGCAAAATAGACCATCGTAATTGTTAAACAGAAGCTGTACAAAATTGCCCTAAAAAAATAACCTAGCGATATGCACATATACATTTCATATATATATATATATATATATATATATATATATATATATATATATATATATATAAACGATAAAATTATAAAGTTTTTATATATTAAATTTGGAGCTATTGAAGAATAGGGACCCCAGCCTTCTTTAGTTAGCTTTATAAGGCTAACTAATGAAATATCATGACCTAACCTAACCACTCGTCAAAGGCGTACAGTTAACCTAACGATTGGTTAGGTTAGGTCGTGATATTTTCGTTAGTTAGCCTTATAAGCCTAACTAAAGAAGGCTGGGGTCCCTATTCTTCAATAGCTCCTTAAATTTTGCTACTGTTTACATATATAGGATCACTTGAAAATCAGGGCCCCCAGCCTTTGTTAGTTAGCCTTATAAGGCTAACTAACGAAAATATTACGACTTAACCTAACCAAGCGTTAGGTCAACTGGACGCCCTTGACGATTGGTTAGGGTTAAGTCGTGATATTTTCATTAGTTAGCCTTATAAGGCTAACGAAAGAGGGCGGGGGCCCTGATCTTCAGGTGATCCCATATATATACATATATATATATATATAGGTACCTATATATATACTGTATATATATATATATATATATATATATATATATATATCATATAACCTTCAGTTTTTATGCATATATATATATATATATTATATATATATATATCAGCTATATTTTGAAACTTTTGGGTTAAAAAAATTAGTGAATATTTTACCTAATCCCTCGTTAAGGTCTGGGTTTGGTGATAAGGTAAACTGTAGGTTATTATACAGACGCTAATATCCAAATCTCAGAATAAACGGAGTTTTGTAATTAACTTTTCCCTTTTAAATTCTATCAAAAATATTACTTCAATCTTTAGAATATTTAAGCATATATATAATATATATACACACACACTGTAGAATTTAATATATATATATATATATATATATATATATATATATATACATATATATATACAGGGTGTCCGAGAATTATCCGTACAATTTTGGCTGTTATTAAAAGTCAACCATGAAGTGTAGAAATTCCAGTGTTGTCCCATTTTACAGAGAATCTCATTAAGTGTTTTCTGATACCAAGTTTTGACAAGTTTTTTAGAAATTCCAGTGTGTCCGAACATTATCTGTACAATTTCATCTTTTAATAAAATTCTTGAAACACACGTAAAATTCTTAAACAAGATTATTTAGAATCTGTATTTTCAAAAGTTTTTTTATTAAAGTAACGTTGTTACAAACATTCGATATGTGCACCATTAGTGATTCGCAAAACATCCAATTGATACTCCAAATGTTGTCATGTACGCTGCAGCATATCCACATCAATTCGCTCAATAGCAGCTGTGATTCTTGCTTTTAAATCATCAATGTCTGTCACCCGCGTACATTTCTAAAAAACTTGTCAAAACTTGGTATCAGAAAACACTTAATGAGATTCTCTGTAAAATGGGACAACACTGGAATTTCTACACTTCATGGTTGACTTTTAATAACAGCCAAAAATTGTACAGATAATTCTCGGACACCCTGTGTATATATATAATTTCAAGAACCAACTGGAGGGGTTTTTGTGGAAAGTTCCTACGAGGGCAGGAGAAGCGGGGAAACACCAATTCTCTCCTCCACCAAATCCCGCAAATAAAACAGTATGCTACAAAGGGGTCGACCACGGTCGATCCTGAACTGTCGCTCTAAATCTAAATTATCGTAAGGTGTGTGTGTATATATATATATATATATATAATACACGTCGGGGAATTGATTCAATAGAGCAGCTGGTTTCAATACAAAAATTCGAAGCAATATATATTGTTTCCTTTGGTGATGATCCACGTACAGAAGTCTATTTTGTGCTTTGTACGTTGATCCTTTATGATCTGTATATTTTGCAATGATGGTGCGAGCTGCTCGTATATCCTGAAAATAGACGTATATAGGACCATTGTTTTGCCAGAAACAAAAGCATTTTTTTCCCATTACTTAAAACAATATATATATATATATATATATATATATATATATATTATATATATATATATATATAGAGAGAGAGAGAGAGAGAGAGAGAGAGAGAGAGAGAGAGAGAGAGAGAGAGAGAGAGAGAGAGAGAGAGAGCCTTACTACAATAAATAGACATGATCCTATAATGTTGAGCATTATAATCACCTCACAATAAAGCAATTTTACATTATGTATTGATCAATAAATTGTTAAAAATACGTAGTCAGTATTTTGCTAATTTTCCATTTGCTTTATGGTTTATGCATTGCTGTAATGCGCTCAGACATCGTTTATGTAAGTATGGCTTTGTGTTCTCGGAGTATTACATCTCATTCCTCTTTCAGCAAAGCTTCCTTTGAGGTACGTTATTTGAATGTTTTTGTATCGCACAATCAAGAAAATGAATGGATCAAGGAATGAAAAAGCTTTATTGATAAAGTTAATATTACAACGTTACAGTAATTACAATATTATAATAAATTTAACATGAAATATACAAATGTTAATCGAACTGTTGGTATTAATCTTTATTAAATTTGACATTTGAGTTTTATCGGCTTTATTAATATGAATTCAGTAGAGTGTCTGTGGTATCTTACTGATTACGCAGTGAACGAAAGCGCCCACGTAAACCCACTTCAAAGGAAGTTTTGCTACAAATGCTAAAAGCGGAATAATTTTCAATACCTCAGTAGTACTCGGCAGTAAGACTAATTCAGACGATACCTGAGTGAATTGCCGCACTGCGTAAACGAGTGTTTCGCAATCTTTTTTTTTTGGCTGAAGGCATCTCAATGACATCTGTTCATTTTTCGCGGCACCCCGGAGAATTTTTGTCTCCCACTGCTCAACGTCCATTCCCCCCCTCCAGCCCCAACATCATGTAACTTCAAGCTGAGCTTACAGAGTTTCCGTACGGACATAATAAATCTCGACTGCTTTGTTTCATTTGATATTTCCAATATGTTCACTAACTTTTGAATTTTTAATTACTTATTATTGTTATTTCATGAATTTCGCGGCACCTTTAGGAGGCATCGTGGCATCCGGTTCAGAAACAATAGTAATAAGCCAAAAGACAAAAGGAAAATCAACAAAATGCTAACCACACCTTTTAACAAATTACTGATCAGCGCGCTTTGTTTTATTACATTAATAATTAGGCGATGGTCCTCTAGGCAAGAACATCTATTTACTGTTGGGGCAGTGTGTGTGTATATATATATATATATATATATTATATATATATATATGGTGAGAAATAAGAAAAGAAAATAACTAAAAGTTGATAAATCTTGTAGTTTTATTTGCAATTTTTTCGGAAATCATGTTTCAACCGTCAGTGCCAAAATTACAAATAACGAACGAGGTATTAAAATACATAAAGATTTATTAATAATGACAAGGTAAAGAGACGCAGTGGAGGGAATAAGATTAACAGTATTTAAAATCTTGTACTGTTGCATTACATTATACTGTTCTGGAATATTTATTAAGTTGACTTACCAGAGATTGAAAAGGATTGTGAATAAGAGTTTCTTGAGGCGCGGTCTATTGTAGATTTTAACAAAATTTAAGAGAATTTGAAACTTCAATTTAACGAGACCTTTGTGGATAAACCTGTGTGGGAATCCAGTATTGAAGCTGACGTTGGTAAATTTGATTGTGAGACCAGGATATTATTTCACAGTACACAAATTGAAAGCTGTAGTCGTTCAGAATGGTTTCGTAATGAGAATGTACAAAGATTCCAGGATGCAAAGGTCGGTTGGTTGGTTTGCAGTGTCAATAATTTTGAAGTTGGGGGGAAGTAAAAGTGCTTGTAGAGTTCGCAGTGGTCTCTTATGGTTGATTTCGATGGTTTATTTAAGGTTTGTGATGTTCTGGTTGAAAGGCCACCATATTCGTCCATTCCTGTTTGATATTGGCGGTAAGTGCTGCTGATACGAGTATAATTCGCGTTGGCAATGTAATTCGAAGTGTTTCTTTATGAGTGAAGTATCATTTAATTCCATTGTTTATGAATATAAATTGGAAATAATTGAGGACAGAGTAGGGCGAGGAAGCTGCGGAGTTCCGAGTTCATTTTATAGCTTAGGTATCCTTAGAAAGAAAGATAAAATATTGTTTATAGTACACGTCCTCTTAAACTGTAAGGATTTTAAGAGGAGGGTGATGCGTTATTGAGGGAGATTTGGCGTAGGTGTTGAAATAGGTGTTTCGGGAAGGATAATGATGACCAAATGGATGTATAGAATATGTGCGAATGTTTATAAGGAATGCTAGTGAAGAGAAAGTGACTTCTTAATGGAATGTTGAGGAAATGATGTGATGAGTTGTACAAAGAATGAACGAAAATTATTAAAAGAGTGATAGAAAAAGTAAAAAGAGAGCAGACGATGAGTTGTGAGGGAAGATGAATGAGAAGTATTTGGAGAATAGAAAGTTATTCTGAAAAGAAATGAACAAATGAACAAGTGTATGGTGAAGTGTATGGTAATATGAAACATAAGAACAGAAATGTGTCAGCGCAAAATAAGCAAATACGCGAGAGATATAGAATAATGTAAGATGGAGGGTGAGGTAGATGAAGAAGAAACAAATGTGAAAGTAGTTGGTACCGATTGTGCGTTGTGTATGTAGAAGCGTATACTTCGATTACTCGACTTAACCCCTTTGGATTTTTATCTATAGGAGTATATTAAAATGCGTATCGTGACTAACGCGCCACTCCGTCGAAGAGTTAGAAAGGTTTTTGGATCCGTATCTTGCTAATGGTCTGGTGGAGTTGGAGCGTCGAATACACATTATAGCAACTATATATATATATATATAATGAAAATAACCACGAAGGAAAAAGGAAACAAATGGTGCTCAAGCGCTTTCGTCTAATGACATCCTCAGGAACACTAAAATAAATAACAAGTTCGAGACTATATATATATAGGTAAAAAAAAAAAGAAAAAAAAATTGTAGAAGGAGCATACAAATTTATAAGGAAAAACTACCAGAGTTTTAGTATTTTGCCCCTCTTGTCTAAATCCATTCTGAACGAATATTTTGGGTATCTGGCCCATGAAGCGTGACCTGGATGACTTCCTCCTTCAGTTAAATCATCAAGTCCCCTCCATTAAGTTTATTTTAGAAGCGGAACAAAACAATTCAATCCCATTTTTGGATGTGCGTGTACATAGGGAAAGTCCAGGTTTTAATTAAGTTTAGTATTTATCGGAAAAAACAAACAATTTGTCCTACGTACACTTTTACTCCGGACATGACACCCCCATCAAGAAAGCCATATTTTCTTCAATGTTTCTCCGCGCTCTTAGGATCGCCAGTCCGGAATACATGGATGTCGAATTAGAAAAAATCAACAGTATTGGAAGTGATTTGTGTTACCCACCTGCTTTTTTGGAAACTTGTCTTAACAAGGCAAAACGAACCGTCTATCGTGTGAATAATAATAACCCTCGCACTTTGTCGAAGAATATTTTAGTACTTCCAGTTTTCCCAGGCATTTTAGGCATTGCTAATGCACTTAAACTTTTGAATATTAATGTAGTATTTTCATATGATAATATTGTGAAATATATCATAGTAAAAAATAGCCCTATCAATAATTCAGGCATTATCTATAAAATTGGTTGTAAACAATGTGATTCCTTTTACACTGGACAGATGGGAAAGGATTTGCACACGCGTGTGAAACAGCGTCAATATTCCATTAGAACGGGACAGTTGTCCAGTGCCCTTTTCGTCCATTTGTCAGAGTTATCCCAGTTTTATAATGCTTTAATTTTGTTTCACTCAAGCAACATTGTTAATAGAAATATTCTTGAGTCTGCCATTATTCAACTTAAAAATAATTTTAACATTAGCCAGGACCTTTTTTCGCTTGATCCTTTTGTTTTGAATTCGTTCAGAACGGATTTAGACAAGAGGGGTAAAGTACTAAAACTCTGACATTTTTTCCTTATAAATTTGTATGTTCCTCCTACAATTTTTATTTTATTTATTTTTTTTTTGGACCTATATATAGTCTCGAACTTGTTATTTATTTCACTGTTCCTGAGGATGTCATTAGACGAAAGCGCTTGAGCACCATTCTGTGTTTCCTTTTTCCTTCGTGGTTATTTTCATCATAAATACTATTCACGTGTTACTTTCGTGAAATATGTAATAATAAATAATAAAAAAAAAAAAATATATATATATATATATATATATATATATATATATATATATATATATATATATATATATATATATATATATATATATATATAATATATATATAATGATTAATAAAAACAAATCTGGCTAGTGTATTATTTTTGCACTATTATTTCTCAGACACCCTGTACCCCGTACTTGCCAAATAGTTTCAATACAGCATATATATTATATTTTAATAGTAATAATAATAATATAATAATAGTAATAATAATAATAATAATAATAATAAAAACTTCTAATTTCGATCCTCAAGGCACCTTGTCAGATCCTTTATTATTCTCTCTCATAAAAAGTCCTCTAACTTAAAGGAAAAGTAAGTCTCAATCGGAAAGACTAAAAAAAAAATATGTAAAAAAAAAAATTCAATGAATAATCCAAGAGAATTTTAGTTTCTGGTTTGATGAAAGTATTAAATTGAATATTAACTTTTTCCTACCATTCTTTTGAGTGAATTAAAATTACTATAAAGAATTTTCTTAGTACATTTTAATGCAGTTTCATTACGTCATAAGGTAATAAACCTCCAATTTTATAATTGAAGAAAATGAAAATGAAAGTTTTTTTTGTGTATAAAATATTCATTTACGAATCTAAGTTTACTTTTACTGTTTTACAAGAACCTTCCTAACATTCATCAGCGACTCGTATCTTTCATGCGCATGATGTCCCTTCGTAAGTTGCATTTGATGAAGGAGAACGCTGCTCTCTATCATTCATTGTTCTACTAATGATCTAATATGTCACCCGAGGACTGGCTATAAATTTATTTGTCTTAAGATTTCGTAAACTTGAGGCTTTGAAGGTGGCGAAATATAATTTATTAATTTATTATACAGGGTGGTCCAAAAGTCCTTATCTATTTTGCTGAAATAATGTTATTTCTAATTTATTTCCACAGGCCATAGATGATGATGGATGTACAAGAACGTGTGATGGTAGTAACACTACGTATCCGAAGGAAGAAGTGCAAAGAAATTCGAGAAAAATTCGAAAGAAAATTTCTCAAACCAGGACCTACAGAGAGAGCAATTCGCGAGCTGGTCAATAAATTTAAAAGAACAGGATCTGTTCATGATGAGGCAGGTTCTGGACGTCCAGGTACCTCTCAAGAAAATGTTGAATTGGTAAGAGATGCCTTTGAAACAAATCCTAGAATGTCAACTCGCACAGCATCACGTAGACTGAACATACCAAAAACGACTGTGCTAAGGATTTTAAAATCACCATTAAAAAAGAAAAGTTACCATATTCAAGTGCTACCGAAAACCTATTAAACCACATTCTCTTCAGCGATGAAGCGACATTCCACACATGCGGAAAAGTTAATCGACATAATTGCCGTATCTGGGCTAGTGAAAAACCAACGACAACGAGTTCTACAAATGGGAGAGATATTCTCCTAAAGTTAATGTCTAGTTGGGTATGACAAGATCGAAGATTTACGGACCTTTTTTCTTTGCAGAAGCTACGGTAACAGTGCCAATTTATCTTGACATGCTTCAACAGTTTCTTGAACCCCAGATTCGTTCAGATGACATTCTCGACATTGTTGTCTTTCAACAAGATGGAGCTCCATGTCATTATTCAAAGATCGTTCGGGCGTACCTTGATGCGCTCTTACCAAATCGCTGGATTGGACGTAGTGGAAACAGGCCGTGGGCAGTACGATCTCCAGATTTAACACCATTAGACTTCTTTGCGTGGAGCTTTATAAAGTCTGAGATTTACAAAACAAGAGTCACAGACCTGCAGGATCTGCGAACCCGCATTTTTGCCGCATTCGCTAAAATAATCCCAGAGATGCTTGAGAATGTGTTCCGCAATGCAGTGGAAAGATTTGAGATTTGCAGAGATACTGATGGTGCTCTCGTCGGATCTTATACCTAAGCTTGCTAAATAAGCATGCATCTAATTACGTTACTACATTTTTACCCTAAAATACTATTATTTGAGCAAAATAAATAGGGACTTTTGAACCATCCTGTATATAAACGTTGAACTTTTTGGTATGACGGAAATATTTTAGTTGTCCATTTAATGAGATAGTTTTCTTCTATTTAGGTCCTCAAGGCACCTCGTTAGAGCCTTTACTTTCAACATGATACTGCTGTACCTCTCATATTCTAAATAAAGTTTAAATATATTATAAATATAGTATTTCGATGACGTATTTTCTGAATAATGACTTTAGTAGTATGGGTTCATTTACGGAGAGGGGGTGGGGATAATGGGAGAGGGGAAAGGGGGAAAGGGGAAGTACTAAAAAGGGAATGTCAAAGGCGAGGACTAGGGGGGCGTACTAGTTAAATATAGAGTATAGTTATATAGAAATGCGACGTCATACTATAAAATTAGCGATCACCATTTTAAAAGATAAAAAAGGTAAAAAAGTTGAAAGCACAGTAAAACCTCGTTATAGCGAAATATATAAGCCAAATGGCTATCGTTGTAGAGAGGTTGTTCGTTATAAACAGGTTTTCTTTTGCTGACATTGTAGTGTATATTTTAATATCCTACTTAGACCCTCATTAGTTATTTATACATAGTTTATATAGTACTGTATATAACAGTATATTAAATGCATCACTGAAAAGTATTTTAAGTATCTAAAAGTATTTCTCCGTGAGGGAGAAACCTTCTAGCCAATTACGCATCAGCTTTTAGGCATCAGCCAATCAGCATGCCGCTTACTTATTTGATCGGGGAAGTGACGGTAGAGACGAACGCGTGCAGCTTAGGATGAATTAGCGAAAACACCTCCTTATAACGAAACATGTTTTCGATAAAGAGAGGTTTTCGAAATGCCCAAGGTATTCGGTAAAGAGAGGTTTGGTTATAGTGGAGCGTCGTTATTGAGAGGTTTTACTGTATGTATATTACCCGCTTCAATTGATCCATTACTACAACCACGATTGCCTCTCTTTGCTTTACTGTATTGAAGTACAACTTAATTCCAAAGATACATTCGCCATCATTCCTCGAAACAAACCGCGCAGTTATGGTATAAAGCTCTTTACTGGCTCACACAGTTACAACAGCAAATAGGCATGCACATAAAACACGCGCGCAATCTTAGCTCAGTGGCAGAGTTTTCTGGGCTGATAGATTGAATGAGGACTCACGTACTGGTGAGAGGACAGTGTACTCCTTCCGCAGATGTTGCTGGCACGGATGCCCAAGTCCTGAGCGTGGTATCACAGGTAACCTCCACGGTAAATCCCCGCCGATAGCCTGGCTTGAACCCGTACTCGTGACCAGCTTATACGTTCACATTTCACTCACAGGATTCTATGCGTACACGAGTATGATGAGTGGATGGAGAACAATAAGCACTACCGTAACGAAATAAGGGCTATCAAGCGTTTAATGGTGGTGAATCCTCTTAATCGTGGTGACAGTTTGTTGGGAAGGGGTACAAACCCATTCATATTATACTCTTCCACGTACGGAGGGTGTAAAGATTCATTACTTTGACTTTTGCTCTTTATATCGCTACGTGATCCCGAAGGTGCCCCTGAAATTATTTACATTCAACGTGGTTCATTATATCAGGTGAACTCTAAGCCTTATATCTTCTAAAAATATTTTAAAATGGTGGTTGCTAAAGTTCATAGTGTGATGTCACACACACACACACACACACACACACACACACACACACACACATATATATATATATATATATATATATATATATATATATATATACCAAAAAGTGCGTTGCTAATTCTTGCAATTACAAAAGGAAGAAGGTTTTTGCAATTCAAAATGGCATAATGCTGATTCTTGCTGCAATAAATGAGTTTTAAAATTTTGCTTTTGCTCAAACTTTTCCTTTAAACTTTTAATTCATACTCTACTATTCTTTATGTTTCGTGTGTTTATTGTTGCTGTAAAGTTCAATAACTATAACATCTTGTTATATATAGGACATAGGTAGTTCTTTGATCATCCTCAGATTGCCTGTTAAGATTTAGACAAAGTACGAAATAAAAAGTTGAAACCTGTTTATTAGGCACTTCGCAGATTGCCTGAATGCCAGGCAAAGTCCGAAATAACACTTTACTTTGGACCTTCACTAATCCTATGCAGGCATTCCTCAGATTGCCTGTTAAGATTTAGACAAAGTGTGAAATAAAAGAATATTTCGGTCTTTGCCAAATATCGACGGGGAATCCGCGGAATGTCTAGGCAATCTGCGGTTTACCGTCTCGTCAGAGTTTGCCGATAAGATATATATATATATATATATATATATATATATATATATATATATATATATATATATATATGATAATTTGATATGATTGATTGAACTGGTTTGTCCGGCTGTTTTTTTTGTGTTGTTTCGGTGTAATCGAGAAGTCTTTTGGACATGTCTTTGATTGTGTTTCAAAAGGTGTTAAGTACACCACCAATTAAAAAAAAAAAGAAGTATTTACAAGTTAACCATGTGTACTGGATTTTATTCAGACATCTTTTTCGCTTAATGGCATTGACTCCAAACAGTTATGTGAAAAAAACTAATCTAAGGACAGACTACAGTAAAAAAATATAAAATGTACCAATATCGTAGAAACTGGTTTATGAACTTGTCGCCTTTTGGAGCTCTCTCTCTCTCTCTCTCTCTCCTCTCTCTCATATATTATATATATATATATATATATATATATATATATATATATATATATTCTTTTACTACTAAATTCCTTTATTAGGACCATAATTCACACACATTCCAATCCATTTCTGAAAGGTTATCTCGAAGCACCCTCTCAACTTTTCCACAATCAAATTTTCAATTCGTAAATCGAATGATTCCTAAATTTCAATATTAAAGTTGGAAACCAATGATTGGTAGAGGCTCATCCTTTTTGTATCGTTCAGAGGTGTACGATGTATTTTGGATAAAAATTGAATCATTTTTACTTATGGTTCAGTTTTACAGAGAGAGAGAAAAAAAAAAAATTCCTATTTACGACTGTTGAAATGAGGAAATTATTACCTGTTATTTTAATTTAAGCTTCATTTTATGGTAATTTGGAGTTTTCTCTGCCTACATCTAAATTAGATTTCTGCATTTATACCTCTTTTTGCTATTATTATAATTATTATTATTGTTATTTTTTTGGTTATTAGTGTATTAGTTGTGTTTTTATGTATGTATTGTTAATTTTTTAATACAGTGTATAAGTGATTGCTAAAAATTAAGTATAATTAATGCTTTTCACACGTTTTATTCCAAAACATGCCATTAAATAATTTTGAAAGTAACGTGTATCGTGGGGTAGGAGGGGATGGAGGGAGGGACTACCTTACGAAACCGAGACAATCTTTAGGATACACACGGTGCTCGTCGTGCCTGTAACGATATTAACTATTTCACCATCGTCTCGGATTTAGTTATTTTTCTAATTGAAAATCATTAAATATTATTTAAAAAGGGGATATAATGAAGACTTGTTTAGGTTAGATTAGGTTTAGCTCATATTAAGTTAATTAGGTCATTTAGATTAGGTTAAAAGTCGCTATGCACAATTGAAAATGGTATAAAAATGTGGCGGTTTCGAAAAATAACAAAACACACACACACACACACACACACACACACACACACACACACACACACATATATATATATATATATATATATATATATATATATATATATATATATATATATTACTTTAGGTGAGTTCGAACGACGGTTCAGGATCGACCTACGGTCCACCCCTCTGCAGCATCCGCCTCATTTGCGGGATTTAGTGAAGGAGGGAATTGCTGTCTGATGTCATCTACCCTCGTAGCCAGCCATGCATGGCTGGTCGGGGACTTTGCACAGGAATCTGTCCAGCTGGTTCTTGAAGTTATTCAGGTCGGTGTGCTGGAGATTTTTCACTTCTTTTGATAGGACATTGAAAAGCTTTGGGCCTCGTATTCTGAGTGTATTTTATTTTCCATCCTCATTTTCATGGCCCCTTGTCCCACCGCAGCTGGGACCATACAAAATCTGCCTCTTCTTTCAGTATATTATATATATATATATATATATATATATATATATATATATATATAATATATATATATATATATATATATATATGGTGAATTTTAAGCACGTGACACTTTAAAAGATTCATATTTTTTTATTAAATGGAATAAAAGTATGAATTTTTACTGTATCTTTTCTGCACATGGGGAATTAGTCCTCTATTGCAAAACATGCTCTATGTGATGTCCTCTCATCTCATTAACTATTTGCACACGAACAACATAATTTTGCAGTATTCTGGACAGAGTATCTGTTGAAATCTGAGAAATTTATTGTTCAGTGATGCTTTCAATGCTTCTGTTGTGGTGTGAATTCTGTTCAAACGCTCTATTTTTAAATAACCCCACCTAAAAGTCACAGGGGTTTAGAGCTGGTGGTAATGGTGGTCATATTCCTTTATCGTAAACCACAGGAAATCTGTTGAACAATCGAAAGTATCGTAACATCACATAAGGCAAGTTTTGCATTATAGGACTAATTCCCCGTGTGTAGAGAAGGTACAGTGATAATTTCACACTTTTATTTCAGTTACCAAAAATACAAACATTTTAAAGTGTGACATGTTTAAAAAATCACCCGATACCTTTCAACCTTTCGACCTTTCAAATGTTCCGCGCAATGATTCCTCATTTCACGAAGGTCAAGCTTGTCGCCCCTTCTCTCGAGTTGGCCTGGTGAAATTGGCCTCCTCTCGAGTTGGCCTGGTTGGCCTGGATATATATATATATATATATATATATATATATATATATATAATATATAATATATATATAAAATGTGTATGTGTAGGCAAGTGGGTATGAGCGGGGTCGAGTATACATTAATTCACGGATGTAATGAGGTAAAGAATTTTGATGCAATACTTTTGATACTTCGGAATATTACAATATATAATATATATATTAATATATATATATATAATATATATATATATATACTATAAATATTTTTATTGTCAGGAAAAAATGGTTAGTCCTGAGAAGGTTAGTTTACACTAGGTTAGGTTAGTTAGAGTTTGGTTAGGTTAGGTTAAGCTAGATTAGCGAATACCTCACTAGTATTTAATAACTGAACAGAAAACAACCTTCGAGCACTCTGTAGCCATGGACGCACCTTTCTTAGAACGATGTCTCTAGGGTTAGGTTAGGTTAAATTATGTCAGGTGTTAGGTTAATTAGTTTTTTAGATATATGGATTTGTGTGTGTGGATGTAAAACGAGAGTGAATGAAAGAAAAGAGGAGATGCAAGAAAGAATGACACAACGAGAAAGAAAAATAAAAACTCAACGAGAGAAAAAAGTGCCCGGGCTCAACAAAAAGTGGTTACACAAATTTCTTTTGCATTTTGAAAGCAATAAAGTGTATTTATAGTTTTTGGAGCTCCAAATAACGAGTTATACTAATCCTGTAAATAAGATAGACAATTGGTCCCCGAAAAATAACACTGTTCGACAAAATCGAACTTTTTTCTCTCATCAAAGATGTATACACACTTCTCTAGACCAGTTTTGTACGCTGATTCCAAATCTGTTTTTGGTTTTCCTCTAGCACATCTAGTTATCGAAATATGACTGGCATTAATTTCAGCACAATTTATCGTAAAAGTACAACTTTATTCACAAAAAGAAATGTAAACCAAGCTAAAAACATTGCGAGTACGATTTTCTTTTGTAAACCTTGTCCGGATCGTCGCGGTACATCGTCCAGCAGTAGTCTGCCAGCATACTTTCGTTCCAGAAACCTTGATAGCGATTTTCCATTGACTGGATGTCTTGATGGAAGCGTTACCCTGTTCGTCGCTCACCGCGCCAAGGTTTTCGGGAAAGAAATCTACATGCGAATGTAAAAAATGCATTTTCAAGGACATGCGACAGCTCACTTCTTGATATGCATCGAGCAGTTTCTGAACTCCATCTTTGTATGCGGGAGACTTGTGGTTACCCAAGAAGTTTCCACAAATCCAGTTGAAAGCCTGCCATGCTTTTAGTTCTAAGGCATTGAGGCTTTCTTCAAAGCCTTCATCCTGCAGAACCTCCCTGATTTGGGGCCCCACAAAGATTTCAATTTCGCGGCACTGATGTTTGCAAATTTCTCAACAAGGTATCAAAACCTTCTCGAATTCGCCTTACCCATCGCTTTCATAAAATTTTTCATTAAGCCGAGCTTAATGTGGAGAAGTGGCAGGAAAATCTTCTTTGGATCAACTAAAGGAACACACTGGACACTGCCCGTTCCTGTCTCGTATGTGCTTCTTTGATGCCAATTACGTCTGATGTAATGATCCGCGGTAGCACGGCTGTCCCATAAGCATAGGAAACAACAGTATTTCGTGAACCGTCCTTGCATGCCCATTAACATACCGATGACTTTGAAATCACCACAGATATTCCATTGCTGAGTGCTGTATTGGATTGCTTCGAGTAATATATTCATGTTATCGTACGTCTCCTTTAGATGAACGGCGTGGGCGATCGGGATGGACGGCTTTAAGTTCCCGTTATGCAGGAGAACCGCTTTCAAGCTTCGAAGTGAGGATTGAGGAATCAATGAAGAGGCGCCACTCAGATGGTGTGTGTGTGTGCCTGTGACATGTTCTCGAAAAGTCCATTGATATCATGGCAATAACAGAGCGGAACGTCTACTGTAAAGAATGTCGCCAAATCATGGCCTCGTTTTCGATAGTGACACACTCGGACGTTCTTCTCAAGTAAGTGTTTCTGCTTGAGTCTCAAGGAGATAAGTTCTGATTTCTCTCTGGAGAGGGCTAGGTCTCTAATGAGATCATTCAACTCGTTTTGGGTAAGCCTCCTGCTCCGATTGCTCTTTGTCTGGTGTGGTCAAGATCGGCCGAAGGTCCCACATCTCTGCCAATCGCACCTTCGTCGGATTCCCTTTCGTCTTCTAAAAAATCAAGTCCGTGGTGTGGAGGTACCGGAATCGGCATCGTGTTATCGTGAGGGATCGGTCTGATCCCGGAGTCTACGTTCGGATAAACGATGTTATGCTTGTTCTTCACGGAGAATCCAGTTGTGTTAACATTGCAAAAGTAACAATCGCCATGATGATCTCTCGGCTCCCTCCATATCATGGGTATAGCGAACGGCATCAACTTTTTCCTTTGGTTCAACCAGTCACGTAATCCATTCGAACAAGCGGTACAGATAACATGTGGCGCTCACGCCTTATCTTGGTCGCCTAGTGGACAGCCGAAGTATAACCGATAAGTTTTCAGAAGATCCATCGTGATTGTACGCCGTTGTGATTTAGTCGCGAACGAGCCGCACATGATGAGTGGGTTGATGTAAATCACCTATAAAGATAAAATGTGTAAGTGGGCGACACAAAACAAAACAAAACACAACACACAACTAGACATGTAACTGCTACGCCAAAGAATAAAAGGGTGTACATGTGCAACGTTTGCAAATTTGTGGCCAGCAACTGCTCTCACCTAAAAAAACCACAAGACAACCTGCGGAAGGCCTAAGTTGACAAAATGCCATACATGAGGGTACAGAAACGATAAAATAAAAACCTACTCACACCTAAGCTGCAACGACAAAATACTCCGCTACATGTATAAAGGACGAATATTATATATTGTGTATATATAGTATTATATATTATATTATATATATATGATGATAAAAACCCACTCTAATTGACAGAGTTTATTTCCACAACAGTTTCGATGCCCACTGCCAGTGGGCATCGAAACTGTTGTGGAAATAAACTTGTCTATTAGAGTTGGTTTATTATCATATTTGACCTTCACGTAGAAAAAAGTGAAGTTTTTTGCATTTATATTATATATAGTTATATGCATAGTGTATATAGGTACAGGGTGTCCGAGAATTATCTGTACAAGTTTTGGCTGTTATTAAAAGTCAACTATGAAGTGTAGAAATTCCAGTGTTGTCCCATTTTACAGAGAATCTCATTAAGTTTTTTCTGATACCAAGTTTTGACAAGTTTTTTAGTAATTCCAGTTTGTCCGAAAATTATCTGTACAATTTCATCTTTTAATAAAATGCTTGATAACACACGTAAAATTCTTAACTAAGATTATTTAGAATCTGTATTTTCAAAAGTTTCTTCTATCAAAGTAACGTTGTTACAAACATTCGATATGTGCACCATCAGTGATTCGCAAAACATCCAATCGATAATCCAAATGTTGCCATGTACGCTGCAGCATATCCACATCAATTCGCTCAATAGCAGCTGTGATTCTTGCTTTTAAATCATCAATGTCTGTCACCCGCGTACAAAAAAGAAAAAACTTGTCAAAACTTGTTATCAGAAAAAACTTAATGAGTTTCTCTGTAAAATGGGACAACACTGGAATTTCTACACTTCATGGTTGACTTTTAATAACAGCCAAACATTGTACAGATAATTCTCGGACACCCGGTATATATTATATTTATTATATATATATATATTATGATCGGTCTCATCTCGAAAACTAGACGTGCTAGAGGAAAACCGAAAACAGATTTGGAATCAGCGTCCCAACAGCTATCTCGCCCACCCACAATTATATCTGATGAAAAATACTTGTTGGCCAGTGTAAGGAAAGATGGCGTGGAACTGGGGCAGAACCACGATTAAAATGTATCCACGACGAAACGTCAATACATTTTCGAGATCAGGGAAGGTTGAGAATATAATCACCTTGCAATCTCTGTTCTTGGAAACGAATAAAAATGGTCTACAATCTACATCATGGCCACGTCACAACACCATTTTATGTTATATCAGCGAGGTTATGGGACATTGGAACATTCATTGGTTAGATAGGTGACCATCCTCTTCGTTCAGATAATGTAGCGACTCGTAGAGAGTTCGTATCCCACGTAAAGCTGTGGGAAACCTTCGTCCCATAACTTTTACTTCTATGAAAGAGGTTAAACAATTTGGCGTAACATTTTAATAATTCTTAATCTTTGAACATATTGATTCAAAAGCCTGTTCGAGTACACGGTCACACGGTCAATTAATTATCACATTATCATGAAAAGTCAATGTATACACAACATGTTCTAAGTGAGCGTTTATTCTCTTTTCACCTGTTTTTTTTTTCAATTGAAAACTTTTCAGAACTCATAGCGATGTTTGAAGAAGTTTGCTAAATCGTAGTGACAGTTACAGGGTTTATAAAGAAACATTTACTGTGAATGAACGATGAAAGCGAGGGATGGTTTGTAACTTTCTAGACCAGCGTTCCAAAGCGACTGGTACTTATCGGGGAAAGTGTCTTTTAAATATTCTCTAAGCTTTAATCCGTTCTTACCTTGTTCATCTCTACACTTCATAAAATCGTCAATTAAAAATGTATAGGCATGCTCAAAAAAGGTGTCAAAATAACGTATATCATCAATTCGCACATTTAACAAAAGTTTCAGGTTGAGTATAGCAGCCATTTCAAATAATCTATCGATTGGTCCGTTATTAACATTGTTTTTACTAAAGGATTTTAGATTAGTTTTGCACATCAATCGTGTTTCAATGCAAAGTTGACTCGTATCGCGACTAACAATTAACGCAGAAATAATACAATATAAATGGGTGTCACTGATCGTTAGTCTTGTTGCACTAGAGGTAGCTGGTACTTTATGATGCTCATCCGACCACTTTTCAACCAATACAGAAGTTTTGAACATCTCGTCAACACTCAAATAAATAACATTACGTTCGGGGAAGTCTGTATGCTTATAATTTGTCTCGAGCACATAATTAATTGCTCCACTGCTACGTTTAACTATCTCATTGATTTGGAAAAAGTCACGGCGTGTTGAGCACTAAGTGTTTTTTGATGGTACTGCTGCAAGGAAGCTTCTGGATAACACGTCATGACACTCCAAGATCAGATGCTGGTCTGAAGCGAACTGCATGTTTCAGTTCGTGACGTTATCCTGATGGTCAGTCACGCGTCTTAGGATCGAAGCGACCCCTGTTGGTGGGTCGGCCACTCGGGCTTGCTGAATGAAACATGTAAGGTGATGTAGCAACGTGAAAACATAGTTTGGAGGCGGAGAAAAAGTATATCCACAAAACTACTTAACACGTTAAATGATTGAATAGTAATTCAATTAACAGTGAGGAGGCTTTCGAACATTGAGACAACTTTAGCATTATGAAATCCTGTGACACTCTCGTAAGAATAACTATAAAGCACTTGAGTATCCTGATTCATCATTCTTGTGCGAATTAAGGGCGATTTAAAAACTTCAAAAGACCCGTGAAAGGACAGAGTATTCACTACATCTTCAAATTTTACAGAGTACCCCTTTACACACAATATCAGAGGCAACCAGTGTTGTTAAAAAGTTAATTTTGAGAGAGGAGTATAAACACACACACGCAGGTCATTATGGTAAAATTCGAAGTAAAACTTCAGCAGCTGAGTACGTATCCACGACAGCAATGTTTGCGAACGACTAACGAGATTAAACACAGCGAATAATAATATAACCAGATTGTAGGCTGAACCTATACATCATGACCAGACAGAAAATCCAAATCAAACACAGTTATTCGTACTCTCACCCATACACTGGGCGGAGACTATACATCATGTTCAGACAGGAATGCTACACCCACACACCACACACACACACACACACACACACACACACACACACACACATTCATTCAAAGTTTAAAAGAAAATCATACCCACAGCAATAAGCGGATTTACGTATAAGTAGAGTAGGCACCTGCCTAGGGCTGCAAATTTTGTCGTATTTCAAGATAAATAAGGCACAGAAAGCAAAAATAGAAAATAAATAACTTATAAACACTAGCTTAAATAGATTCACAAATAAGTTTTAAATTAAAAAAGAAAAACAGCCTCTAATAGCAAACTAGCGATATTAAATGGCACAACTATAAGCCAGTCACTGTGGTGACAATTTCCTTGCCAAGAGGCGGCAAAATGCTAAGTACGCCTCTGCCCACAGCCTAAAACGCCAAATAATTTATTTAAAGTACACGAGTTAAATAATTTGTAAAATAAATACAAGTAAATAAATATTCATTATAATAATAACAAATAAATAAACGAGTAAAAACTTTAAAAATAATATCAATAAACTAAATTAGATATGTATACCGGCTAACCACTCATCACGGAAACCAAAGGAAACAGTATCGTAGGTTCCACGTAACTGGTTACGTTTCCTGTAAATATTCTGACACACCTTAGTCCTTTTAAGCTCCTTCACACCGCCTAGTTTCTGCGCTCGGAAGTTGTGAGTCTCCACAACCAGGTGAGGAGGCGCGGTATCATCATCATCTCCTGGTTCTTCTAAACTTACCGGATCTTTAACGGAGGCGAAGTTGACGCTCTGACGATTTGCTGGGTTTAAAGTAATGTCAATTCACCTTCACGATGTATCATCCCCAATCCTGTTCTCATTTAATATTTGAATGCAGAATATTATTTCTTAAAATAATTGGTTGTATTATGCAAAACACTGAGAATGTAAATATTTAAGAAAACCTACAACTGCATCCGTTTAGGTTAGGTTAGTTTTTTATTTATTTATTTTCTATTTTTTTACTTTCCAGTTTAGGCTAGGATAGGTTAGGTTAGGTTAGATTAGGTTAGATTAAATTAGATTGTTTTTATTTATTTATTTTCCAGTTTAGGTTAGGAAAGGTTAGGTTAGTTTAGATTATTTTTTTTATTTTTATTTTATTCTCCAGTTTAGGAAAACACACTTTTATCATTTAAAATGAATGGTGGACGCTAAAGTTCATAGTATTACGTCTCAACACACACACACACACACACACACACACACACACATATATATATATATATATATATATATATATATATATATATATATATATATATACACAGGGCTATTCAATATGATTCACCTGATTTCAAATGAGAATATTTTTAATGTTACAAATACAGAGTGATTTGTGATACATCAACCAAAGAAAAAAAACTGTCCAAATTTTGTCTCTCACCTCATAAATGCTCTATGTGACTTCCCTAGTTACACGAGCAACGTCGACACGATAGTCGAATTCCTCCCATACTCGCTCCAGCATGTCCGTTGTCACTGACTCTACGGCAGTAACAATGCGAGTTCGGAGCTCATCCAAAGATGTGGGCAACGGTGGCACGTACACAGTATCCTTAACGTACCCCCAAGGAAGAAGTCGCACGGTGTAAGATCCGGCGACCTAGGGGGCCAGCTGTGGAGCATCAAGTCATGGGGCCCACTGCGACCAATCCAACGGCGAGTGAGCACTTCGTTGAGAAACGGCGAACATCCAAATGCCAATGAGGCGGCGCCCCATCTTGCTGGAAAATGTAGTCGCCGGAATCTTCGTTCAATTGGGGAAATAACCAGTTCTGCAGCATATCCAGATAGGAGTGACCAGTCACTGTGTTTTCCATGAAAAAGAAGGGGCCGTAAACCTTTGCCCGGGAAATGGCACAGAAGGTGTTAACTGTAGGTGAGTCGCGCTCGTGCTCGATTGTTGCATGTGGTTGTTGCGTGCCCCATATGCGAAGGTTGTGACGGTTCACCTTGCCACTTAAATGAAAAGTTGCTTCGTCACTGAACATCAGGCGGGGAGCAAATTCGTCATCCTCCATAGCCTCCTGCATAAGATCGCAAAAGTTCTGTCGTTTTAACTTGTCCCCCGGCCGTAGAGCCTGCAACAGTTGCAACCTGTATGGCTTCATATGCAAGCGCCGTCTCAAAACACGCCAACAGTCGTCTGAGGAAGTCCCAATTCTCGACTGGCGCGGTTTTGTTGATTTCCTCGGGCTACGTTGGAAACTCTCTCTGATTCTTTGCACATTATCCTCAGACACGCGCGGTCATCCTGTGGACTTGCCTTTACACAAACATCCTGTTTCCTCGAACTGTCGATACCACCGACGGATGCTCTGAGCACCCGGTGGATCTTTCTGTAACGTCGACGAAACTCACGCTGCACTGTGACTACCGATTTACAGCTCGAAACTGCAACACACAAAACGCCTTCTGCTGTGCGGACGCCATTTTCACACTGACTGTTTGTTGCTAGGCTAGGCCACGGCGTGACTTTGGAGCCCTCTCGCGGTGATCTTGTAAAACTCGGAGATTCCTCTTTCATGTGGTGTATGCCCAGTTGATGCATGGTTGATAGGTACGGAAGTATTCTCAGTTGAAATCGGATGAATCATTTTGAATAGCCCTGTACATATAGTATATACAGTGTGTGTGTGTGTGTGGTGTGTGTGTGTGTATATATATTTTTTTTTCTTATCTTTTTCTAATCTTTTTAATAAAAAACGGTTGAAGTGGTAGTCATTAAATTTCTCAGTATGACGTCACATTTTTTAATTTTAATTTTGTATTAATTTATTTTTCTTATCTTTTTTTTTATAAAACGAAAAAAATAACTAAATAAAATTTTATCAACCTCCACCTCCTTCACCTCAAATGCACCTGGCACCCCCCCGCCAGATTTCCCATTAACTCCACCTCTTTCGTCGTAAATGCACCCTTATCTTATCATCCCCCATTACCCTCACCTCCCTTGGCATATTTGCCACCATACTACTTAACTTTATGTATTAGCTTGATTTAATGTATTCTAAAATGTTCTTGATAAAATCTACAGGATTTACTATGGTGAAACCTCTATTACTAAAAGTTGTTTTATCCTCAAAACAAACTTTTAATCCTTCACTATATAAACAAACTCTTTAAGAATGTGCATTAGTAAAAGTTTTAGGTAGAAACTTTTTAAGAGGTAAATATTTCGTTACTTTGTCTTTTGAGCTTTCTATGTGTAAAGGTTTTACGAGTAGTTGCTCCATTATTACAATTACTTTATGTCTAATGGTATAGTGTCAAGCCTCTTTGCGGCAGATTTTGGTGGAAATGTTTAACGATTTTTTAAAAACATTTTCGTCAAGAGGTTTTCTACTATACTACTACGTTAACCATTCTTATCTTTTACGACAAGAAACTTTAATGGTTACTACAATCATCGCGTGGTTGAATTAAGTATCTGAACTGGTTGACCAATAGTTAAAACTGTATTTGGTTGTTGTAACCACGTATTTCTTTTCGGTGTACTGAAATAGCTCTCAATGTCTGCAGATCTATCTGTCGATTCCATTAAAACTGTTTGATAAATTTCCTTGTACGCGAAATTCTACATGCTGTTATGAACTTTATCATCAGGTATTATGCTAGGCAACGCTGTACTGTAAAGAGAAATTCTCCAAAATATTATTATTTTCTAATTCAAAAGTATAACTGGAGATATAGCTATAAATATAGATAGATATCAGTTTCTATAAATCTATCATTACTAGTTACGATAGTGACCTGATTTAATACTACCTCCAGTTCACAGATGGCGCGGGTATACACAAACCTTCACTCTTTACCTTTTATCCACCAGCATTATTATGGTCCATTCTAGACTTTTAACTTGTTCAAAATATATAATCCAACCAGGAACTGTCCCAGGCCAGTATAAGAAATGGGGATGGGGTGCAGTGACGAATCCGCTGTTCGTAATTTATTTGGTTCCACAATGGATTGGGGTGTTATTTTTCCCGGATGGTGGCGTTATCCACTGTCTGAATGTTCCTTGAATAAACTGGTTCTTTTCTTCACCTTTCAATGCTTGTAACTGAATTAATATAAATTTATTTAATACAGAAAGGAAATATATGTTAAAATTTATTTTTTAACAATGATTTTAAAGTTTTAAAATCGTTTATACATAAATCATTCGGAAAAAAGCTTCTCCTCAAGTAGTCGCATTTCCAGAACATATTGTGGATCACCTGAAGATCCGTCACCCCAGCCTTCTTTAGTTAGCTTAATGAGGCTAACTAACGAAAATATCACGACCTAACCTAACCAATCGTTAGGTCAACTGTACACCCTTGACGATTGGTTAGGTTAAGTCGTGATATTTTCGTTAGTTAGCCTTATAAAGCTAACTAAAAAAGGCTGGAGTGACGGATCTTCAGGTGATCCCATACTGTTAACAACCGGATATTATAAAGTTCAGTTATTTATACATCAACAAAAGTAGATAAGTTTAAAATAAATATATAAAATTTATAATTTTGTTGAGGAAAGAAGCATTTTAAATCTGGATGATGAAATCTTTGCTTTTAAAATATAGATTTATTCATTTGTTTATTTATGTTTCTTTATTTATGTTGATATTAAGACTTTTCATTTTCCATTTCCAGTTGTCATTTGTGATCCAGATTTTCCATTTCCATTTGTCATTTGCGATCCAGATTTAACGTATAATCCAAGAGTAACTTTGGAGCTATTGAAGAATAGGGACCCCAGTCTTCTTTAGTTAGGCTTATAAGGCTAACTAGCGAGAATATCACGACCTAACATAACCAATCGTTAGGTTATCTGTACGCCCTTGACGATTGGTTAGGTTAGGTCATGATATTTTCGTTAGTTAGCCTTATAAAGCTAACTAAAGAAGGCTGGGGTCCCTATTCTTCAATAGCTCCGTAACTTTTCCTATATACTATATATAACCCATCCTAACCATAATCTACTTAGTTTAAATTACCCTACCCTAACCTAATCTAGTCTAATTTAACCTAATTATAATCTAATTTACCCTCAATGTAAATAACCTACCCGATAACCTTCCTTAATATAACTTCAGTATAACCAAACCTAGCCTGGCAATTCAACCAAACCATAACCAAACCCAAATATACTCTAACCCAACATAAACCTAACATAGTCATAACATAGCCAAAAGATAACCTAACCTAACCAACGACGAAACTAGGAAAGCCGAGGATGGAAATGAGAATGACATATGAGTTAGGATGAATATCTAGTGTACCCTTTATAATCTTTATCTTCTTTTTTTTCTTTTTTTTAACCTTCATTTTAGAATTGAAATATCTTTTCTTTTTGGCAATTCTGATCTTGTTGTTCAGCTCAAGTTTATTACCTCTTAAAAAGGTGTTGGATAATGGAAGGAAACTTGACAACGATGATAATGTTCTTCTGCAGAAAGTCTAGAATTGCGTTAACTCATCTCAGGCAAAGCATTGAATAGACTCCCGTGCATTTTCTTGATAAAGAGTTATTGGCTAACACACTTATAGTATCATCTCTCTCTCTCTCTCTCTCTCTCTCTCTCTCTCTCTCTCTCTCTCTCTAAATGGTATATTAAATATACTGAAGTTTCACGGGAACTTATATATATATATATATATATATATATATATATATATACACGGTGAACCAAAAGTAGGTGGACAGTAGGTTGAATACGGTTTGTGTTATATTATATTATAACTATGGTGTTCATTATAACTATGGTGTTTGTGTTTTATTATATTAAATATTATAACTAAATTTATTTAAATTTTATTTTGTATTATAGTATACAAAAAAATTAAATATGTATTCTCAAAATAAACGTTATCATTTACTGTCCACCTACATTTGGTTCACCCTATATATATATATATATATATATATATAAGTTCCCGTGAAACTTATATATATATATATATATATGGGTAAAAATTTTTAAACATGTGGCATTTTAAAAGGTTTGTATTTTTTTTATTAACTAAAATAAAAGCAGGAAATTTTTACTGTCCTTTCTCTGCACAGGGAACTACTTCCATAGTGCGAAAAATGTGATGTCCCTTCTCGCCATACTTACACGATACTTTCGACGGAAGACTTCCTTCCAACAGATTTTTTGCAGTTTATTATAAAGGAATACCATGGCCATCAATCTCACTAGATCTAAACCCCTGTGGCTTTTATCTGTGATGTTATTTAAAATTTTAAAAGATAGAGTGTTTAAACGCAAGCCACGCACAATAGAAAAACTGAAAGCATCACATCTGAACAAGAAATTTCTCAGATTTCAACAGATACTCTGTCCAGAGTACTGCAGAATTTTGTTGTTCGTGTGCAGAGTTAATAAGCTGAGAGGACATCGTATAAAGCATGTAAGCATGTTTTGCACTAGGGAGTTAATTCCCATATGGAGAGATGGTACAGTAAAAATTCATTTTAAAATTTGAATTTTGGGAAACCCTCTAAATTAACATGAATATATATATATATATATATATATATATATATATATATATATATATATATATATATATATATATATATATATATATATATATATATATACAGGAAAATACTCGAGAGTTGTGTTCCAAATTTTAGAATATAATAGAAACGCACTGGAATGAGATAAGAGGCAGATTTTGTACTGCTCCAGCTACGATGAGACAGGAGACCATGAAAACAAGGCTGGAAAATACCTTCAGAATACGAAGCCCAAAACTTTTTAATGGGCTACCAAAAGAACCGAGGAACCTCCGCCAAACCATCCTGATTAATTTTTACGAAACAGTTAGACAGGTTCTTTTGCAAAGTCCCTGGCCAGCCATACGTGGTTGGCTACGGGGGCAGGAGGAGAGCGGAAACCAATTCTCTCCTCTATCAAATACCTGTATATTTAACAGTAAGATTCAATACAATCCCAAGATAAATCAAAAGAAGAAATTTTTAATCACTTTTAGGTTTATATTTTAAGTAAAATTCCTTTTGACCAACTTAAAAAAAAAAAAAAAAAAAAAACCAGAACCCAAAAACACGTCGCATCACATAAACAGGTAAGAACTAAAAGAAAAAAATCTTAATTATAAAATCAAAAAAAGTTTTTGTGGTAAAACAATTTCCACTTTCGTAATGCTGAAAATGAATGAATCTATCATAATGTAATAGTTTGAAACGAAGTTTTAATTAAGTTCTTTGCCAAGTTTAAAGCCAAACTGTTTAAAGTTCATCAACTTTAAACCCGGTTACAAAAGAGAAATAATTTACATGGAAATCAACTGTCTATCTCGCAGTGCCAAATGCAGGGTTTACCAGTGCCACGCGAATGGGGAGTTGTTCATCAAGCACATTTCAATCAAGCTTTGTTTAATAAATAAATAAATTAAAAAAAATATATATACACACACACACACACACACACACACATATATATATATATATATATATATATATATATTATATATATATATATATATATGGAAAGAATTTCACAATTAAACCCGTGGAATGAATGAATGATGCAAATTCACAAGGAAAAACAAAAAATAATTCCAAGGCCTTTCGTGTATTCAGCAGTACACCTCGTCAGGGAATTCCCTGACGAGGTGTACCTTTGGTTTGCTTCCGCCCGAATTGTTCATTCTGACGAAAGTCAAGCTTTTCCCTCCACCTTAGCTCTACAATTTAACGTGGAATCCGAACCACGCCCCACCAGTAGCCCAGCGTCTTAACCACTAGGTTACCCAGGGTACCAATTTATCTACCAAACAATTTCTTTATTGTGTGGAAATATGAACAGCTGAGTTTTGCTGCGCGCCGCCTGCTGTCGCCAGGTCTTGATCCCGGGGCCGATGGATTCGTAGTCAGCGACGCTAACCACTACAGCACCGAAACGCATATATATATATATATATATATATATATAGAGAGAGAGAGAGAGAGAGAGAGAGAGGGTTGTTATTAAGCTGTGAGAGATTTTAAAATGGAATAACATTTTCCTATTTGAGATAGAACAAAAAAGTAAATAGTATGATGAGGTTTAACTACGAAGGCTATTTTTGGCTAGGCAATACTAACTGTTAGAAGGCCTAGGTAGACTAAGTTAAAATAGACTATGAACCAAAATGGCGACAGATGAAGAAAAAGTAAAGTAATCTGTGGTTAGATTGGAGGAGGAGGAGGAGGACGAGATTGTAAACACCAATCGACCAGGGAGTACTCCGAGGGTACGTTAGGCAGGAGACAGGGAGTGCTGGAACGAAGTTTCTCCTGTCACTGTCATCCTTAGCTGATCTTTTTCCGTGTCTTATTTACTCTGTGAGTAGTCCAGCATGATCTCAAACACACACACTTCTCCCTCTGTTCCTCAATACACATACATTCATCTTACACATTACACAATATTCCCAAATTTATATATATATATATATATATAAACAAAATGTCATCGTTGAACCTCGGAGACCTTGATTTCGGCTCTCTTCTTCTTCTATGGAGGGGTGTTTCAGCGGGCGCTCGCCCTTGGCCCCTACTTCCTGCCTGAAAAATAGTTAACTTTAAATTGGTTGCAAAAGTCAGACGAAAGTTCAGAACCCATTACAAGAAAAATCTACCTTGTGAAAACTCATTCAGGAAATGGGGGTAAATAATTTAAAGAGCCAGGGTCAGTGAATGTTAAGATACGTCCCGGTAGGCCAGCAACCGGTGAAGAAGCTGAAGCGGCCCTTCGAGATGTGAACAAAACCGAAGAAAATAGCAAAATAAAGAAGCCTTCCCGCAAAATTCTATAAATAGAAATATTATCTTCTATTCTCTCAAATTACTTCAAAAAGAAGTTTTGAAGCCCATTTATTCATCTAAAGAAGATACGTATCATTAAAAGAAGTTATTATGTCATCTGAGAAGAAGTTTGATATCCAAAAGAAGGAAAAACTTTCCCTAGATGAACCCTCAAAAAAAAATTATAACCCCTAAATTTAGAAGGTTTTATTTTGAGTGTACCCGTGCTTCAAAGATTAATATTCCAATATCAAGGGTGTGTAAAATTTTGTAAGTGGATCACATCTACAGATCTACAGAAACTAAGGCTAACAAAATCCCTAAGATCCACTCTAAGGTTAGCCCGAGAGAAAGGAGATAGTAGAGGGTTAAAAGAAGAAGAGAATAAGGGGTTAAGTAAGTAGCAAAATAAGGGGGTTAAGTAAGTAGCAAAATAAGGGGGGTTAAGTAAGTAGCTTACAAAACTTAGGCTGTCTATACAGGTCTTAATGAAAGAGGATTATGACGGTAGAAGGTACAATTTCTAACTAAAATC